>CM056573.1:26747500-27242500 GCA_029721435.1 Gymnothorax reevesii | reverse complement strand
CCTCTCGCAGTACCCAGGGCCCCATAACTAACAGGAGGGGGGGCCCCAAAGGGTAAATATTTGTCCTCTCTCCGTGGCCGAGGGGCCGGTGACTGAGAGCCAAAAACAAAGCTCGGCGGCGAGGTGTTAGAGGTCAAAGGTGAAAAGTGTAGAGCACCTGTGTGGCTTTGCAGGTATCTGAAGGTGGAAAGTTAGAGATGCGCACCAGTAAGCACGCCCAAGTTCTGTATTAATCGCACCCTCGGGCAAAGAGGTCAAAGGTTACAGGAGAGAGGTGTTTTCCATCAGACGACCCCTTCGCTGATCAAAGCTGAAGGGTCAGAGGTGTTCTGCAGCTGATCGGTTGGGTAGTCTGACGGAGGTGAAAGGCGGTGTACCTGGTAGGCCTTGTGATTGATGCCGTAGGCTAGTGGGTTGACCCTCATTCGCACGTACAGGTAGGTGTAGCTCAGCCATTTCACAGCCTCTTCCACGTTGGTGACGGTCCCTAAAGCCACCTTTACAAAGAACAACACAGCCAAAAACAAAGCATAAAGACGTCCTAGAACACTGTACAATGACCGTAAAATGTTAGCACTTCATAAATTCGACATTAATTTAAAATCCTACAGAAAAACTACAAGCCACTCAATACCTCCGCCACCCCATGCATCTGTTCTTTTGGTGACAGAATATGCTCCGGATCACTTCCAAAATTCAGTCAACTCAACCTTGGACTAACACCCATCATTCTGCCGAATTTCGAGCAAAACCGTTCATAACTTTTTGAGTTATGTTGTTAATAGACAGACAGATGGACGCACAAACTAAATGAAATGGTCAACAACATCCCCTGCCAATCGTGTGCTTCTTATTTTCGAACTCCATCAAGGGCTTTATGGTCTGAAGCTACACATCAAATTTGGTTACTGTATCTGTAGTACTTCTGTAGTTTCTAAGTAAGGCTGTCCCCTTTATCTCGGACGGATGCACGGACGCACGGAAGGCCGGACGAACGGAGGTCAAACCTATGTCCCCCTCCCACTTCTTGTTGGCGGGGGATAAAAACAAACGGGTAAAAACATAACCCTCTTTGCCGAGGTAATAACCCTCAGAAAAGCTTCTGTAAATTGAGTAATTTACTGTGCATGATTTCCAATTGATACCCTTATTCTCATACGCTAACGTTCTATTCCACTTGAAGGCATTCATTTACATGCAGGGGCAATATCATACAAGCTGCATTTACACCGTTAGTGTTGCCTGCCGCGCTCAATGCAGTGCAGTGTGGAACCACACATGACAAGCCTGTGGCTAATGGTACACAGACCTACGACCCCATAAAACCTGTGGACCCACATACAGGTCCGTCAAACGCAGCTGCTGAACTCTGACCAAAAGAACTTCAGGCCTATTTTGAATTTTTGAGGAGATCCGAGGTTTCCAATGACCCCAAATATGTTCTGCTGAATTAACAGGAAATTTACATTAAGATGTACAAGATCTAGAAATTTTCCATTAGATGTAACGCTGTGACCATATAAAACATGGCATCCTGGGTTTGAATATCTCTCTCAAGGCAAGTGTGACGTAGCTTCAGTGAAGCGCTGCAACCAGCGGATACAGTATATGTACGTGACATTGTCCTACAATATGAAAAAAAGCTTTTGCTGGTTAGAACCAAGTCAAGGGAGCACTTAAGTGAAAAGTAAGAGTTTATGGGTTTAAAAACCAGTACCTTCACCTGAAGGTGAACTTCAACCTATCACTGTGAGCCCCCAGAGGGACCACTACCCACAGATTATGGAGGCACACCCTAATGTGCACCATGAATAAACTTAATAACACCAGATACCCTCAAAATTCACAAAATATAAATCTATTATTTGGACCATAGATTACTAATTATGAGCCCATCAGGAATCAATAACCCCACTCACCCCTCCACTGCCCAATCTTACCCTAAAACCCGTACCCTGGACAGACCACTAGCGGTCTTCTCCTCACTTATGTTTTAGTGTGATTCAGAGTATGTAAACTGTCAAAAGAAAAACTACTCTGCTCCTCTGGTAACCCCCCCCCCCCCCCCCCAATCCCTCTTTAAGCTAGCATAAAAGACAGAGTTAATGTTTTATTAATGCGCAGAACACGTCGCAGGCAGCGTTTTCCTTCGAATCCAGCCATTAAGGAAACGTAAGAGCACAGAAGCATCTCCGGTACCTGGCTGGGAAATACACGCATATTTTAAAGGGGTCACACCGACGGAAACACCACTTCCTGTGAATAAGAGCCAGTTGAGCAGCCCTGACTTAGATTTAACATGCAAAATGAAGCAAAAAAACTTGCAAAAATATTTGCAGGAAAACCCAAAGACCAGGAAAAATGTAACAAAAAGACATATAGAAATTTTGCCCTGCTGGTGAGGTCAATTGTGTTGTTTTGGCCGAGAGGTACTGATGGCGGTGTCAAGCCAACACTCGGAGACAAAAGGACACACTGTCAAAGGCCAAACACAGACTGACAGTTTCACAGTGGTGGAGCTTCCAAAGAACAAGTGGCATTGAGCGGACACAATTACACACACACACACACACACACACACACATATACACAATCATACATGCACAGGATCATACAAATACACACGATCATAAATAGACATATACGCAAATACAGAATCATATATACTCAGATCACATGATCATATATACTCACATACACACAGGCAGAATCATACATAGTCACATACAGAATCATGCATACTTAGATACACAAACACAATCATAGAAACTCATATACACTCTCACATGATCGTATATACTCACATATACACATGCAGAATCATACGCACTCAGATAAGCATGCACAATCAAACAAACTCACGTACCTGTATGCACACATGAAATTACATACAAACACACATGATCATACATACTCACCTACGCACACATGGAATCACATACTCAAATACACAGACACACCATCATACAAACTCACAAATGCACACATGGAGTCACATACTCAAATACGGGCAAACTTGATCATATATACTACTCACAAGCGCCCACACACATGATCATACATACTCATATACATGATCATGCATACTCACATACATATGATGCATACATACTCACATACATATGATGCATACATACTCACATACATGATCATAAATACATACATGATCATAAATACTCACATACGCGCATACATGATCACACATACTCACAGACGCAGACATAGAAAGATACATACACACATACGCACACAAAGAATCATACATACTGACATACACACGCAGAATAATACATGCTCACATATGCACACACGAAACCACAGACTCTCGAACGCACGCACAATCAAACATACCCTCATACCCTGACACAAAGTCATACATACTCACATACGCACACACATGATCATACGCACTTGCTTACGCACTCACGTGATCATACATACTCATGTATGCAAATACATTATCATACATAGATAAACACACACACAATCATACATACTCACACACATATCACTCACAAACATACAACACAATCTCACGTACGTACACAGTGAATCATGCATACTCACATACACACACAAACACACATGAAAACAATCATGTATAGTCACAAACAAATACAAAGTCATACCTGCTAACATGAACAATCATACATACTCATATATGTACGCACACTCATACATGCATATGCAAGCAATAAATCATACGTGTTCACATAGGCACACACATACAATGCAAAATAGGTCTCTTGTCTGCAGATCATTAAATGGCCTTAGATTCATAATTCCCACACCGAAACAAGAGCAGAACGTTTGCGGACAAAAACACAAAATCGTACCAACTACAGTAGGGGAAATGTAGCTTTTCAAACTAAACCAGCGACCAACTCTAGCTTATGCAACCAGGCACACACACACACACACACACACACACAAAACTAAGGACTATATTTTTACAGAAATAAGTTTCTTTAGAATTGACTCACAACAGTACAACAGTGACATCTTTTCCAGTGTTCATAAAGAGGAAACCATATGCCCAAACAGTGTGACAGAGATAGATTCACCCCGCATGAACCAAATTAAACATCCCAAATCCAGCAACTGGCACAGTGAGGACTGTTGTTTCACTCTGATGAGACATAAAAGCGGTAGCCGAATATTTGTCGACTGGAGAACAGAGCAAGTTTTCCTTGGGAGCGTGAATTTGTGTGGGATTTGCGGGGGGGTGGGGAGGGAGGGTCGTGGTGCTCTTTATGCGAACGGGTGAATAAAACAAACAGGGTAAAATCTTCATGTTCCGTGTTTGCTCAGGTACGGGATCCCTCGGTCTTACCCCCTACGCATTCTCACACATCCCCAGCCCTTTGCTGAGGGTGAGGACCAGTAACAAAGCGAGGGCCTTTTCACTGGTGCACACTGCCACCTCTGGCCGTCAGCGGTAACTGCACCTAGCGTTCTCCTCCATTTTCTAGCAGGATCGAGGGAAACGGCCCAAATTGAGTGGTGGGCCCAAACTGGGGAGACTTAGAAGGCCACTACAATCACGACAGACCTCAAGCGCAAAAAAAAGTCTCAATTTACACGTGCAAACACCTGCAAGCAACAATCTTTATCCATCTTTAAAAAAGTGGTCACCATTTAGAAATTCCGTCACCAGACTGTTCCCGCCTACATGTTTCCTTTCCCTCCAGTAGTGATAAAGATGAGAGGGCTGGGGAGGCGTGCCCCAACACATCACCGCCACACGCGCTACACAACCAGGCCTGTACCATCACCACTGTATGCAGTGTAAACAGTTACAGCCCAGCCCTCCGTGTTCGGTATTCAGGTACACCCAGAGGGCTGGAGAATGACTGACAGTTTATTCTTCCCTGACGGGTAATGGCGGTAGGGAACGCTAGGGATGGATGCGAAAACGCAGGGGCTTCCGTCGGGGCTGAGCTGGGTATATCTCTGTCCATATTACGGGAGTCACTGAAGCGACGTCGCCATCGCTGCCCGTTTGGGCGTAATCCGCAAACACACAATACAAATACCTGCGGCCCCGTCTGTTTCTCGCATCAGCCCTGATCCATTTCTCCCCATTCCTCCCTCCCTCCCTCTTTCCCCCCCTTACCCTCCCCCACCCGCTCCCTCTCTCTCACTGATGTGACGGAGCTCAGAAGAAAAGCAGCGTCGGGGCGAAGATCCATCTTTGATTCTGCCGTCGCCGAGTCGCACTGGAACAGCTTTAATGTGGCGGCTGCCTTAAGAGACACACTCGGACACACAGAACACACACATGCGCATGCACACACAAGCGCGCACACACACACACACACACACACACACACACGCACACACACATACATGAACATAGAGACACACAAGCGCACATACATACAAACGTGTGTAAATACACACACACACACACAGACACACACACACACGAAATGTAAATACACACAAGCGGGCACATGCACACACACACACACACACACACACATAAAAAACAAGCACAAACACACACATGTACAATACATAAGCATTCATGCCCCTACACTCAGGCAGAATGCACACACACACTCATACACACAATTTCATTCTCACTGTAGTGACACAGCTGGAGGCCGAATGTAACACACGCACACGCACAAATAAGCACATAAGCATAACCATGGTGTCAGGCACACATGCACAAACTGTTAGCCACACAAAGACACTCTCTCTCACACACACTCCGGCACATATGCTCGCACACATGGTCAATCACACACATATGGCAGAGACATATGCTTAAAAATGCAAGCACACATACTTGGAAACACAAAAGAGCACACACATGTTCACATGCACACACACTGGGGCGTATCGACAGAAACAAACCCACATTGCCATAAAAAAAAAACAATCAAACAGCCAAATGCGCGCACACACACACACACACATAGATCAGGTCTTCTATTTTGATATATGTCCTCTAGATGTAAACTAGCCAGTATAATTTACATTAGCTAACTTTACAACCATTTCACAACCAGCTACATCCAGGCTCGATAAAGCCACACTGTAAATCTAAGTGATTACATAAGTAGACTGCATGTTAACATAACGAACCGATTCATACTGCTATATATCTCTCCAATGACCTCCCTCATGCGTCTTACAAATGGCCGTGTGGGAACAGAGCAGTACAGCACAGCCAGAATGACTGCAACCTAACAGCCAGCGGAGAAAATTAATAGTCAAAGGCAGGTTATTATTTTCTTTAACAGTGTACTGAAATAGAAAACATGCCTGAATGTGTTTGAATTGCGTCCATTTAAAAGCTCAAGCTCAAAATTACTCGATTTTTGTGTTTAGACGCCACCTAGTGCGCAATTCCTGCCCCTACACTGGCACTTCAAACCACCTCCCCCCGTCCCAAGGTTTATGGCCTCTTCTGAGGTGCTGCCATCTAGTGGCAAGACGAAACTTAGCCCACCGAAATGTTAGCTTACCACAGAAGTTTAAAGACTCGAAGGCATCATTAATATTCAACTAGTATGACCTGGGCCCGGTTTTACAAGGTAATATTACAGAATTAGCTGTATAACGCCACGAAATAGAACCCAGAACAAGCTCCAACACTGAATAAAATCAGAGCAGCTGTTCTGGGTTTCACTGAGCACATTTTGAGGGCTGACTGCAATAAACAGTCATGTCAAGATGTTATATATTGGACATAACTGTTTTTTGCAGTCAGCCCTCGATTTATCCAGCTGACAAATCGCATTTGGAGAAATAATTTCCAGTGACAGATGTCACATAAAAAAAAATCACATTCCACCTCTTCAACTAAAAAAAAAAAAACATATTCAATTTGATTTAATAAGATTGAGTCTGTTTTCTGTTGTGCTTATTACTGTACAGCAGTAAAGGTGCTGATCAGAGGGCCCAGACCTTGCATGCGATTGGTAATCTGGATGTTATCTGGAGAGTAAAAAAAAAAATCTCGCACAAGACAGTTTCCCTTCATTCGGCAATATTTTTATTTCTAGTTGATTTTATTTTATATAACATTTATTGAACCAGAGAAGTAACACTTACAACATGTTTCCCTTTTTCAAGGGTGCCTTGGGAGGAGAAATACCAGACAGACAATGTCAAGACAGGAGTGATAATGTGAAACAAAGGTAAAGCCCCTGAAGCCATGATGAAGTTCAGGGCCTTTCTCAGGGGCCCAACAGCAGAGCTCTTCCTCACCCTCCAGATGCAAGTCAGAATCCCAAGTCCCACTGCGGACATGAACCAGCAACTCTTACCTTACAAACCAAGCAAACTACCACTAGACTTCCCAAATGTACTATTACCGCCCTCTAGTGGCAAACACAGTCTCTGAAAGCACCGCACTGAAAGGGGAGCTATCGTTGTGTTACCGCAAAGGATACTATTCGAACATCATATAAATAAATAAATACACTGATGGACTTTAAAAACTTATAACCAAAATTGTAGCCAAACTCAAATTTGTTAAGATTTATTGACTTTACCCATAACAACAACTTCAAAATGTCAGATAACATCAATAAAAAAAAATAGGACCAAGGGTCCTGTAGCTTACCAGCAAGCAGTCTTACAGCGATGATACAATTATGAAAATTTCATATGAAGTTTGTCATTTGAATCAATGAAAATCAATTTCAAGGTTCAAAAGTTCACATTCACATATACGGCCTTCTGTAATACAATCCTAAGCTCTGAAGCAGTTTTGGTGTTACAAGTCAATAAAATATGTCAATATGTATTCAATATGTCACGTGTGAACTTTAAAGGTCACAGAATGTCAAGTTGTGGTCAGCAAATGGACTTCACATATGACTGTCTAAATGTCTCTATGGCTCAATCTGCGACCATTTTGGTGATACAAGTCATTGTAATTTCACTGTGGAGTTTGACCCTTAGAGATCACTGACAGTCAAGTTGAATGTCACCAAATGAAAGTTCGTATGTGACTTCCTATATGTCTGTAATACAAACCTAGACTCCATCTGTGACCATTTTGGCAAGACAAGTCATTGTAATTGTATTCTCTCAAGTCTGACCTTCAAATGTCATCAACAGTCAAGCTGAATGTCACCAAATGAAAGTTCATATATGACTTCCTATGTGAGAAACACAAACCTAGGCTCGATCCGTGACCTTTTCAGTACTAGAAGTCATTGAATTTTCTCTAGGTCAAGTTAGACCTTTGAAGGTCAATATGAAGGTCACCAAATGAAAGTTCATACATGACTTCTTATACTTCTCCAATACAAACCTACACTCAATCTGTAACGATTTTGCTATTTTGATATAAGTCATTGAAATTTCACTGCATAGTTTGGCCGTTCAAGGTCACCGAAGGTCAAGTTCATGGTCACCCAATGACTTCAAGTCATTGAAATTTCACTATGAGAAGTTTGAACTTCGAAGGTCGCCGAAGGTCAAGTTCAAGGCCACTAAATGAAAGTTCACACATAACTTCACAAGTGTTCAATGCACATATGTTCCAAATCTTCAATATTTTCAATCCTGGAAACCTTTGAAAAGTGTTATATTTTGCTTCACCTCAAGTTTGACCTTTCAAGGTCATCTGAGGTCATCTTTAACACAGCCAAAATATAGGTCGAATATGACTTCATATATGTCAGTAATACAAACTTAATCTCTATCTGCAACCATTTAGCTTCCACAGGCGATTTGGCCCATTCTCCATAAGACCCAATGTAAAAGTACAGCGCCCCCACTAGGCCCACTTCCGTCAATTCAATCAAAATGGCACTCGCACTGCACATAAAGTGTATCAAGGACAGTTGATTGCCAGATTTAGAAAAAAGTTATGAAACAGTTTTTGAGAAATAATTATTTGAAATTTCAAGTCACATCCTTTAACATTGTTAATATATTCCCTGACCACGAGTTTGACATTTCAAAGTCATCTGAGGTCAACTTCAACATAGCCAATGTATAGGTCATATGAGACTTTCGATATGTCGGTAATACAAACTTAATCTCTATCTGCAACCATTTGGCCTCCAATTCTTAAGCCCAGTGAAGCCTGGTAGCCCTGCGCCGTGCATCAAGCTGCATTCCAACACATGCACTGTGGGCTCTGATCTCTCGCTCTGCAAGTCGGCATCTCAGTGTTCTTCTGCTGATTATTGCTCTGTGGATTCCTGGGTTCTCCTGAGCTGTCCTGGTGCAGGTTCGAAACCGATCTCTCAGGTGGAGGAGGTGGATCTGATTGTCCAGGGATGGGGTCGTGACCCTAATCTGACCAGGTCGGGGTTGATCATTGGTGCTTCCAATCTCCTTGTAACGAGCCACAAGGTTAGAGATTGTGGGTTGGCTTACCCCAAACTGGGCGATGCGATTTTGGGATTCTAGCCATCCAAAGCCCAATGGCTTGATCACGTTGGGGTCTGGAAAGACGAGGCATGGCGCACGTAGTGTCTTTGAACAAACGCTCTCGGTTTCTGGCCTTAATGGCCTGAAGAATTGTTTTAAGGCATTTGACAGCATTGCAATTGTGATCAGTGAAGCCGGACGAGGTTACATCACTAATTCCTCAAATCCTGCTCCACAGACACTAACAAGGTCAAGACCTCACACACTGTTATGTCTCGTTACTAAATGACAACTGCATATCAAATATGTAATCATCTAATTAAAGCTCCCCTAACCCAACTATTACATTGCTGTCTAGTCAGACGTTTAAGTTTTTAAAGTCCATCAGTATAAATGAAAATAAATGAATAAATAATCCTAATAACAATAACTGGAGATAAAATACCCCACCTGAAATCAATAAGAGGATTTTATCAATGAATGAGCAGCACTATAACTTCCCAGCAGACGCCCTGAGTGCAGATAATCGAGGCTGTGACGTAGCGCGACCCTTCATCCCTCTCGCAGTCATTCATTCTATTATCAGACGACACACTGTCAGTAACCGTAATCGTGATCGATTTGTTCAATTGTGTGGCTATAACTCTGCATTGTGCTGCCATTCAATGAGTCAACCATACTGAGAGACGCAATGAACTAACTGTTCATCTGTCATTTAGAGTGAAATTACACGTTTTCCGCCGGCACAGATTCTGGCTTCCTCGGTTTAGAACATCAGCTGGCCATTCCGGTTCACACATATGTCCTTCAGTGTCTTTGTCGCCTTTGTAATTCATAACGAAACTGCTTCGTTTGGAAATTTGATTTCTTTTACATGAGATTTTGTTCGCAGTGTGGCTTTCTGTGTGTACAGCGAGTGGGCAGAGATTGCTGCTGGCTGTGCATTTGAGTCGCGCTATGCCATCCTCGCGCTAAAATCTGGTGCTCTCGCGCTTAAGTCACACTGAAATACGACATTCATCCATCGAAGAAGTCGCCAATTAACTGGGAGTTTTCGAAAATTAATACTGCGATATTTATGTAATTATAACGACACAAATATGTTTTTATCATTGTGATCCAACAAACAGCAGTAAAATTCAGTCACAATAACTTTCCTTCAAATCATTAGCACCTAGCTGTCTCCTAGCCTGCACTGAAGGCCCACCTCTTCTAATTGCAACATGGCATCATCGATTCCATTTTTGCAGGTTTCTCAGAGCTCTGCTAACAATTTTTGCATCATCGGCAGCTTCCTGACAACTAGACAAGCTGCTTACTCTGAACAGAATTTATCACCGGAGATTTGTTTCACCTGTTCTCAGAGAGTAATGTTACTGTAGTCCATCAACCCTTCAAAGGATTCACATTGAAGCACTCTAAACAGAAGGCCTGACCAGAACAGTGACATTAAACACGACAGGGCAGTCTCCGATTTAAGTATAAGAAATTTGCAGTGTCTAAGCAGCGCGTGTAACTGGACAGCAGCACTGTAGCTAGCAGTGTTTAAGAGGCACGCTCGTAATTACCTCCGCCCAACGAAGTTTGAGGAGGTAATGTGACCATTACCGTCTGTCTGTTGGTTGGTTTGTTTGTAAGTAGGATTATGCAAAAAGTTATGTATGGATTTTCCTCAAATCTGGTGGAATGATTAAGTATTGTCCAAGGAAGAGGTGATTCGATTTTGGGAGGTCAAGGTCAAAGGTCAGGAGGTCATTTGCGCAAAGACGAAAGGACTGCAAAAACACAGGGATTGTTAGCCAATACTGGCAAAAATAACACTGAATACATTGGCGGAGGTACTTGTGCTCTCTGAGCGCAGCTCTAGTTTTACAACAATGAATTTTTGTTTGAGCAGCATGCGCAATGTGACAGAGGTGTTTGAGCAGCATGCGTGATTAGAAGGCAGTGTTTGAGCAGTGTGCGTGATTGGAAGGCAGTGTTTGAGCAGTGTGCGTGATTGGAAGGTGGTGTTTGAGCTGTGCACTTGATTGGAAGGCAACGTTTGAGCAGCAAGCGTGATTGGAGGGCAGTGTTTGAGTAGCGGGCATGATTGGACAGCGGTGTTTGATTGGCACGTGTGATTGGAAAGCAGATGTTTTAGTGTTGGGCATGATTGGAGGGGGGTGGTTGATAGGCACCTGTGATTGGAAAGCAGATGTTTTAGCATCGAGCATGATTGAAGGGCGGTGTTTGATCGGCAGGCATGATTGCAGGGCAGTGCTTGAGCAGCGCGCGTAATTGGAGAGCAGTATTTGATCGACACGCGTGATTGGAGGGCAGTGGCAGTGTTCCAGCAGGGCACGTGATTGGACGGCGCTGTCACCGTACCTCCGCGTTGAGGTTATCGGCAAGGCTCGCCAGGAACTGGCTCTCGATGGGGTTCTGCTGGGTGAGCAGGGTGAGGTAGTGGCTCAGCTTGTCATGGGTGGTGATAATGGTGCCCTCGCCGTACTTGTCGAACTGGGGGCGCCCGGCACGCCCAAAGATCTGCATAACATCCAGGATTCCCAGGTCCACCAGGGTCCCCCGTTTGGCATCGTAGATCTGTGTGCCCTGTTACGGAAAAGCCAAACTCCTAGAGCACTATAGTTCCCACAATTCATTATACTATTTGACAGAAGGTGAAGGGTTCACCGACCCGAATTACAGAACCAAGAGAAAAGAAATGGACAACACAAAAGGGGTTTACCGATGGTTGAACCAGACACTCAATTGTAAACATACCTAATATCGGGCACCTATAGTTCATAACACTTGATTACAGTAAATCTAGCCATAACACACAAAAATGCATGAACAGTATTTCTCTCTGAGATACATACACACAAAGATAAGACGGACAGACAGAGTGACCAAAGATGTAGACATTTCCATGGGCTCGCATACATACTAGGAAATGCACAAACAGTCACAAGCGCACAAAAATACACAAACATAAACAACCAGACACACAAAAACACAAAAAGGCAGAGGTATATACACATTCACATGCGACTGCAGCTGAAAACACACAAACACACATAAATGTAAGAAAGGACACACAGAGATAAACTGATAAACAAATGTCTCTCTCACCTTGATGATGACAGCATGAGCAGGCAGGTTCACTCCCCAGGCCAGTGTGGCAGTACACACCAGCACCTTAAGATAGCCTTTGGAGAATAAGGTCTCCATCAAGTTCCGGTCCGAGCGCAGCATTCCTGCGTGGTGGATCCCAAACCCGTCAGGAAACATCTCCTGCAGCTGCTTGTTTCGGGAGCGCTGGACCTGTGGAAGGAGTGAAGAGTCACAAAAACAGCTCTCGTCTTCTGACACAAGCAGAGCACCAGGAAGTCAGCAGATCAATCGCTCATGTTCCATATGTGAAGAGTATGAACATTATTCACTTTCTGCAAATGGAAGCGCAGGGTAAAGATGGGAACAGCAGCTAGCAGCAGGAAAGGGAGGGATTTTTAACATGAAGAGGGAAGTAAATAAGATCTGGCAGCAGTGGGAGGAGATGGAAAGAGCAGTAACAGTACAGGCAATAAAAAGGAACAGCTATAGCAATGAGTGGCAAATAGGAACAGCTACAGAATTACAGTGGATTAACAGGAACAGCTACAGCAGTAAAGGTATATAAAGGAACTGCTACAACAGCGCAGTGAAAAAAGAAACTGCTACAGCAGTACAGGGGATAACCAGGAACAGCTACAGCAGTACAGGGGATAAACAGGAACAGCTACAGCAGTACAGGGGATAACCAGGAACAGCTACAGCAGTACAGGGGGTAAACAGGAACAGCTACACCAGTACAGGGGATAACCAGGAACAGCTACAACAGTACAGGGGGTAAACAGGAACAGCTACACCAGTACGAAGGATAACCAGGAACAGCTACAGCAGTACAGGGGATAACCAGGAACAGCTACAGTAGTACAGGGGATAAACAGGAACAGCTACAGCAGTACAGGGGGTAAACAGGAACAGCTACAGCAGTACAGGGGATAACCAGGTACAGCTACAGCAGTACAAGGGGTAAACAGGAACAGCTACAGCAGTACAGGGGGTAAACAGGAACAGCTACCGCAGTACAGGGGATAACCAGGAACAGCTACAGCAGTACAAGGGGTAAACAGGAACAGCTACAGCAATATTGGGGATAAACAGGAACAGCTACAGCAGTAAGAGGGTAAACAGGAACAGCTACAGCAGTAGAGGGGATAACCAGGAACAGCTACAACAGTACAGGGGATAACCAGGAACAGCTACAGAAGTACATGGGATAAACAGGAACAGCTACAGCAGTACAAGGGATAAACAGGAACAGCTACAACAGTACAGGGGATAAACAGGAACAGCTACAGCAGTACAGGGGGTAAACAGGAACAGCTACAGCAGTACAGGGGATAAACAGGAACAGCTACAGCAGTACAGGGGATAACCAGGAACAGCTACAGCAGTACAGGGGGTAAACAGGAACAGCTACAGCAGTACAGGGGATAACCAGGAACAGCTACAGCAGTACAGGGGGTAAACAGGAACAGCTACAGCAGTACGAGGGGTAAACAGGAACAGCTACAGCAGTACACAGGATAACCAGGAACAGCTACAGAAGTACATGGGATAAACAGGAACAGCTACAGCAGTACAGGGGATAAACAGGAACAGCTACAGAAGTACATGGGATAAACAGGAACAGCTACAGAAGTACATGGGATAAACAGGAACAGCTACAGCAGTACAGGGGATAAACACGAACAGCTACAGCAGTACAGGGGATAACCAGGAACAGCTACAGAAGTACATGAGATAAACAGGAACAGCTACAACAGTGAAGGGGATAAACATGAACAGCTACAGCAATATTGGGGATAAACAGGAACAGCTACAGCAGGAAGAGGGTGAACAGGAACAGCTACAGCAGTAGAGGGGATAGCCAGGAACAGCTACAACAGTACAGGGGATAAACAGGAACAGCTACAGCAGTACAGGGGGTAAACAGGAACAGCTACAGCAGTACATGGGATAAACAGGAACAGCTACAGCAGTACGAGGGGTAAACAGGAACAGCTACAGCAGTACAGGGGATAAACAGGAACAGCTACAGCAGTACAGGGGATAAACACTAACGGCTACAGCAGTACAGGGGGTAAACAGGACTAGCTACAGCAGTACGAGGGGTAAACAGGAACAGCTACAGCAGTACAGGGGATAAACAGGAACAGCTACAGCAGTACAGAGGATAACCAGGAACAGCAACAGAAGTACATGGGATAAACAGGAACAGCTACAGAGGTACATGGGATAACCAGGAACAGCTACAGCAGTACAGGGGGTAAACAGGAACAGCTACAGCAGTACAGGGGATAACCAGGAACAGCTACAGCAGTACAGGGGATAAACAGGAACAGCTACAGCAGTACAGGGGGTAAACAGGAACAGCTACAGCAGTACAGGGGATAACCAGGAACAGCTACAGCAGTACAGGGGATAAACAGGAACAGCTACAGCAGTACAGGGGGTAAACAGGAACAGCTACATCAGTACAGGGGATAACCGGGAACAGCTACAGCAGTACAGGGGGTGAACAGGAACAGCTACAGCAGTACAGGGGATAACCAGGAACAGCTACAGAAGTACATGGGATAAACAGGAACAGCTACAGCAGTACAGGGGATAAACAGGAACAGCTACAGCAGTACAGGGGATAAACAGGAACAGCTACAGCAGTACAGGGGGTAAACAGGAACAGCTACAGCAGTACGAGGGGTAAACAGGAACAGCTACAGCAGTACAGGGAATAAACAGGAACAGCTACAGCATTACAGGGGATAAACACGAACAGCTACAGCAGTAGAGGGGGTAAACAGGAACAGCTACAGCAGTACGAGGGGTAAACAGGAACAGCTACAGAAGTACATGGGATAAACAGGAACAGCTACAGAAGTACATGGGATAAACAGGAACAGCTACAGCAGTACAGGGGATAAACAGGAACAGCTACAGAAGTACATGGGATAAACAGGAACAGCTACAGCAGTACAAGGGGTAAACAGGAACAGCTACAGCAATATTGGGGATAAACAGGAACAGCTACAGCAGTAAGAGGGTAAACAGGAACAGCTACAGCAGTAGAGGGGATAGCCAGGAACAGCTACAACAGTACAGGGGATAAACAGGAACAGCTACAGCAGTACAGGGGGTAAACAGGAACAGCTACAGCAGTACATGGGATAAACAGGAACAGCTACAGAAGTACATGGGATAAACAGGAACAGCTACAGCAGTACAGGGGGTAAACAGGAACAGCTACAACAGTACAGGGGGTAAACAGGAACAGCTACAGCAGTACAGGGGATAACCAGGTACAGCTACAGCAGTACAAGGGGTAAACAGGAACAGCTACAGCAGTACAGGGGGTAAACAGGAACAGCTACAGCAGTACATGGGATAAACAGGAACAGCTACAGAAGTACATGGGATAAACAGGAACAGCTACAGCAGTACAGGGGATAAACAGGAACAGCTACAACAGTACAGGGGGTAAACAGGAACAGCTACAGCAGTAGAGGGGATAACCAGGAACAGCTACAACAGTACAGGGGATAAACAGGAACAGCTACAGCAGTACAGGGGGTAAACAGGAACAGCTACAGCAGTACATGGGATAAACAGGAACAGCTACAGAAGTACATGGGATAAACAGGAACAGCTACAGCAGTACAGGGGATAAACAGGAACAGCTACAGCAGTACAGGGGATAAACAGGAACAGCTACAGCAGTACAGGGGATAAACAGGAACAGCTACAACAGTACAGGGGATAAACACGAACAGCTACAGAAGTACATGGGATAAACAGGAACAGCTACAGCAGTACAGGGGATAAACAGGAACAGCTACAGCAGTACAGGGGATAAACAGGAACAGCTACAACAGTACAGGGGGTAAACAGGAACAGCTACAGCAGTACCAGGGGTAAACAGGAACAGCTACAGCAGTACACAGGATAACCAGGAACAGCTACAGAAGTACATGGGATAAACAGGAACAGCTACAGCAGTACAGGGGATAAACAGGAACAGCTACAGAAGTACATGGGATAAACAGGAACAGCTACAGAAGTACATGGGATAAACAGGAACAGCTACAGAAGTACATGGGATAAACAGGAACAGCTACAGCAGTACAGGGGATAAACAGGAACAGCTACAGAAGTACATGGGATAAACAGGAACAGCTACAGCAGTACAGGGGGTAAACAGGAACAGCTACAGCAGTACGAGGGGTAAACAGGAACAGCTACAGCAGTACGAGGGGTAAACAGGAACAGCTACAGCAGTACGAGGGGTAAACAGGAACATGTTATTGCCTCAATTTGTTATGACCTATCGAACAGCAAGGGATGACAGACAAAATCTTAAAACTGACAGATTTAATTAAACAAAGCACTGACCAAGATTAAAATATAAAAAAATGAGATGGTTACAGTTCCTTTGGTAATTGAGATGGGGGTTGCCATTTTGCGATGTCCTAGGACAGGAAAATGCTCCAACACAGGCAAAATTCCATGAAAAGCAAAAAAGAGTGACAGGTCTGGTCAAATGTATCCTTCCACGATTTCTCCTTGCAATTTCTCCTACTACCTTACTCTCTCAAATTTTCTCCTTATATACTCTTTTCCAGCCCCTCCCACCCTCCAGACTTTTTTAAAATTCTCTGGGACTATCCCCTTAGAGGCATGCTCAGGAAATGCCCAAAACCTAGCTCCGGACTGGCTTAACTAAAAAAAAAAGGTCAATACTGCCATCTAGTGGTTTTTTTTTCTCTACATTACAAACAGCGATAACATTAAGAGGGGAAAACAGGAACAGCTACAACAGCACAGTGAAAAAAGGAACGGCTACAGCAGTGCAGGGGATAAAAAGGAACAGCTACAGAAGTACAGGGGGCAAACAGAAACAGCTAGAGCAGTACAGCTACAGAATTACAGAGGATTAACAGGAACACCTACAGCGGAAAGAGGGGTGATCAGGAACAGACACAACAGTAAAGGGGTAAACAGGAACAGCAGTAACAGGGAAAATATAAAACAACTGAAGCAGTGTAGAGGGTAAACAGGAACAGTTGTAAAGGCAAATGTCTCTGACAGGAACAGCTACAACAATACTGAGGTAAACAGGGAAAGCAGCAGCAATAAAGAGGGGAAAACAGGAACAGCAGCAGATGAGGAGAGTGTAAACAGGAACAGCAGCAGCAGAGGGAGGTAAACAGGAACAGCAGCAGCAGCAGCGGGTGTAAACAGGAACAGCAGTAGAAGAGGGTGTAAACAGGAACAGCAGCAGCAGCGGGTGTAAACAGGAACAGCAGTAGAAGAGGGTGTAAACAGGAACAGCGCAGCAGCGGGTGTAAACAGGAACAGCAGCAGCAGACTGATAGGTCGTGGCAGCGGACTGAGGCTGTGGTGGAGGATCTGCACAGTGGGACTCCTCTGTAATCTCAGAGGTAGCTGCAAGTGGATCAAAGCGGAGCTCCACCCCTGTACCTGAAGCACAGTCCAGACCCCCGCCCCCCATCGAGATCAGAACCGTGCTCTTCGAACGCTCCCTCGGTCCCGCCCTGAGGGGCTGGTAGGCCAACCAAAGGTAACAGCAGCAAGCCCCCTCAAGCCACAACCCCCCCCTACTTTCAAAGTCTGACACACGCTCAGTGTCCAGCACACTGTATTCAGCATCACAGCTCTCTGTCCACAAGACCCACCAGCCTTTCATATTAGCTGTGTGGCTTCAGGCGGAGTAAAGAAACCTCAAAACTATAGACCCGGAGCTGTAAAACTCAGGTACTGAGGAACCTTTAAAGATTCACAGGAGCATTACTCATGCGCACCCTCAAAGGAGGCATTGTGCGGAGTATGTGTGCACAGTAATATATGATAAATGACCTGCTCACACCCAGCCATACAAGCACACCGGAATATGCAAATGCTCATGGAAAAATTCCACCGCATACACAAGGTCAAAGTGAGAAGCATCGAAATTTACGCAAACGTACACGACCCAAACCAAATCTGATAAGCTGCCGTAGATTGCGCTGATTGGATGAAAAATTTCAGTGGAGATGTTCAAAGTTTCGGGGTCAGAAAGAGATAATCCTGCCATGAGTTCATTCCACCAAACAAAGTCATATCATCTCCATCATTAGCTCTTCCGCCTGGCTAAAGAAGCCAATTGCCAAATTCATGCGATAGAAGCCAAAGACTGGGCAGGACTCTCACTCTTTGGGCAAGAATATTCTGACCCTCCTCCAGTGCCTCTAGTTTCCTCAAACCCACAGGTCTGGACCTTTAACTGAAGCAGTTAACTCAAAACGGCAAAAACTAATACTTCATGCAGGCACCGTAACACCATGCGCAGATCTGGCAACCCTTCCCGCCCTCCTCTGGGATCTGCTCTCATTCGTTTATTCATCTCATCATTGTTTCTTAAACTTCTGCACCTCCCCTCTCTGCACTTCCCCTCTTCAAGAAAAACGGCTAAACGTGTTCAGCTGCAGCCACAGGAGAGAAGTCTGCCCAAGGGCCCCGTCACAGATCTCAGAACAGTTTAGGGTACAAGCGCTAACGGGCCTTTGTTGTTGCGGTTTGAGGCGGAGGGGAAAGACGAAGCCCTGGATCTGATCTTCTGAAGAGAGGATCAGAGCAGCACCTTTGGGAGCGCAGAGCTGATGGTCTCTTACTAGCTACTGAGTGACCTTCATCCAGACCAATGAACAAACTGCAATTACTGATGTCAACGTTTCATTACCTCCTCTAAGGAGGCTGTGTTTTTGCCGGCGTTGGTTTGTCAATCTGTCAGTCTGTCTGTTTGTGTACACAATAACTAAAGTAAGTGATGAATGGATATCTCTTGTGGGTGTGTTGCTATTACAGCAGGGATGGACCCTATTGATTTTGATCGCGATCAGTAAAAGAATATGGCCGCCACGGCAGCCACCTTGAAATCCTATGACACGCGATAACTGAACTACGCTCCCACTCAGCAAGATTTTGACAGTGGTACCTTGACGGAGTTCTGGACTCTCGGAGTGCCTCTAGTTTATTATTACAAAATGGTACCCATTCCGTAGATGTAATTTGTAAGGATTTGTCATATCGTGAAGGGGCCGAATTGCAAAGCAGTAGTGACCACCACAGCTGGAGTCTAGCCAGTTGTCAAGTTTGGCCAGCAGCCTTTTGAAAGTAGTGCATACTTGGCTTCATGCTGCTGAGGGAATGAGAGGGCTGCAGTCAGTCAGGGCCAGCATTCATCATTGTTTAAGTAACTCCAGCGGGTCAGCTGGGCGTTTATCAGTGAAACTCCACGCAGGAATATGTTTGGGTTCCTCTGCCTTTCTTCTGAGCTTGTGAGGTTTCTAGTTGTGAGTGTTAAGAAGCGACTGCAGAGAGGCGCTTGTTTCGGGGGCGAACTGCAAACTGCCTGCGCTCTCCAGAGATGGCAGCATGAGTCCAATACAAGCATTCTTGAATGCAGTTAGCCCATTGGACATTCGAGATTTGGGTGGGATGTCAAATTTAAAAAAGAGGGATTTATTATATTTTAGTTCCGTACATCAATAAACATGATCTCATATACACAACTGAATGCTCATAATAATTTCCCAGCTCTTCCATTGATGACTAGAGAAAGCAGTGGCGTCTCCATAAAACAGCTGTGACCAAACAAAACTCACTTGCTTCTTTGTCAATCCCATGACTTAAAGATCTAAGCCCTCTCTCCTGAGAACACGGCTGAAACTACCAATCAAAGTGACTATGAAGCTGGCACCTTTATATCCGCTATGCAAATCTGACAGTATATTCAAATTCAAGAGCAGTATGGAATCACTGGGCACAACAAATATGCATGCACACATATTGTATCTGCACAAATCGTGCCCACTTTGGACACACACACAAACACACGCACACATGTGCTTATATAGCCATACTTGAGAGGACATTGTATTGAGGTGGATTCATTCTATGCTGCCTTTCCCAAGCCCTTGGGGGAGCCAATCAGGGCTTCCCATCTGCTAATGAAAGCCAATAGGGTCATTCCACCTCAATTCAACAAGTGCCTCCTGCTCAGCCATCTTAGATTTGCTTGAAATTTTTACCATATAAAGTTCAACACTAAAAAATTCCACAGCCAAAATTTCAGATTGATATATCAAATACATTCGAAGAAAAAAAAAAAATCATGAACAGGGTACCCCTCTTGCCATTTTTGGTGAATTTCGCGATTGTCTTAAAATGTAGCAAATTTTAGAGTGCAATATCTCTGTAAGTTTTCCAGCTAAATGCATGAAATTTTCAGCAAAGAATGAATACCACATATAGATTGCAAAACAACAACAAAAAAGGATCATACCCTTTAATAAATGCTGATCTGATACCTAAGTAAAAGGAGGGGTAATTATTTGCAATATATCGTATTTGGTTTGTGTTTAATTGGTCAATAAATATAGGGGTTTGTAAAAGTTTCAAGTTTTTTTTTTCCCAGATTTCACAAGGTCATACCACAGTCCCAATAAAGACAATGTTATTGAGAATAGACATTTGCAATCTACATGTGGTAGTCTTCCTTTACTGAATATTTAATGCATTTAGCTAGAAAACTTACTGAGATATTGCACTTTAAACTTTGCTGCATTTTAAGACTATCGCGAAATGCACCAAAAACGGCAAGGAGGGGGGGGGGGCACCTTCAAGAATTTTTTTGTTTGGATATATTACTGTATATATATATATGTATCGGTCTGAAATTTTAGCTGGGCTAGTTTTCATGGTTGAACTTCACATGGTAAAAATTTGAAGCAAATCCAAGATGGTCGAGCAGGGATTTTTTTCTAAACCTGTTGAATTGAGGTGGAATGACCCAATAGTCAAAGCCACAGAAGCAGCCACACACATAAAAGGCATGCTGAGGCAAAAAGCTGTTCAGACAACACCGCCATCAAACTGAGCCCATTTTTCAGCTGCTGTTTCAGCTAACAGAAGCACTACACGCTACCGCCGCATCCCGCTACACAAAGAGAGTAATAAGAATGACCCCTACAAAACTAGTCCAAGGGGAAACTGGAATCAATAGCACTCAGACAAAAGTGACCTTTGGAAATTTTAATTTGATGTTTAAAAGTAGACAGGTCGTTTAAAATGGATGGTGCTGCAAAATTGTGAAGATGCTGTATGACAGGCAGGAGGAAATTACTAGTCTTCACTGGGCAAATGCATTTTATTGTGCACCTCAAGGTGAAGCCATTTACAAAAAAAAAAAACACAGGGGTGAGAATCTTGACTTGTAAGATGTTTTAGGAAAATCTAATGTATTTTATCAAAACGTAAAGGAAGTTACCTTACTGCAGTGAATTAGTGCCATTCAAATTAATTCACTGTGGACATCATGCATAAAGTTCAATTATCTAGAATAAGTCATTTACAGAATATTGTGCCAAAAATGTAAGAAGACTGATAAAAAAAGAGAAACTGTTGTGCTTTTCATTATGTAAAACCACACACAGCTATGTCAGTATGAGTGATCTTGGCTTGTCTGTGTCTGGCTGTGGACAGGCTAATTCTATTGGCATGATAAATTGATTGATATCCTTGTGTGCCTTCGTTTGCAGTATGTCACACTAGGGCAGCATGTCTGTCTTAGACTCGCAGGTCTGGGAGTACGCAGATGCACAGCTGGCAGATACAATACAGAGATGAGCAATAGGTGCCTGACTTTGGTCCGCTGGCTCGTTCTCCTACACTTGTTCAAAAAGCGTTCAAAAAGTCTGAGACCTCTAACTGACTTTTACTAGGCATGTTCCTCAAGATTGAAGGCACAATGATTACGAGAGGTACACCGAGAGTGCAAACCCCCGCCAAGGCAGCACAGTCAGCACAGTCGAAATCTTGCTGCGTGAACATTGCTCATAGGAACTTAAAGGACAGGTTCCGGCGCTGATGCGAGAGCAATAAACTCACAAAATTTGAGCGATATTACTGGGAGCGAAGTTCAGTTATCGCGTGTCATAGGATTGTTTGACCAATCTCAGTCAAAATCAATTGGGTCTGATGTAATTTAACCCACCCACAAAATTTCAGAGATATCCGTTCATTACTTTTTGACTCATCTTGTGCACATACATACATACATACAGACAGACAGACAAGACAGAGAGACAGGCAAATCAACGCAAGCAAAAACATAACCCCCTTGGCAGAGGTAATAAACAACAAAAGGTCATAATTATTAAGTCAATAGCTGATGATATTTGACTGATATTTAACACCCACTCACTTGGGTGAGCATTAATAATATTGCTCAGCAGAGATACACAGACGCTAACAAAGTGTTGTGGTATTCACCCTTAAAGTGCTAATCACTGCTACAGTTGTGCGCGGTGTAAGATACACAATGCAAAATTTCAGGTTTCAGCCTTAAAAAGGTCAAAATTTTTGTCAATTTTCAGTTGGCAAATTAGTTAGCAATGGTCTTCAAAAGACTTCACAGGTACCTCTGAGCCCTTCTGAAGGTCATTTGTCAATAATGAATGACTAACTTTTAGAGGAATACGTTGAGTACAAATCAAGGGTTAATGTGGAAAGTTTGGCGGAAATGAAATGTACAAACCTCATTTCCAAAGACGCTGGGACGTTGTGTAAAACGTGAATAATAAAAACAGAAAACAATGATTTGCAAATTCTCTATGAGCTATATTCAATTAAGTACACTACAAAGACAAGATATTTAATATTCAAACTGGTAATCATTATTATTCCCCCCCGAAATATTCACTTTGAATTTAATGCCTGCAACACGTTCCAAAAAAGCTGGGACAGCAGCCTGTTGACCACTGTGTTACATCACCTTTCAATTTAAAAACACTCCTTTTAAAAAAGGGCACTAATTGAAGAAGCTTTGTAGGTCGAATTCTTTCCCATTCTTGCTTGATGTACGACTTCAGTTGCTGAACAGTCTAGAGTCTCCGCTGTCATATTTTGCGCTTCATAATGTGCCACACATTTTCAATGGGAAACGGGTCTGGACTGCTGGCAGGCCAGTCTATTACCTGAACTCTTTTACAATGAAGCAATATTGTTGTAACACATGCACAGTGCGGATTGGCCTTGTCTTGCTGAAATTAGCAGGGACGTCCCTGAAAAAGTCGTCGCTTGGATGGCAGCATATGTTGCTCCAAAATCTGTATGTACCTTTCAGCATTAATGGTGCATTCACAGATTAATTGTGCATTCGCAGTGCAAATTACCCATGTCATGGGCACCAACACATCCCCATACCATCACAGATGCTGGCTTTTGAACTTGCGCTGAAAACAATCTGTATGGTCCTTTCCCTCTTTGGCCCAGAGGACACAACGTCCTTGATTTCCAAAAACAAGTTGAAATCTGGACTTGTCAGACCACAGCAAACTTTTCCACTTTGCGTCAGTGCATCTCAGATGAGCTCGGGCCCAGAGAAGCTGCCGGCGTTACTGGGTGTTGTTGAAATATGGCTTTTGCTTTGCATGACAGAGTTTTTACTTGCACTAGTAGATGTAGCGTCGAGCTGTGTTCACAGACAATGGTTTTCCAAAGAGTTCCTGAGCCCACATGGTAATATCCTTACAGAATGATGTCGGTTTTTAATGCAGTGCCACCTGAGGGACCGATGGTCACGGGCATTCAATTTTGGTTTTCGGCCTTGCTCGCTTACGTGTAGAGATTTCTCCGGATGCTCTGAATCTTTTGATGATATTATGGACTGTAGATTATGAAATCCCTCAATTCCATGCAATTGCATTACGAGAAATGCTGTTCTTAAACTGTCGGACTATTTGCTCACGCAGTTGTTCAGCCCCTTCCTTGCTCATGAACAGCTGAGACTTTCGGGGATGCTCCTTTTATACCTAATCATGACACTCACCTGCTTCCAATGAACCTGTTCACCTGTGAAATGTTCACAACAGGTGTTTTTGAGTATTGCTCAACTTTTGGTTTCCTTTTATTGCCCCTGTCCCGGCTTTTTTGGAACTTATCGCAGGCATCATATTCAAAATGAGTGAATATTTCCAAAAACATTAAATATCTTGTCTTTGTAGTGTACTCAACTGAATATAGGTCAAAAAAGGATTTGCAAATCATTGTATTCTGTTTTTTTTCCAAGTTTTACACAATGTTACAACTTCATTGGAATAGGGGTTTGTATTATTTACCTCGAAGAAAAGGCTTGGCAGGTTAAAAGACAGCTTCACCACTTAAAACCCATGGATATCCACTCTGAATTAATGCAGAAAATACCCACCTGTCCTTAGAATAAAAGGTAGGCTGAGAGAATGAAAGGACACAAATGAAATAAAAGTGCCAGCATATGTAAGCTCGGACACAGCAGACATGTAAACGTCAGAGGCAGAGATGGACAAAGAGCTGTTATGGCAGTACGGTGGGCCACAATGGCAGGCTACTCACAGTGCGCAGATAAAAAAAGAAGCTCCGGTCAACTGGTTGACCCAAGGGAGACTGAATGTGATATTGAAACGTGCTCGAGCGAGACTGCTGGCCATCACTGCAGACACGGTCGGCGTGTGATGTGCGACGCCAGACCGGGCCGCCTATAAGAAAAGTAGCTGCGCCAGTCTGGCTTTAGCGAGCATTATAAACCGCCGCGGCAATTCATCATGTCTCTGTATAGGATGTACGCGAGAGCCAGCATGCTGACACCCATGTGGACACGTGGACACACTAAGTGGCCAGTTTATTAGGTACACAGGTATACCGACTCGCTTTATGCGAATATCTAATCGGACGATGATTAAACAGCCCAATACGTAAAAGCGTGCAGATGTGGGCAAATTCAGCTGCTGGTCAGCACAAACAGCAGAATGGGGAAGAAATGTGATCAAAGCAACATGTCCCTAGAATGTTTATTGACCGTGCCAGATAGGGTGGTTTCAGTATCTCACGCACAACAGTCTCTTGACTTAATTGAAACATAAAGAAAGTGGAAGTTCTGTGGGCAACAAACCTTGTTAATGAGAGCTGTCAGAGGGCAACAGCCAGACTGGTTCAAGTCCACATTAAGGTGACGATTAATCAGTAGCCAAGCATTACGAAAGGGCTATGCAGACGGGCATCTCGGAACGGGATTACACTCTAAGTGTCACAAAGCACACAACACTCAGGCTGGTTCCACAGACATAACAATGAGATCAGTTTACTCCACTGGCCTCCACAGAGGCCAGATCTGTATCCAAAAGAGCATCTTCTGGATTTGGTTGAACAGGAGATTCATAGAATGAATTCATTAGAATGAATGAATTCACAGCTACCAGGTCAACACAGACCAAAAATGCAAAAATGATTCCGGAAGCTCGTTTAGCCAATGCCACAAAGAATTCAAGCTGTTCACACGACAAAAGGGTAGGAGAGGGGGGCGTCGTGCCCAGTTTTAGAAAGTTTCAACCAAAGAACTGGCCACTGACCACCACATAAACACACAGTGCTTCTGAATTTCAGGAGTGCCTCATGCTTTCCGTACCTTTTCTCCTATCATTTAAAATCGTTGGTATCTGATTTTATAAAGTCCAATCATTTAACTATGAAAAAGCATGCTCAGATACAACTCATGGTGCCATTTGGCAGAGCACAAACAGTCCGCAGTTCTCGTTCGAGAAAAGCCTGTCAGTCACCGCCTCCTTTCACAAGCAGCTCCACAACTCGCAAGGTTAAAAAAAGGTGGAGGAAACCCGAAAGCGTGACCGTTTAGAATGCGACTGACGAGCGCTCAGATTGGCCAGGAAGAAGCACCTGAGCAACAAACAGTGCTAACCCCCACCAGCTGTGTCCCTCCCACGTCTCTGAGCAGCACGATGCCAATTAAGCGCAGCTCTCGGAAGCTGCAGGCTGCGGTCGGCATCGACACGGCTGGATTTGATCCTTTGAGGTCACTCTTGCACTGGACGCAGCGCCACTGTCGAGTGAGTCAACCCAGCAGCCCTTCATACCTTTTTCTAAATTTGTTGCAAGACTTTATACAGCTTTTTTGGCAGGATTACACAGAGAAACAGGACTAATGGGGAAAGACATGCAAAAAGGTCAGAGACAGGATTCAAGTCATCGATGCTACAGCTCTTAATGAGGTGGTGAATACACGTTATAACAAGCTCTGTCCTTCCCTGTCCATTACAAACTCTGTTCATCCAGATGTATAAATAAGCTTTCCTCTCCCATTTCATAAACAACACAGACCTCTCCCACTTTTAAGCAAGCCCTATCCATTGCATTCTTAATAAGTCCTGTCCCCAACCGTTCCTTAATGAGTTTAGTCCTCCAGATGTTTTAAAAAGCTCTGTCCCCCAACTGTTCCTTAATGAGCGCCTTTCCCTTCCATCTCTGAACAAGCTCTGTTCCATCCTGTTCCTTCATAAGCTCCGTCCTCCCCAAATTTAACCATATCTGTGACATCCCATTCCTTTAATTAGGAATTAGGAACTTGTTCCTTAACGAGCTCTGTCCACTTTATTTTTTAATGAGCTATGTCCCCTACTGCTCCCTAGTGATCTTCAACCCCTTCCATCTCTTAACTAGCTCTGTCCCCTCCCATTCCTTAACGACCTCTGTTCCATTTTAATAAGCCCTGTCCCATCCCGTTCCTTAACAAGCTCCGCCCTCCCCATTTTTAATCAGCTCTGTCCCCTCCCATTACTTTACGAGCTCTGCCCTGTTCATCAACATGCTCTGTCCTGCACGGTTTTAACAAGCTCTGCCCCCTCCTAATCTTAACGAGTTATGTTCCCTTCTGCCCTTTCGGCCGCATATCCGTAGGCTGTTCCCTCGTGCATGTAACCTTGTTCCATGTTCACTTGGGACCTTGTGACATGCCATGCAAACAATGAACCTTCGTATTACTTACTGCGCATTCCCACAGATTGTATCCAGTGAACTTGCGACGCCGTGCGCGGCTCATGTGACCTGCTGACCGGGATCATAGAGGATGAATATGCTTGTTTTTTTCCCGATGCCACAAGAGGGTAGAAGTCATTTTGACACTGACGCTTAGAGTGAAGCTGGTTTGATAAAGGAGGCGAGACATCATGAGCTGCTGTGGGACTCTACAAATACGGACTATTGTGACAAACACCAGTGAGGGCTAGTTCGGTATAATTCGAAAGAAACTAGAGTTTGTTTTTAAGGCAAAAACACAAATGTCTCCCGCACCCCTTATTAATGTTCACAGACATTTAGGCAGAAACTAAGAAAAGTTAATAACCCCAAAATAGAAAAAGGCACATCACATGACCTGATGTGTGCAAACTTTCATGAAAATAAATCAAACAGTTTCTGAGTTATGGTCCAGAAATGGTGGGAACGCCGATGCAGGTGCGCACGCACACGGGAAACCGGAAATAACAGTATGTCACCCCCTCCCTTTGGGGGGGGACATAATTCGGATGGCGGCATCCTTGTCAGCATCTCTGTGATCTCTGTTCATCATTTACCCGAAATAGGAATTATTTTTGCATTAAAGGTTATGTTCTGCATATCCATTTTCATCAGCATTTGTTTTCTACAATATACACTAGATGATAGTTATCATAAACACTTCCCTTTTACTCAGGTGCTTGCAACTGTACCAGGTAACAGCCACAAATGAAATGCAAATCTGATCAGCGCACATGCCACAGGTCGCATGCAAGGGAGACAGAGGGCACAAGGCCAGGTCACAAGGTCACAAGGCCACAAGTCCAAGTTCATAAGGGAACAGCGTATGGATATGTTGCCTTAACAAGATCTGTCCTCTTCTGTTCCTGATCGAGTTCTGTCCACACAGTTTTTAACAAAGCTTTGACCCCTCCCATTCCTTAAGGAGCTCCCTCTCTAACCCCTTCCCGTTCTTTAAGAATCTCAGCCCTTCCAATTTTTAACGAGCTCCGCCCACGCCAATTCCATAAGCTCTGTCCTGTTCTTTAATGAGCTTCATCCCATTTCTAACAAGCGCTGTCTCCACCTCATCTTAACGAGAGCTGTTCCCTTCAGTCTCTTAACAAACTCTGTCCCCTCCTGTTCCTAAATGATTTCAATCCCCTTCCACCTCTTAACAAGCTCTTTCCCTTCCCATTCCCTAAGGAGATATGTCCCTTACCTGCACCCACTCCTTAACAATCTCTTTCCTCCAACTCTTTTAAACAAGTGCCATCCCCTCCCTATCTTAGCGAGCTCTGTTCCCTTCTGTCTCTGAACCAGCTCTGTCCCCTCCCATTCCTTAAGGAGCTCTATCCCTTACCCGTTCATTAACAATCTCCGACCTTCTATTTTTTTTTTTTTTTTAAAACAAACTCGGTCTTGTCCTATCCTTTAACAAGCTTGGTCCTTCCCATTTTTAAATGAGCTCTGTCCCCTCCGGCCCCTTAACAGGCAGTCTCTCCTCCTGTCTCGCAGGCTGTGCTCTTCCTCTTCTGTGCTCAGACCGAAATCCAGCATCAAATTTTACAATTGCATCATCTTTGAAAAGTCGCATTCCAATCTAACCCGAGGTCCATATTACAATCCTCACTCCTGCCAACTGGACCCGCTCATGACCTAAACCCAAAGTAAGAATTTAACTGCAGCTTATAGCCAAAGTATTCCTTAACACAAACAAGGGAGACTGATAAACACAAAGTGACAGTTTACTCATTACCGTTAAGCAGAGGAGAGGATGTAGTCGCCAATTTGATAGCTCGGAAGTCCGCAGTGTTTAACATGGAATACAATGCCTTCGCATTTTGAAAGCAGCAAGCAAAAGAAACCCCGCTGTCCCAAGCAGAATGTGTCCTCAGTGACGAAGATAACAGCACACCCCATACGGACTCATTGTGCGATCTGTAATGCTCAAAAAACTGCAGCTATCCCCAAGATGCCAACAATAATAATGAGCATTTAGCAGTAGCACTGAACAAGCCAGCTAGGCGGCTAAAGTACTAAAGTACTGCCTAACAGTACCCTTCTACACTGCTCACAAATCACTCAGCATCTCTCCCCCACAGTGCCCACAACTCTACCTCGATGAAACAAAATAATTAAGCCGTGGGTTTACGAGCTTATCTCATTTCAGTTCTTTATCAACACAGTTACGAATGACATACTTTCTTTCAAGCCCAGTGCACTGCTTCCCAAAAAACTAATCTTAATCCCCATCAGCGAAGCAACTTTCAATCGGCATACGTCCGCCAAAATAATAAGACAAGAAAGTAATGAAATTTGTGACCCAACATATAACGCTGACCGCATATTATTTTGTACAGATGAATGAGCTGTTACAAGCTATTTGCATGCAAGTGCCTGCCCACGTAATTTATATTCAACTTAATTGACAAAAAAGTGAATGTAAAATTTGTGAATACATGATAGTGCTGTGTATTTTTTGATTCCTTGGATATTTGTTAAGAGATTTTAGAGGCATTCTGTCAGTTTAATTTAGCTTTATCTGACTCAAGACACTTGGCTGCATGCAGCGCCTATTGTCTTCGTCATATCCGAATTTTTCACACTTAATCTGCCAATTCAATCCAGGGATTCTAACCCATCCGATAGTGGATTCTGATTGGGAGATTAGAATCGGGTCATTTTGTTCTGGATGATTGCAGTGGCATGATTAAAATCTGTGTGCCTTCTCAGAATCCACAAACCCTCTAAAGTAGGGGCACGGAATTATGAACTCTGACCTCCCGGGTTCTTAACAATCTCTGGCCTCTTTTCTCTTAACGATCCCTGTTTGCATTTATCGCTTAACGGGCTCAGTCCCCTCCTAACATTAACAAGGTCTAGCCCCTCCCATATCTTATCAGCTCTGTCCTTTCTGCTTTCTTAATGAGACCTGTCCTCTCTGCCTCTTAACGAGCGCTGTCCACTGCACTGTCTCCGTTTTGCAAACCTCCGTGCTCTCCGAATCTGCTGACCAGCTAATTAAGCTCATTCGGCACGAGATGAAAACCAGGAGTCCTCTGCCGCCAGCATGAACTCTCCACTTTGCACTTTAAAGAGACAAGAACAGTTTCTGTACATCTGCAGTGAGAGATACGCCACTGTGTGTCTGTGTGTGCGTTTCGGCACGGGCCTGCGTGTACATAGTGAGAGACTGGGCACGTAAAATCTCCACTCTTTTGAGTCTTCCGATGCCAGACAGCACACTCGCAACACCCTCGGTTGCCATGACAGTAGCAGATGATTGCCAGAGACGATAGGATCCCATAGGGTGAAGTAGCAAGTAGAACTGTCCTGAAAATAAATCCATTATTTCTGTGGGAGGACCGTCAAAGCACTACATTCTCCTGCCCAGCAGGTGGTGCCATACGCACACTGTGACACGCAAACGCAAGCAAACAGTAGCAAAGACAGGACCATGTAAAGTTAAAGCTGCATACTTCATAGCTGTAATGCTGCATTTCTGTTTTTGATGTCCAAATGCGTAAGATCATATTTTCGTGAGCCTCGTGGTGCGGGCGTGTGTGTGTGTGTGTGTGTATATACACGTTCCCGCAGGAAGAGATATCCTCCATGGGCATTGTAGTGCGAGCATCCCATACATTTTGTGTGAAGGGAATGTCCTTGTGAGTGTGTGTGGGTTTTTGTGTGTGTGTGTGTGTGTGTGTGTGTGTGTGTGTGTGTGTGTGTTTTTGAGGAGGATCGTTCCTGAAGCTGCAGTGCTTTCGCTCCTGGGGATATATGATCAGGGTCTAATTGAAATGCTAAAGATAAGGTTGGTTCTGAGCTGTCACTGTGTGTTAACGCAGCTCTTTCCCGGTGTAATTTAAAGCGAGTCGGCCGTGTGCCTTCACGTCTCTATCCGCGTATTTAAGGTGGCAGCGCATTGTGGCTCTTAGCAGCCTAGATTAGGCCGAGCAATGATGAGGCCATCGCTCTCTTCTCCTGCTCCTGCAGACTGCTAATGCTAAAGCTGCCTGCCCAGTCTCTCACAGGCCAGCAAAGCACCTATATGAGTCAGATAGCAACCAAATAATTAACTCTTTCCCAGATGGCATACGTCAGGAAAGAAATGGGGAAAGAGAAAAAAAAATCCGAATCTACATAAAAAAAATGCTTTAAAATATTTTATGGGTGAGCTGTTGATGTCATAGGCTGTTTCTCTAGACCGAAGCATTTCCTCTAGATAACTGTTCCGACTACTATTTAGATCTCACTCAACCCCACAGACTCTATAATGGATTGGTATTACTTGTACTTTCCGCTATTTCGATCAATGCATTTCAAGTTTTGATGCATAAAAATTGAAAAAGTTGCAAAGCATACGCAATGTTCACCATATGCGAGTATTGCAAACAATTTAGAATAGTGTCATGAGCGTCAAGGAGCTGAACTATTCTGACAATAGCCGAATATTTCCATATTTGGGTATCATCGATAAGAGCAGATTCTCAGCTTTCTTTTGATGCATGACACAAAGTAATCTGGAGTACAAAAGAAATACAATCACGGAAAGTTTGACAACCTTTCTCGCCGGTTATATCTGACCGTGATTAGGCAGTGACGTCTGATAAGAGTTAATACACAGCTTGTCAACTCTCGGAGTGTGTACACTCTGCGTGCGTGAATGAGAGCCTATAAAATTGTGTGCGTACAAATGCTTGGATTCACTTCAGAACACGTTTGGACAAATACGCACGTGCAGCACATGTGTAAGTAGGATGGGCGTGTAGTTTGGTGAGCGCAGGAGCTTGAATGACTATTCACGAGTGCCAACATTCAACCATTATTCTGGATTTGCTTGCGTGTGAGTGAAAGTCTCAGTATTTGCAAGTGTCTACATGAGTGTATTTTTGGCTGAATTCAAGTGAAAATCTGCACCTGCGACTATGCGACTGAGCCTGCCACAACTATGCGACTGCGTCAATACGGGCGTGTGAGTATCTGCGCTTATTTATCCGTCCCGAGATTTGTCTCACAAATGAGATCTACATATCAATCGGCTTCCAGCGCCTCTGCAGATTACACTGCCAGATGAAGAGCCTTATTATTCGGATTAATCTCCTGTCCCTAAATCCCGCGCAGTGAGAGGGAAATGGGGACTCGTTATGATCTCTGGGGACAGACGTCATAACCAGACATACTTAGGCTCCACCCTCTTCAAGGGCCTACGTGCATCAGTCACAACACCGTACCGTGAATTACACAAAAGCTGGTTCTGGCCGAGTAATTTGATTGGAAGAAAAGCATTCCATGAGTGCTGATGACAGAGAACATCACTGGGACATAAAACAGCAACATCACTCCACTCACAGGTGTTTTAATAACCATTCATTACAATAACTGCCAACCGCAAACTTTGCGCTACAATTGTTAGCAACAGTCAAGTCCCGATCCATTTGTGGAACTATTTGCACTGGCGAAGCCACATAAGTGATCAATTAAACAAAGAAATCATTATCGTTCGTCGCTTATTGCCGTCAACTAATAAGTGTCGTTTTTGGAACTGTTTATAAAAGCAATATCACACTCAAGGTCGTGATGTTGTTGCTGAATATCATCACAGCTGTAATGCGGTCATACGCACAAGTGCCGAAGATATCACAGCTGTGATGATATTCAGCAACAACATCATTCCCTCTCATGTGATATTGCTTAATTACGGCCATTTCCTCGGCTTTGTTGTCATGACACCCTTCCCCTGGGTCCGATTGACACCCAAAATACAGACAGTTGAGCCGAGTGTATGATCTTCCGAATATCTGGGAGAAATTAGCATTTTGTGAGCACATACTAACACTCCCTTGCATATCCTATAAAAAAATGAACTGAGTGTGAATTTGTATTATCATTCATTCAAACTGATCCAAAAGAAAGAAAACACACCAACTAAGACACTCAGACTAATTCAAACTCTCTCACAAACTCAAACTCACCAACTCAAACTCACTCACTCACTCAGACACAAGTCACCAACTCAAATTCAGTCATTAATTTACTCGAACTCACAAACTCATACTGGCTCGTTCAAACTGAGCCACTTACTCTTCCTGACTCGCGCACTCACAACCCAATAGTTGAAAATGAAGAGCAATACCTTAGCACGCTCCCATCAGGCTCGTCCGATCGGATAACCTCTCTCAGCTGTGCAAATGAGTCGATACTTCCCCCTTCTCTCACTCCCCCCTCCTCCATATTCATTAGCGCCCTGGTCTTCCTGCACCTCATTGATTGTGGCCGTGCACTTAACCCGTATTCTAAATATCAGCGGAGCTGGCCAAGCCTCATATCTTCAGAAGCACAAGGACAGGCCTTTCCTAACGATTTTACTTCTCACAGAGAGCTAACTGATGCACATCACACCAGCTCCCGTTTGATCACCTCATTGGCAAGAGCCCTTAGATCCACAGAGAGTCAGGTAGAATACATGTTACCTACGGCCCATTAATGCACTGGTATTCACAGTATCAATACAGAGACACTATTGTAGCTTGTTGGAGAGAGTAAAAATACCAGGGTCTAAAACAGGATTTAAACCTGCAACCGGTGGATCTCCTAACCGCTGCTCTTCAGAACAGGCTGAAAACAGAGCCAGGTGCAGCACTCTGTAGAATCTCAGCTGGTAAAGACCGATTACAAGTGAAGCCCCAAAGTTTTGTGCTGCGTTAGCCTCTCCAATCCTGCTACAATTACAAAGCAGTTCGTTGGTGTGTTTATGTGGTTGTTTGTGTGTCCTGCCATTTCTCCAATGCCTATTCATTCAAATCCCTCCAAACTTGTCCCGAAAATGGTTCAGGGAGCTGGCCCTTGCATATGGTGCTTTTTAAACATTTAATTTCTTTTTTTATGGTAAGTATATACTTTGCATTTTAACTATGTACTCTCAAATCCTTTATTTTTGATTCCGGAACAACTGTCAACCGGACATACTTTTGTCATACAGTGACAACTGTTAGACCACGTTTCTAATCAACTAGAAATATAGCAGAAGACTAACAAGAAGAATGTTTGCATCATGCCTGAATGAACTGTCAGTAAGTTGTGATTTGGCCGAATGCGGCAGACTGACGCGAGGTAGTGAATCCCTAGAGAAATCTTGTAAGAATGCAGAAGTACAGTGGATTCACCGTTTGGCACTCGCATGCCAATAAAGTAGGAAGGTAGCTAACTCAGCATTTTTTTTCACGGTTCTTGCGGTCGGCGCAGTCCACATGGTGCAGATGACCCACACGGTGAGGATCAAGAGGAACAAGGGAGAAAAAAAGGAGGGCAGAGGGGGAAAGCAGAGGGGAGGCAAATGCCTCATGGAGAAGGCGAGGGGAGGGTCGAGGAATGAGGCTGCAGCGCTCGCAGGTGTCATTCGCAGTTTGAGGGCATCACAAATTATAAGGGAACTAGAAAAGCACTCAGAGAGCGCAGACCTCCGCCAGGGGGCAGCAAACCCAAAAGCACGGCGATCGAAACTCCGGCCCATTGGAAAGACTTGAAATCTTATATCGTATATCTCGTATACGTATACTGCGTATATCTCAGCAGTACTTTGGCCTAGATATGCCAAAATTTAATCAGCTGTTCCTTGACTTAATACCCACCTACCCTGAAAATTTCATCAAAATCCGGCCATAAGTTTTTGAGTTATGTTGTACACAAACAAATGGCACCAAAAACATAACCTCCTTGGCGGAGGTAATTTACATCTCAGTTTACATCTCATCATAATTAGCTAGTGTTTTGTTTAGATTTTAGCAATACCAATTCTGACTTCAAACCTGCTTGCTTATTCCGGTTCTCATCGATTTCCAATGCCGAATCCAGTACTTAACACAAAGGCAATTGGTAGAGGGCATACCTCCGCCACACCATATATCTGCTCTTTTGGTTAGGGTTAGCATGTTCTGGATCACTTCCAAAATTAAGTCAACTCTTCCGTGGACTACCACCCATCATCCTGCAAAATTTTGTGCCAAACCATTCATAATATTTTGAGTTATCTGGTCAGAAATATCACACAGACCTGCAGTAGACAGATATATTTTAATTCTTCTGGATTCAGAATGTAGAATATGTTCCTGATCACTTCCACAGTTAAATCAACTTATCTTTGGACGACCACCTCTCATCCAACCAAATTTCATGCCAAACCGTTGATAACTTTTTGAGTTACAGACATACAAACAAACAAACAAATGGGTGAAAACAGGTCTTCCTTGGCAGAGGTAATCAGAAATGTCAAATGTTTAAATACCAAAGTATCTTAAATATTTTGAGTATTTATTTTGACTTTTACAGCCAATAATCTTTATTTCTTTAAATACAAAAAGAATACTAAGACCAACACTTTCATTAGTCCAATAATTCAAAACACATGGCTGCCAGCTACTGAATAATTTTAAGCCAACATATCAGACACAATATTGTGAAAAAGTACTTGCCTCCTTATTTCATCTATTTCCGCCAATGTGTCACACTTAAATGTTTCAGATAATCAAATGAAATTTTTATATTAGACAAATTAACCTAAATAAGCACAAAAGGCATCTATCAGTCAGGAAAGGGCTACACAGCTATTACTAAGACTCTGGGACTCCATTAAACCATGCTGTGAGCCACTATCTACAAATGGAAAAAACGGGCAGAGGTGAACCTTCAGAGGAGTGGCCAGCCTTCCAAAATTCCTTAAAGAGCGCATCCTCTCTCAAAACCCTCCATTATGACTAAATTCAAAGAATGCCGTAAAGAAGAGTGGGCCAAAATTCCTCCACAGCAACCTAAAAGACTCATTGTGGTCATCACAAATGTCTGATTGCAAAAGTTGCCGCCAAGGGGGGCACAACCAGTAATTAAGTTTAGGGGGTCAGGTTTTTTTTTTTTTTTTTGACATTGTTCACCTTCAATGAATTAATGGTCATTTTAAAGTAGCATTTTGATTTTACTCACATTGTAAAGTAAGATTGATGATCTGAAACATTTAAATGCAACAAATAAGCAAAGAGAGAAGAAATTGAGAAGGGGGTGAATACTTTTCTGCAACACTGTATGTGTCTGTGACACTCCTCTGTTCTCACTGTGGTCGGCTTTCCCTTCATTGCCAAGGTTAACAGCGTATCCTGACGAGGAATCCCCAGCTGAACTGGCAAGGGTGGATCAGAACTATCGATAGACATCTGTGAGGTGCAAACTTTCATCTAAAACAAATACCTCACAGGATATTTTTCTTAACTTAACACTCATCTCACATTATGGAAGTTCAACAAAAAAGCTATGGCTTAACCCCTTAAGCCCTGAGCCTCTTTTTTTGGAAATGGCAAGCCCAAAATGAAATGAGTATAAATGAGTATATCTCTGTGACTGCTTGGTCCATTTGAATAATTTTGGAATCGTAATAAAGGTAAAACTATTTGGGATTTCATACCTGGTGTAAAAATCACTATATATGTCACTGAGTCAGAGTAAATGGAGATGGAACACAGTGTAAATGAAAGATCTCATTTTGCACCAAACAAATTTTTACTTCTATCCCTTGTAAATTTGTTGAGTTGCAGCCTGAAACCTCTAAAAATTACAGCACAGAATGTCATTATTATCTGTGCCAAAGTTTATTCTGATCAGGTCAATCAGAACAAAATTAGAGAGGAATGTCTAGGTGGCTTCTCCATTTTGGCAATTTAGGTACCTTGTGTTCCATTTCAGATTTCTTACATACCAAGCTGTAAAACCCATAAAATTTCACTTATATATCACTACAGGCATCCATTCCAACCAAATACAACATTTTTTAATTTTTAGAATAAAAGTTATTATTATTTCTGCCAGTTTTGTTGCCTATACAATTTCCCATTCAAAGATGATACATACAATGAAAATTAAGTTTGACTCCACTGGGGCATATTTATTAAAAAACAAAACAAATAAGTAAAATGATAAAGGCAATGTGAAAATATGTTAAAGAAAAGTAAGAATAAAAAAAACCCCAGCAATTATTTGTAGAAGGCAACTGCGATTATTTCCAAAAATAAATAAATAAATAAATAAAAGGTACCCTGATCAGGAATCGTACCTTCACAATTTCCTTTCAGCAGCGCAGCATTTTATCCAATAGGCTGCGCCAATCGACAACAGCCTATGGTGAAATTGCCCATTCAACGAATGAGTAAGGAAAATACGTAGGCTACTGTACCGTTGTAGGCTCAGTATTTGTGCGGAATAGTGCAAAGATTCTGTCAGAAAACGACTTTGAAAATGAATGTCGAATATTAAGCGGATAATTATTTGGACAATACCTCAAACAAACTAGTTATGCGTTTATATTGTCGCGCTATTCAAGAACATTCATTATGTCCCATGGACTCAGTTTGACGCACTCGGAACGCAAGGCTGTAGCTCAGGCTCTGTTTCTGCCATAAAGGTGGTTTAGAGTTTGTTAGAATCATCAGGACTCATACAATCAAATTCCTACTGGTATAGTCTTCCTGACAGCATCGCAAGCCGATCTCAGAAAGAATAATACATTGCAAGGCGGCGGAATGCTACGGAGCTGAGATATTTGAAGCAATGCCCTGGGAAAGAACATGCTAGCATCCCGGGCAGATCTAGTTTCGTTATAACGCGAACACATTGGGCTAACAATAGCAAGCGCAGATTTACCCTCGAGCAGTTTTTTTATTGCAAAATATCAAAGGTAGGAATTTTTTTTCTGCTCATCTCTGTAGACTGTAAAGTGTATGCCTGCTGTTCTTTCAATGTGGTGTCGGTTTAAAATGACAGGGCTCATATCGTTGCATTCTGTGGACTTTCCTCTTTTATTTGAGGTATCGTTTTTATGCATAGCATGAATTCTACAGAAATCCTGGAAATTCAGCACTGATATGATTTCATCCTATGTTCTGCTGCATGCTTATTTACTTGCTTGGTGCTTGAATTGTGTTCGGTTGAGGTAAAAATGGTTTACATGAGCTTTTGGCCGAGTTTCTTCGCAAAATGTGGATATGCCGCTTGACAATGACGCGATTTGAAAAAATGCTGCATTTATATTGCGTAATAACCGTCCCCGGGTCGGGGGATCATAAGGATCTCAGTTCTTAAGGGGTTAAGCTCATGCAACATTCACATTGTTAGAGGGGCTAGCTTTGGCTAAAAAGAGCCATCAGGAGATGGAATATCCCCCCAGCCCCAGGTCATCAATTTGGGATTAGCTAAAGGCACCATGTCAGGTCATGAATAAAGTGCACACCAAGTTTAGTGGAAAAATACTGAACGGTTTTCAAGTTATGCTCCGGAAACAAAATGTTCACAGATGGATGGACAGACGGACAGTCGACCGCACCCATGACTAAATCCCTCCGCATTATATGCTGGGGGATAATAATGATAAAAAGGCACTTCAGCTCAGAGATCGTAGGACATTAAACACAACGCACTCATTAAAATTAGTGCCCTGCGATGCAAAGCATGTTTTATCATATTTGTTGCGCAAACCACCTTACACCCAATTTCCTAGGAGAGTACATCGCAATTAGTGCAGTTCCCCCTTCCTTCTATAAAATGAAGACACACTATGGAACATAGATCATTTGTTGCGGTCCAGCTCCATGGTCATGTCTAGATGGTAAGGTCGGACTTGCAAAAGTCTTGCATATGTGCACTTTCTTCGGCACAGATTGATGCCATACTTGGCTAGCAAATGGTTGAAAACCATTCTATACCATGTCTTCTAGGTGAAGCAATGATGTCAACTCGGACATGTGCACAAAGTCATAGAGAAATGCTTACACGTGTACTAGCTTATCTATACATCCATAGTTTCATATGCGGGCTGTGGCATTGAGATGGTGCTAGTGCTAACAGGCATCTAACTGCTCTATGGCAAAATTCCGTACTGACAACACGTGACAGAAATCTGGTGAGAGTTTTGCAAATCAAAAGTTACCATCCTCAAACGACCATCAAGTAGCCAGTTCTTGGAATTAAGGCTCCAGCTCTGACTAGTTTTTGATGCCCTACTCTCATCATAATGTAATTTGTGTAAAACTCAAGGAACATAAATACCTTTTTTGACTATGACAAACCAGGATGAAAAGCTCCACATCATAGAAGGAGCTGCTTTGCAGGAGACCGAAGCTCTGACAAAAACCCTCAGCACAAAATTGAAAAACCAAGCAGTTTCTCAGGAATTACACGCAAACTAACATTCCGCTCTCAGTAATCACTAATTCTGTAATATTTCCACCATTTCCCATGTTGAGCCTGTACACGGGCTGTCTGTTCCGAGCACGTCTGATGAACATAACCTGTCAGCAGACATCACAAATGGCAGCCATGAGTTAATACAATGACCAAATCTGTGACATCTGAGGAAAGTGTTAAGTCACACTGTGGCTCCATTACAGAAGCCTGTGAGTCTCAATTCACATCCGACACAGTATCACCCAAAACATAAAATGTGTGTACGAGGTCAAACAAAAAAAACAATCCAATAAACACAAAATATAAATACTAACAAGTGCAACACGGACTGAAACAGACAACACACACACACACGCACACACACACACACAAAACTGAAAGCATGCAAACAGTCAGACACAAAAACACAAACGTACAAAGCACAAACTGTGCCACAAGCATTAGTGAGAAGCTTGGTGAACGGAGCCGGCGCTATCACAGAGATAAAGACTCGCCTGCTTATTCACCGGTGAAGCCCTCTCAGTTAACAGCACAGCTCCCCCAAACCTCAGGGGAGCATTTTCCAATAATAAGCCAGCTTGTTTGGATTCATTATGCAGCGTGTATATTTTGGATTGAGCTCTGCATTATTTTCAGATATGCCTTTAGGGCCTGTAAGCAGATGTGGCAGTTCAGTTATTTGTGTTTCTCTCTAGTAAATTTTGCATTTGAAAGTAGTTTTATGGCTGCGAGGAGACTTTTCGAGAGGATTCCGACAGCCCTATTCCATAGTTCTCTGAAGAAGCTTCCACCAATCGGCGCTGAACCGTCTTTTCTGACACTACAAAGGAGCAATAACTACTCGGAACGCCTTAACAGTAACCAGCTCGTTTACATTCTCCTTCACGCATGTTCTTTCATTTTCTATTGAATATTTGACGAAGTCGACGAGAACGTCAACACGTCTGCTTCTGTTATCTGAGAAAAAAAAAATGCTTAGAAATCAGAGTACGATTTATCATCTCCAAGACGTTTGCTAATGTACACGTTGACGCCTTTTAATGATTGAAAAACGTGTACCCACGCGCCACACGGGAGGAAAACATTAGGCTATCGCGAGCGCTCGCATAGACGTGCAGGAGTGCGCGGATTCTGGGAGACGATGTCGGAGCAGCGGCTGTTTCACTCCCGCTGTCAAGACACGTATTCAGACGCAAATTCCACTCTGAGAAAAAAAATGAAACACCAGAGAGAATCAAAATGCTCACACACAGGCATTCTCACGGGCTGACACACACGCATCCCGAAAAGGGCTTTGTGTTTGTCATGCAGCGTGCAAGATGCATAATTCAACTTTAGCCCTTTGTGTAGCCAAAGGGAATGATTTTACATTTCAGGCTATTAGTCATACCTGCATGCATCATTTGCTCATTTTAATCGCTGTATCATCAACTTTGGGGCGGGGGGGAGGAAAAAGCTGACTTTACTGAGCTGTTCCTCTTATGGCCTGCCAGGGGAAAAGGAATCATGGGAGTTCAATTCTGTTTGCCTTTCATTCCCGAAAATACACACACCCGTGCACTTATTCCCATATATACACATTTCCGTATTCATACACATAAACATGCATACTGTAAATATAGGAAAATGCACCTTCACTCACATGCATGTCTTGAGACAAGCACACAAACACTCATGTACTTGACATGAGCGCGAAAGCGAATACAGTGCATTATGCAAGCGCACTTTCACACACTTGTATTTCTCTGTATGCATACGTCTGAGACCCGAGTGTGTGCTTGTGGGAAAGCATACGTGTGCGAGGGATCGCGCTGTGGAGTTTGGAGGTTAAGACTACGCACTGTGTAAGTCACCCCGCCGAAGTGAAAAACGTATGCGTGTGTGTGTGCGTGTGTGTATGTGTGTGTGTGTGTGTGTGTAAGAGAGAGTGAGTGAGTTTTGTGCAAGTGTGTGAGAGTAAGAATAGGGGCATTTGTGATCGTACGCGCGTTTGGGTGTGTGTGTTTACACAAGCGAGAGCTCATTATCATGTATGAGTGTTTCAAAACACCCAAATCAATTAAAGAAGTTGAAAAATTCGATATCTAAGCAGAGAGCTGTTTCACTAAGAGGCCTAACACCTCATTTTAGCATGGTGCTAATAGAGCTGCAGTAAGTGAAGGGCCCATAGCAGAAAGATACGCAAGTAACGACACAAAGCAGAGCCAGCCCCGAGCCGTCCCTCTTTACAGCAGTACCCGTCCCTGACCACTAGGGGTCTCTTCAAGCCCACAGAAAATGCTCCGGGCGCCGAGGCTTCACACTGAGCTGCCGTCACGAAAGCACAAGATCAAAAGACAACGGACTGGGGAAAGAGCAGGTACTGAAGAGAGAGTGAGGAATGCAGATGTATTTTCGTTACGGAGGGGGGGGGAGATGATGACGGTGGCGAGCTGGTCTCATTGGACCAAGCGCTTCTGAACGCATTGAAGGTGAAGATGCTACACAAAGGGCGTTTGGGTTTTCATCAAAACGGAGTTCAGATGGACACACGACAAGGTCACCTGACACTGTCACCATGTCAGAGATGGGGGGGGGGGTCCTAATTACATCCATCGTATCAGTGAGAAGAAGAGAGTGAGAGGGGGAGAAGGAGGGAGATGGAGAGATGCGCACTGTCACTGGTGACATTCTGAGACTCAAGTGCGCACTGCTGCCTTTCCTACTGTACACACACACACAGAAACACACACACACACGCATCTTTCACGCCGCAAACATGACAGAGCTGTTTAACCTTGGACACTGAGGCTGCAGCTTCCCTGAATAACCACCTGTCTCAGACTTTCATTCATCCATCCACACGGTCATCCATTCATCCATCCATTCATCCATCAGCTGAGCACCACTCCCACCTGCCATTATTCATCACAAATCAGCAATCTCTGCCTTCACAAGCAATTCTCTCTCTCTCTCTCTCTCTCTCTCTCTCTCACTCTCTCTCTCTCTCTCTCTCCGTACACCATTTCTCTATCCCTCTCATCCTCCTATTCTCTCTCTCTTCTCCACCTACCCCACTCTTTCTCTCTCTCTCTCTCTCTCCTCACCATCGCTCTCGGGGGTAACAGATGACTGGGGGAATTGTGTATTACCCCCCTCCCCCCCTCCCCACACACAAGCCCGCACACACACACACACACACACACACACACACACACACACACACACACACACACACACAGACGCTGATCTCTACAGAGAACACAGAGTCACAGAAACGTTCTCACAACCTCCCCTCCCGTCCTAAAGCGACAGGGTGTTTAAAAATGAAACAAAGTGCTCTTTAAATTTTAACTTATTACAAGGCTGTTCATCGGCAGAGGTTGTAGAACAATCATTTTACCTTATCGCGTCTCAACTGAAATGTTTTATAGTTTCAATGCGCTATTAGTTCAAATCCAAGCTGCGGGGTAAGTTTTAAAAAATGGAAAATGGAAAATGCGGTGACAAATAAAAAGAAAAAAAAAAAGGAAAAAAATCTGTTAGAGGTCCTATAATCATAGTTTATATTTGCAATTATATGGTGTCTTCTACACATATTTTGTGTTTTACTGGAATTGCAGCCATTACAAACGGGATGCCAAGCATAGCCAATCGAGTTCACATGTCAGTCACGTCACATAAGCCCTCACTACAGGGTGTATCAAAAAAAAAAAAAGCAGAAGTCAATGTTCTCAGAGGGGACAGAGCTTTGATCCGTCGTGCAGTGTACGATATGCTCAGGAGGGCCTAAATCTGCCAGGAAAGCAATGGTGGACATGCTGAGGAACGTGTGAAACAGTGAATTCAAAAGTAATGGCAATTTGTGATAAACAAAGGGCAGTTCGTTCCTATGGTCTCAGGTTCTGTTTTCATCACTGCACTTTTTTCGCGCAAAACGGATGCATCGCATTCAACGTAACCAGCCTGTGCTCACTCACGCGTGGCATGTTGAGTATGTACGATTGCACAAAAAGAAAAAACATTGGTCTATCAACCAATGTAAAAGGATTTTCAAAAAATTGAAGAATATTAATTTTAGGGCAATTTTTCAAAAAGGAACATTTTTTTGATACACCCTTTAAAAAAAGGGCAGTAACTGACTAGTAACAGGTTCTATCCTGAGACATGCATTTTCCGGCAAAATAGGCAACCACAGTGGGGCTAGACGTTACACCTCTGGACAGCGACGTGCCTCAAACCAAGTGCGGTACGCACACCTTTCTGATGCCATATTCCAACAAAGCCCAAAAGCTAGTTTCTCTCATTCCCCGCACTCAAGTCTGGTTAGTGGGTTTGGTCTCATCCGACCTCAACATTTTTGAAAGAGGTCCTCTGTAAGCTCCTCATTGTCCAGCAGGAAAATCCAAACAAACAAGCTGACCACTGAAACATACTTGTCTTTGCCCTCTGGTGGTGCTCTGAGGAACTGTGAATAGCAGTCACTCACCTTATTTTCGATGGTCCGTCTGCTTAATGTCCTGAAATTATGCCAGTCACTTAACTTTTTAAAGTGCTTCACTGCCCAAGATGAGACCGCCTGACAAATAATCATAATATGAAGCGAAAGGAGAAGTAAATAGAAAAACAAATCCATCTTCAAAAGATGCCCCCCAGAACTCATTCGAAGAGCCAGACAGTTCTTGCATTCTATGGGCCAAATAGTTTCACTCTCTCTCCACGAACAAAATGCAAATCCGGTTTTATTAAAGAGCAAAACACAATCCCACTCACATTCTTTGAGCCAAATACAGTCTCAGTCGCTTCCCATGAATCAAACAAGGCTCCAATTTCCTTCCAAGAGCCAGAAGCAGTTTCACTCGCTCTCGAAGGCTAAAGCACAGCCTCATTCTAAAACCCAATGCAGTTTCCTGCTCTTTTAAGGAGTCAAACACAGCTCAACTCTCCTTCTAAGAGCCAATTTCCCTCTCTTTTTAGAGTCAAACACAGCTCAACTCTCCGAAGAGCCAGTTTCCCTCTCTTTCAAAGGGTCAAACACAGCTCCACTCTCATCCTAAGAGCCAGTTTCCCACTCTTTTTGGAGTCAGACACAGCTCAACTTTTCCTTCTAAGAGCCAGTTTCCCTCTCTTTTAAAGAGTCAAACACAGCCAACTCTCCATCTTAGAGCCAGTTTCCTTCTCTTTTAAAGAGCCGTAGCTCAAATCTCGTCCTGAGAGCCACAGATTCCTTTTCTTTAAAAAGTCAAACACAGCTCCATTCTCATCCTGAGAGCATTAGTTTCCTTCTCTATTTAAGAGTGAAACACAGCTCAACTCTGATCCTAAGAGTCACATCTTTTCTCCTTTTTTAAGAGTTAAGCACAGATCAACTCATCCTAAGAGATAGTTTCCTTCTCTTTTAAAGAGTCAAACACAGCTCAACTCTCCTTCTAAGAGCCAGTTTCCCTCTCTTCTGAGGAGTCAAACACAGCTCCACTCTCATGCTGAGAGCCACAGCTTCCCACCTTTTTAAAGAGTCAAACACAGCTCCACTCTCATTCTCTGTGTCTCATGCCTCCATTGCTCTGCCTGAGTGGAAATGCGCCAGGTGTCGCTTCCATCTGTCCTTTCAGTCATGTATCCTCAATCGCCCCTCAGCTTAAGACTGAGAGTTACCCATTTAAGGCCTGTCTCCTCCTGCAGATTCCAGACGATCAGAGAACACAGTAATTCTGAGGCCATTGAGCCGGGAGGTTCCCCCATTTTAGGTGATTTCATATGGAATGACCCATACCGTCTGCACACTGTGGCCCAGTAAAATAACAGAGGCCACATTTTGCGTGGCTGAGAATATCAAGGTCAAAACTCGAACAAAGTTAATGAGAGAGGAGACATATGACCTGCTGCATAAGCAGTAGTGAATAACACCCAAGTGACATGCAGGATGCACTGAGGCCTGTCTATCAACCTGAAGCAGTGTTTCCCACAGAATTTTTGGACAATATGGTGGCAGACCGATGTCTGGGGGGTTATTCTCGTTATAATATGAGAATAACCGGGGAGGGGGTTTGATGATTCTCATTTTGTTGTGCAGGGGTAGGGGTGGAACTGCGCAAATTCTGCATCTTCTAGTATTTCTCGCTTTTTTTAAATAAAACGTCCTGATATATGATCAATACACGACTATTGCGTGTATTGAGACTATGGCGGGGTTAATTAGACTTTGCCGGGCCGCCATAGTCTCATCAATTTAAGGCCCGAGCCAAATGTGATTTGGAAAATGATAACCGAACCCACCCAAGGCTGACAGGAATCCTCGGGTCCCAGAAGGTTTGGTTCGTCATTTAAAGCTCCTGTGTGTGTTTGTGTGTCTGTAGCTTGTCTGCATGACAGTAGACCTACAGCATCAGAAAAGACTACAGACTGTATAAAAAGATGGACGAAGCAACTGTGATGCCACCCATTGGTTTTAGCGTACTATTTAGGAAGCCGCGATTTTGGAAATTTGAACAGCACCATTTTTTCATTTTTAAACCGGATGCGATTCCCATTGGACGAGAGCATGAATTGAAGATCCAGGGAGGAGCATGGCTCTGGATGTGACCATATTGGAAGAGGACCAGAGGATAGCCACGCCTCTAAAGCATATTCTGGCTTTATACTTTACTCTAGTCTATTTGGGACCATAGTTTACAAAAATGAACATCACAATATATTGAATGAGACTTGAAACTTGCGACAGTACCATAAAATGATGTGGAAAATCATGATTAAAATAATAAATCAGGTGTGAAAGTAGGGTGATTTTCTCATAGACTTCTACAGCATTGAACTTCTTTCTGCAACCACCCACCTCGCCATCTGGTGACCATTAAATATAACGCAAATTTTTGAGATTTCTGCATCGGCCTCCCTTTTCAGACCCGGTGCTGCATCCATAATTTTTACACAGTCTATGGAAAAGACCTGACTTCATCTAATCAGGACATGCAGCGCCACGAAAAAGTATTTGCCCCATCCTTATTTCCTGTATCATTGCATATTTGTCAACAATGGTTTTATTTTTTCATAAAACATGGAAGACGAGGTGAACAAGATGAAACACAAAGTTTACCGGTTTTTTTATGCTCATTTAATGTATTGAAGGAAAACAGTTATTTAAAACCTATATTGCCCATACAGAAACTCCCCCTTGAGCTAATATCCAGCTGTACTGCCATTAGGAGCAACAACTGGAACCAAATGTGGTGAACCTGGCTTTCAGAATATGAAGATAAACTTTTGCTGACTCTTCCCTGCAGAACAGCTGTAATACAGCAACACAGAGAGGTTTTTGGGGTATAGACTGCCTAATAAGCTCCTGCCACTGCATCGCAATGGGGCTCGAGTTAGGCCTTCGAATGGGCCTGCAAAATCATAATTTCGTTCCCTCGGAGTCGATCAAAGGTGGACCTGCTCTTGCACTGCGGATCACTACCTTGCTGAATAATCGAATTGCTCTTAAGCGCCAGATCATGGACTGAGAACCAGACATTCTCTTTGAGGATTTTCCAGAAGAGAGCAGAATTCATGGCCTCAAAGATCATAGAAATTCGCATCCTGACATCATCACATCAGACACTGCCACGTTTGACTGCTGGCATGATGTTCTCTTGTCCAATGCTATATTACCAAATATTATGGGACCCACTCTGTCCCATCACTACACAGAACATTACCCAAGAAGGCTTGGTGGTCATCAAAGTGTTTCAGTACATGTGCAATGAGCACTTGAGGTTCCACTTGGTCAGCAGCGGTGTTCTCCTCGCAAAGCTCCCATATATGTCATTTTTTTCACAGAACATTTCTTGTGGTGGAATCAAGAAAGTGAACCATATGTGTGTATCTAAGGCGAGAGAGGCCTACAGTACCATAGATGTTTGTTCCAGTTTTTTTTTTTTATGACATCCAAAGTGCGTTGTCAATGCAGTCCTCAAAGAATACTTGTCGGCTAGAAAGTGCTGAGAAGATTCACCATTGTTCTGCTTTCTCTCCATCAGTAGATATGGCTCTCACCATGGTTTGCTGGAGTCCCAAAACCTTTAGAAATAGCTTAGAAACCCTTTCCAGACTAACAAATTTCTCATCTTTTCTGGAATTTCTTTTCACTGTGGCAGAATCTGCTGGTGGTTGAGACCTTCTCGTTTACCTCAAGTTGTTGAACAGGTTCTAAGTGATGCCCAGATTCAAAAGGGCTGTTAGTGGGAGAAACTAGGTGCGGCTCGTCTAATTCAATCTACTTATCAATTAAATTGGGTAAATTAGCAGACTGAGTAACTAAGGGGGCAATGGCTTTTGGATGCATGGCCAGGTGGTGCCAAATGAGTTTTTTTTTTTCCCGTTCAACGCATGAAATGGTCACTTAAAAATGTACTTTGTGTCTTCACAGCTTACCTTTCTCTGATATGAAATAGTGTTTTAAGATTTGAAACAATTCAGTGTGACAGATATGAAAATGTTGACCACATCAGGCAAAGAGAAAATTATATTTTCGCAACACTCTTCTACCTCCAGTTGTGTGAAAATGTGGATATGAAAGGTCTAGCAGCCCTCAACTCAAAACTGCAGACTCACTCATGAGGCCATTATGTGGATCTGTCACAGCGGAAATCGATATCTCACTCACAGCTACACAGATAAAATGAACCCCTTTTTGGACATAACAGTAAAAGCCAGATATCACTCAGAAGGCACACAGTCATAGCATTACCAGCCGTTCAATGGGATTGCTGAACGTGCAATCAATAGACAAACATCCTCATCACCACTAAACAAATAAAACAGACAAAACACCAAACAACACACAGAACCCAAAATATGCTCACCCTCTCCACCCCAAAATTACCATCCCCAGCAACACAAAGCTCACAGCTACACAGGACCACACTGCAATCTCAACAGAGCCCTGTCAGAAATAGCGGTACAGCAGGAGTCCATTTCTGCTTTCATTCAGCACTTATGTACCCCCTAGGGCTAATTACAGGACCTCAAGGTACCTGTGTGAACCTTTTTAGGGTCTAAAAGGTACTTTTATTTTCCAAAGCAAATAAGTACCCACTTCTGAGGGTACAACAACAGTACCTTTGAGGGTACCGCCCCAGTGACAAGCCTTTTACCCCTAAAGGTACAAATAGGTATTTTTTTATTTTCTGACTGTGTACACATAAACATCGAATAGCGGTAACACAAGAAACCGTAAACCCCTTCATCACATCGAACTACAGAAAACATCCCTGATCTGAAGTCCCGTTAAGATCACAAACAGGCCAATCTCTGCCGAGCCAATGCAATTTTAAATGCAACGGATAAAATTCAAAAGTAATCAATGACAATCAGAAGGCTCACTCCACTTCAGACTTATCTTATATTTCAAACCTGGAGCGGACGGCTATTTATTTGGACGGAAGCAATCCACTGAAAACTTCAGAGCACGAACAGTCAGGAAACACACGTTTCTGTTTTCCTCCCAAACATCATTTATCAAAATCAAATTAAATTTAAATGGTTGCATAATCACACCAGAATTTGATGGACAGCTGCTTCTGAAGGAGAAAAAAAAAAAAAAAAAACACAAAATGCAGCGCAACGATTATCGGCGAATGCGTAGAGCGGGCACTTGTGACTTGTAAGTAGGATAAATAATGCTAAATTATATAATTGACCTTATAGGTTTTGCAATTCCGTACATATGCAAAAGGGAGATTAAAATGGCTATAAATATTAATGCGGGGCAATTTCCATATGCAAATAAGCAATGCATTATCGTTCCGTGTGGGCGGTAGGTGGTGATCTCTGGGCTGGAGGGAATCACGCAATTGGCGTTGAGCTGTTAATGCACCTTCGCTCGCGGCCGCCATGGCGAGAGCGCCAGAAACAAACAAACAGAGAGAGGTGAAAGGCCCTTTCATCCATGCTCAACCCATCGCAGCAAGAAACCGCTTGGATAATTAGAAAAAAAAAGGCGATAAGGTGCGCTCTCGCGTAAATCAAGAGCTTTTTAAATAACAACATTTAAAATTCTCAAAATTGAGCCGATTTTGAAAGTGCTGGCGCATGGTTAAGATATGCACATTAACCTGTCTGTATACATTCATCGCCTAAATATAAAACTGCTACTTCTACAACTACCATAATACTACTACTACAACTAAAAACAACAATAGTCAACAACAAAGTCAACAACAGCAATAGCAACAATAATAATAATAATAATAATAATAATAACAACAACAACCATTTTGCAATAAAGTGAAATGCGCTTGAGATATAGTGGTAAAATGATTCCAGCTTGACGATGAAGCAGCATTAGGAGGAAACGGAGTGTAACTGACAGCAGGGTTTATGAGTGACATGGCAAACAAGAAGTGTTCAGCCCACACAAAAATACTGTGGAGATGCCAGCTGCACAGGTACTGTCAATTATAACTCCAACAGCTTTAGTCAACAGAGCAACAAGCCGGATAGTCAGGCAAGAGAAGTATGAAACCATTACCGAGACGACTAATTACTGACTGCTCTCATACGCCATTTCAAATTATGAGAGGAAAGGCCCTAATGCTGAAATTAATGTTACTGCATTGCAGTCCACCGAGATTCAGTTTGAAAATCTCGCACATCTGTGCCACTGTCAGATCTAAAAGAGAACTAACATCAATTCCCTGGAAAAAATTCAAAAACTGTGTTGGCTAAACATTCAGGGGTGAATTTTTTTTTTTTTAATAGCGTTCTGTTACAAAACAGTAAGAGAGCCTGTTAATCAGTGCAGCAGCATTTTATCATCACAGCACACACATAAAATCTATTGAACGTACGCTAATATGAGATTAAACTAGTTCTCGTTATAAATGTACTACAGCTGGAATAATTCAAACATCTTTCCTCTTGCCATTATACTGGGTACCTCCAAGAACTCGATTAATGCAAACCGTTTTTGTGTTTTGCATGGTTTTGCACATCCAGCCCAGTCCTGAGAGGACAGTAGATGGCAAATGTCCATTCTTTTTGTTTTTTTTTTTAATCTTTCCACCATTAGACACCACATTATTTGATTAAATTCTAGGCGCAATGACAGAAGCAGGAAAGTTCAGAGCCTTAAATAATTCAACTAATTTTTGCATTTACCAACAGGCCTAAAATCAATGTTTCTCAAACCATATGGTGATTCTTGAAAAGACTGGTCCCTTAAGTGACTCGCAGTGCAGGTGTTCACAGTTTTTGGCTGAGAGTAATTACACTTACATTTTCTGGCACTTTCCCATATAGCTGTTTCACTGTTAAGGGCCAGTTCAAATCAAAGTGTAATGCTGGGTCCTTAACAACCTAGAAAATTATTACCACTATCGACAGTCTCAAAAAAAAAAAGAGAAAGTAACAAAAATCAGAATTATGAAGGCTTGTGAATTTACTGTTGTATTCTATGAGCACATATTGGCAAGACATATACGGCAGGCCTTTTAACCAGGTATTATGACTTCCAAAAAAATCATTTTCCCCGAATGCTGAATGTTTTATTGACATAAATGGCTAATTTTCAAGCAATATTTCATGACTGAGGTGGCTTATTGACATTAGGATCAGGACCGCCTCACATAAACCTCAATTTACACAACACATTTCAGAACGCCTATTTTTGCATTGTACCACAAATACAGATGACTGGAGCTGTACTAAATGTTAACCCAAGATAAACGTTAAAAAATTACAGTTATGACAGTGCAAAGATAATGATGACAGGAATGATGTTGACAACCATAGCGCCGCGTACAAAGATACAAGTGACGCTCGTGTGTCAATGACATGTGCCGGGACATTAAAGTGCTTTTGCGAGCCACTGGAGTGAGTGACCTCAGCCAGTCAATACAACACTAATGCAAATGAACTAGCCAACACATGGGCTGAACAACTAATAACACCTTCAGAATAGTTAACATGCTGTCTTCTCAGGCTGAGAGGGGGAGATGGTAAGGTTGGAATAAATTGAGCTTTACTATTGTACAAAATCTTTCTTAAAACAGAAAAAAATTAAGAGGACATTTGGTGGGTAATAATCTTGGCAGAGGCCCACAGAATAGTGCTGAAAGGCTGCAAAATTTATCAACTTGGCTGTGGGCAAAATTCAAATATGGAGTTGACACTTATAAAATCTAAAAATAGACAAATTCTGCAACAACCCTCTCTCCAAGATTACGCACCCAAAGAAAGAAAAAAATTGTTTGGTTTCAATGCTCATTATTGATCTACAGTCATTGCTGGCGGTAAGGTGACGCTTTGTGGTTAACAGTATGACCGGAGCAGAATTTCTTGAACGTGACTTCAACGATTAATGAAGCTGCAGTAAAGGAAGACAATTTAATGGACAAATAGGTCCAATTAAAGAACAGAAACTCAAGGCTGCGCATGGCTGCAGGATGCATGGAGTATGTGACCACATCCATTGAACATTAAACAAGCCTATTAAATACACCTGTGCCGAGTCTGATACATTACTGCATTAACAGCTAAGTTTGAGGAGGTGTTGGCATTCAAACCATAATATACCCAGCCTCGTCTGGTACGCTTTTACACAGTTTTTTTCTCCCCATTCATATATTAATATCCTTTTCTTTTTCTCTCTCCAGAGCAGCTACCAGAGATCACTGGTAGAGGGGATGAAGGGATTCATGGTTCAAACACCTTCAGCAGGGAAAAAAACAACGGTCTGAGGCAAAACAAACAGCTTCCAGGGAACGGGATTCAGAGATTAAAAAGGAGCAAACAGACAAATAAATAAATAAAGGAACGAAAGAATAAATAGATAAATAATGAAAGCTGCTAAATCGATTTTTTGGGGGGGGATGAAACACGAAATCCATTAAAGGAAATTCTGGGATTGCATTTCTTCCACGCGAAACGTTCTTCTAATAAGAGAAGGCAGAACTGTAGCATCAAAGCTTTGGAAATTTTGTACACAATGCATCTCGCATTAGCTGAAAACATAATTTAAAGAACGCTGCAATGTGCCCCTGCTGGAGTGCTCTGTTTGAAGATGTCTTGTTTTTTTTTTTTTTTTTTTTTTGCTTCCAACACCTCTCCAAGGGGGGAAAAAAAAAAACTGTTAAGGATCTGAAAGAGAGATGCATTTCAAATACTATTTTGATTACATCCATTTAGTTTTGTGACAGGCATCTAGGCTGCTTTAGATATACTAATGCGGCCAAAGTAATGCTCATCTGTTAGACAACACGTTCCCTTTGATCTCCCTGTTTACGAGAGAGCACTGACAACTCATAATTACAAGTGAAGTACCTCTCAATCACATTGAGCGTCGCGTAAAATGCAGAGGTGGTCTCGGCTGGTGTGCTCGTGCCGAACACACCCCGCGATACTGCGCCTTTTTCGACGCCGGGTTCCCGCAAATGCTTCCGAAACAAATAAAACTGTCCAAAGACACCAAGGTGCTAGCCAAAGATAATTCCGGCGAGAGGGACAGAAGGAGAGTGGAGGAGAGAGCGAGAAAGAAATGGATTAGGGGGAAAAAAAGATGGTGAGCGATGAGGAGGGAGTGAGAAGGAAAAAAGATAGGAACAAATTAAAAAAGAGAAAACCATTAGGGTAGGGAATGAAAGTCCGGGAAAGACTAAAGAAACACGTAACCACACAGGTATTATAGTCCTGGGAGGAGAAACTCTGTCAAGGGTGGAATTTATAGGGAGTTTGGGGGTCACTAATTAGGAGATAAACCTAGTTTTTTTTCGAACACAAGGAATTTATCGTAGGATAGATACCAGGAAATTTCATTTCAAATGTAAATTTCCAGGTATCTAGCCTACGATAAATACAGAGTGCTCAAAAAAAACTCGGTTTATCTCCATTCTACCATGATTTTTGTCAACACCCCTACGAAAATATTGGCTACCTACCGAGCGCTCGAAAAAAACTGTAGGTTTATCTCCATTCTACCATGACTCTTGTTAACACCCCTACAAAAATATTGGCATGCTAGCTATGACACACAGTTCGATATCACTTTGGCTTGCTAGCTAGGAAGCCAACTAGCTAACGATTATGACAGTGTACATATTGAAAGCAAACTGCAGCTTTTTTAGCTCACTAGCCAGTTGGCTATGTAGCTAAATACATTGGCACGCTAGCTATACTATTGCTATTGCTAGGTAGCCAATTAGCTCGCTAGCGAGTAAAGACTGTAGGCAAACTGTAGCCTTATTTTGTCGGCGTAATCTTGGCGAGGTCTTGACCCAGTGTGAGGTAGTTTATCGGTGAATCAATACCTGGTGTTATCCAATCAAATTGCAGAATTGGCTGGAATGAATGGTAGAATGTGTCAGTAAGACCCCCTCAAAGACAAAGGCAAAACAACATCTTTCTATGCACCTCAACCCACCTCCACAATGTTCGAACTGAGGGTACATTCACAAACTCAGTGACTGTGCACTGTTACCCTTAGCCAGAAAACACAGTAAACAACAACTGGGAATTTCACAAAAGAAACTGGGACATGTTCAGCCGATAAGCATAGATCTTCAAATCCATGCATCACGTTCAGAAAAAAAAAATCAATCATACCACCATATTGACAGCACGCAGACCAATGGGCTGGATAGTAACTAATGAGCTGCTTTTGGACCAGACTGAACCAGATCAAACCAGACCAAACTGGAATACTGCGCGCTCGCCGTCTATGACAGATTCAGAGATCGCCCAGCCCCACACATCTCAGAGTAAATATAATAATAACAAAATACATCAGCAACTAAACTGCTATCCATAAATCCATTCATAGCATTTTGGTTTATTTGAATTCAGACTTTCTGCAGCTTTGAGACTGAAGAAAAACACAAAAAACACGTTAATATCTACCCAGTCGGAAGACGAAATCTTTTATGTTCTTTGAGAAGACATATTAGCTCTGTCCTTTGTGCAGATTAGGGGAGGATTTTACACTCTGTGCATTTGACGGTGTCACAGCTTTGCTTCGCGACTGCCGGCGAAGCGAACGGCTAATGACGCAGACAGAATGTGTTTGTGCTGCCCTATGGCGTCTCGCCACTCTTCTGTTGTGACAGCGAATGGATAAACTGTTACAGGCTCGGCTGGCAGGCCGCTGGCGGCAGCCATTATTTTTCATTTAAATCACACCTTTTACCGCAAACAAACACTTTCCGTTCCGGAAAAATTACATTACTCCGCGCGGCGACGATGGGCGCGGCTGCGGCGGCGGCTCCGTGCGCATCATGTCCATCATCGGCGACAGCCGGCCATTACGGGCCGTGAGTCATGTGCAGTATAGGAGACCGCTCATTAGATGCATTTTTGCGCGCGCTGCAATGTTCCATTTTGTCTGCAATGCAAAAAAAAAAAAAAAACGCAGGCAGCGCTCCTACAGAACAAAAGATGAAGTACACAAAAGAGAAGCACACTGTATTTTAAGAAGAAGCTTCAGTAATTGCTCGGGGGATGATCAATAGTGTTCAGGCTGGCACCGCTGGAAGTTGGCGGGAGCCCGCCTGTACTTAAGGCGGTCATTGCCGGCGGTGCGTGTGTTCTGGTGTGAGCGAGCCCAACCCTTCTTCCTGCTGTTTACTGCCTCCCCAAGGAGCCAGGCCTTTAAAAAGGTGGCTCACCCCAATTTCGCTTTCTTCTCCCTCTTTAAAATCTCATGAATAAACGCTCCTAAATAACGTCGCGCGGCCCTGCCGGAGCAACTCGCGGCACTGACCCGTCAAACAATATGAAGACGCGGTACTGAGTCTGTGTCCATTCAAAGCCTGGGAGATACTAGCTTTGGAGTGTGTGTGTGTGTGTGTGGTGGGGGGGTCTTAGGACCCTCTGAAGCCTTAAATACTGTGGTAATATTGCGGATTCACTGTCACGCCATGCTCTTGGACATTCTAGCTACATAATCTATCATGCAGAACATACGAATGGTGTCAAGTCCTAAAGCAAAACAAGATAAAACTAAGACAAAGCAATACTGAACCACTAAACAGGTCAACAGACTCACAGCTCTCATAGAAATTAGAGTGACAGACTCATTATGGTGTATTTTGCTATCTCTATCACATAGTACATTGAACTGTGTCTAAAGGCTTGCATTCACCTCAAGTGCCCAGCATGACTAAACAGCCAGTGAATACTGGAACTGGTGACTGCACACAACCATTTGTTCAACCTGTGACCTGGTATACCGTACAGTGAATTTATAACAATACCACAGCATATAACACACACCAACATCGTGCTCCTACCTGTTTCTGCCACTGGCCGTAGTCAGGACCCTGTTCAGACTGGAAGTACATGGATTCGCCGCGGTTTTTGGCCATCTCTGACAGAGTCATTGCGGTCCGCACTGTAGAGTTGCGGGCGTGCACGAAGACCATCACCTGCAACACAGAGCAACGTCAAAGAAGAAGTAGTTATACGAGCACCTGCAACGCAGAGGCAATGTCACATACTAAGCTGCCATCATTATCTCAGAGGGGCGTACACTTGTAAAACATATTTCTCATCCACTTTTGAACATTTTAGTTTCCGCCGCTTTCCTAATTCTAACAAGCATGAAATACTCATGTACCCAGTAAATGAAATATGTACTCATGTGCCCAGCCACGGGATGGCTATTATCTGCCCCGGAAACGAAACATGGAGGTGGGATGGACAGGAGGATGGGCAAAAGAAGGAGAAGGTACATCTACATAACACGATGTAACCATATACTAACTTTCGTCGAGATACATTAAACTGTTTTGTAGTTCTGGCTCGAAAAAAAGCATTACGGACGCTTGAATCAACAAAAAGATTTTTAGCTTCATGACCCTTTCATTCCAAATGTATCCTCCCCATTCCTAAACATTGGAAGGGAAGGGTGTCCCATCCCAGGTAAGGGAGAGAGACAATCCTGTGTGACAGCAGAATGGACTGTCCAGGCATGATGTTCAACAGTCTTGCAATTCATATTTAGCCAATAGGCAATCGGTACTAAAAAAAAAAAAAAAAAAATCAGACAAAAAGGCTCCAAAGATCAAGTCAGTTGGGATTTTTGGTACAATATTTTTGGTATTTTGATTTGTGAGCTAGTACAGCGCTCGGCAGGATAATCGCTAACCACAAGTGGGCAACACTGCTTAAAATAATTTGAAACAAAAGGCACTTGTAATTTTCTCCCAAATAATTACCAGTTGCTAATGTTTATTCATTTGGTTGTGCCATGCTACTGGATCTGCCCCCGAGGTACACAACTCAGAACAGCATGAGAATAAGAAGTGGCAAACCCCACGACTCCGGAGATAAGCAGCAACAGATATCAAATCAAATTAAGTAGTGAAATTTAGCCTGCAAAATTGACCAGTCATTAGACGAAATGATGTTTTCCACCACAGAAATACCACCTGCAAAAAATACCACCGCTCTCGCTCTCTGATTGATTTTCATACCACTCTTTGTGCATTTACGCACCTGGATATGTTTAATGGGGCAGTTTAGTTAATTCCCCTTACCAAGGGAATAAAGCCCGTGTCCCAACAGGAATATGAACCACGACCATCTGGATGATTCCGGGGACGTGACTGCATGAGCAGTCCCCCCCCAAAGCCATTCCCACCCACAATTCTGCACCCTTCTGAAATAGAAGGTCGCATCAGCCTCCGCAGTTAGTGAATCCACAACAAAAAGGGGGTAATTTTCCTATTACAGTCGAGCAAGGCTGACCTTGCAAAACAGTCGATACTCAGACAAAAACAATCGATGGCAGAAATATAAGACAGTTATGAGATGAAAGAGAGGGACCTCTCTCTCTCCGTCTCGTCCTTTCAGAACCGTGTCAGGTAATTGTGTCGAAAGAAGACACGCTGCGAGCGAGAAAGAGAAAGAGCGAGGCTTGTATGGTTGCACCGCCCGAAGGCTGTTTATCTCTTTCCTTCAACCTTTGCGGCTGAAAGCAGAGGGCATTTTGTGAAAAGCTAATATGCCACAATCAATTCTGTTTACATAGCGACAGAAAAAAGTGAACGCCACTCGCCTGCAGCACCTTTTTTCTATGCCATCCTCCTTACCTCCAGTCTAAATATGCCCTCTCAATGACCCTCATCAGTGGAAACCTCCTGCGAACCCAGTGACCTCCACTCAAAAAGAAAAACAAATAAAAACAAGTCATAGCAGGACAAAAAAAACAGAAAACATCCCATCATAATCATCTACCAGACAAGATTTGCATAGCCAGCCCCAGAGGGGTACAAAAGCCTTGGTTTCTACGTGACTGCTTTTCCCGTTACACTCGCTTACTGTACATGCACCATCGGTTCATATAGTCTCAGTCGTTCCAATTAGCTGATGCATAACAGGCAGCGAAACCAGGAGGCACAGGCTCGTAATGAAAGATGAAATGAGTAAATACATGAGCTGAGGGTTTCCTGCTCTTCCTCGGAGGTGTGATGTCGGCTGGCATGGGATAAGCAGGAGAAGATAAATCCCTACATTACAGGAATGTGTGGACTGGGAGTGATAGCGCACATTTATCATAGTTTACACACGTTTGTAACAATCAGCCCTGGCCCCTGGATAACCAATAAAGCACTGAAATGAATAGGGATTCAACAGGGATATGGGGAATTCAATGAGATTAATGCCAGTTGATGTCCAAAGGTTACGGTCGAAACGGGACACAGCAGTTTCTGGAAGCAGACTCTCTCTCCCTTAAGACTGTGCAAGAGTCAGTGCAGTATAAACAGATCGCGTTAAGACACTTCTTCCACAAGTTTACACGCCACGTTTCACAGTTTTAGTGCTGTTAAAAAGTATCTGCCTTCTTCCTGATTTCTTTCTATTTTTGCATATTTATCATACTTAACTTTTCAGATCATCAAAATTATTTTAATACTTAAAGATAACTCGAATAGACATAAAATGCAGTTTTTGAATGATGCTTACATTAATTAAAGGAAAGATAGCCACACAAAGCCTGGCAATACGCCAACATGGTAGCCTTGTGCATGACATGTTAAATGACAAAAATTATCCTAACATCACAAAATAAATAGGAATCCTCTTCATATCAACATTGATCCACAAAACAATCATGAGAAGAATCCAACAAAAATTGTAGTCCATAGGGTGAGAAAAAAATCTGGATGAACAGACAGACAGGTGCAATCACAATAAAAAATGAGAAGGATAAAGCAAAAATTGTATCATGCAGTGTGTGAGCCAGCTATATATACACAGTATGCTGTGTATGAGGGTGAGCTGAGTTTGGTGGCACAGCAGCGTGAAAAATTTTCCAAGCATCAACAAAATCAATCGAGATCCTCTTCATATGACTAGTCATCCACAACACAAATGACAAGTGTCCAACAAAAAATGTATTCTGTTGAGTGAGAAAAATAATTTGTGGACAAACCAATGGACAGACAGGGACGGTCTAAATGTATGCCCATCTGGTGGAGTGAGCATATACAAAAGTTATGCCACCCTACCTAGCACTCTGTGAAGACTAACTGCCCTGTTGTTACTAAATCAACCAATTAAATGAATTTAATTGATATGTGTGCTCAATTTTACTGGAAACACCAAGGCATGATGACTGCCAGCCCTATTGAATTAAAACACCGCTTAAATTGAACTTGTCTGGAAATGTGAAGTAAGCAAAAACCAGCACATGATGCCGTGATTAAAAGAAATTCAAGAACAGATAGGAAACAAAATCACTGAAATCTATTAGTCTTGAAAGAGTTACAAAGCCATTTCTAAGGTTCTAGGACTCCAGTAAATCAGGGTAAACCATTATCTACAAAGAGAAAAACCTGGAGCAGATATTAACCTTCTGAAGAGTGCCTGCACATAAAATTGCTGACAGAAACTTGAGGTCACAAAAAAACTAAAAAAAAAAACTAACATATAAAGAACTGCAAGCCTTACTTGCTACAGTAAAGATCAGTGTTAACAATTCCACAATTAGAAAAGCACTGGGGAAAAAGAACACAAAGGCTCTTCTCACACTTGCCAAAAAAAAATTGTAATGACCCCCCAGACTTTTTGGATAATAATCCAAGTGGAACTTCTTGGAAGACATTGGTCCTGTTAAATCTAGCATAAATCTAACAAAGCATTCCACACCAAAAAAAAAAAAAAAAAAAAACTTTACTAACAGTCAAACACGGTGGTGATAATGTGATGGTCTGGGGCTGTTTTGTTGCTCCAGGACCTCGGCAACTTAATATAATACATAGAAACCTGAATTCTGCTCTCTACCAGAAAATCCTCAAGGAAAATGTCTAGCCAACAATTCTTGACAAAAAGGTGAAGTGCAGTTGGATTATGCAACAGGACAGCAATCCAAAGCACACAAACAAGTCCACCTTCGCATGACTAAAAAGACAGAGGAGAGGAGGTCGAGTCAAATCCAGACTGGACTCTGATTGAGATGCTGTGGCGTGACCTTTAATAGACATTTTATGCTCGAAAACCCTCAAATGTGGCTTAATTGCAACAATTCTGTGAAGAAGAGTGCACCAAATTCATTTACTGAGATGTTAAACACTCATTGCCAGTTTTTGCAATAGCTGTAGCTGCGGCCGCAAAGGGTGGCACAGGCATTTAGTAGGTTTAGGGGGCAATAAAATTTTCAAAAGGGAGATAAGGTTTTGAATAACTAAAATGTTTATGAATTAAATGATCATCTAAAAGCTGCATTTTGTGTTTACTTACATTGTCTTTGTCGTCTTTTCAAATGAGTCGGATGAACAAAATTATTTAAATATGACTCGCAAAAATAGAAGAGATTGGGAAGGGGGCAAATACTTTTTCACATCACTGTAGATTTGAATTCCTTGAGGATCAATACGAGTGCTACAGCATACATTTTGACTCAACTTTTTTCCACTGGCTATGAGCTAAACTTTATAAAGATTGGACATTTTCTGCCGCCGGCAAATCAGACCTTGATGGTTTTATCTGTTCAGCGCAACTACTTAAAGAAATGAGTGGCTTCAGAGGGCTCGGAGATGACATGCCGAACCTGCCAATGAAATGCACCTTTCACACCGTGTCAATCATCAGTCCTGCTTCCAGAATGCACACTCCAGAGCCTCGTCAGCGCCAGATTGCACCATTAGCGCAACTCGGCATCAGCGTATGTCAGAGACAGAGGGTAACGGAGACATGAATGCCATGGAAAACCCCTGCATATCCAGCACCTGAAGCAGTCTGTGGCCTCCGTGAGCCATTCCTTTGCAGCAGGGGGAAATAATTTAGAACTTCACATGCAGCCTTACCATTCTGATAATCGGCTTTCTGAAATAATTCAGTACGTTTCAAAATTTCTTTTATTTTGAGGTATCTCGATCACATCTTATTTTTAATCCTCTGACTGCACTGGTAACAGTGTTCCCTTACAAAAAAACACTACAGGAATACCATAAAAATTACCACCAAAAACTGCCAATATTACAGTAGTGATTGCATGTTTTTTTTGGAATGCACTGTACGGAGTTTAGTATCCACCTTATTCCCACGTCCCATGATCCCTTGTGCGATTTCTGGGCGCAACTTCCGCTACATCCGGTCACTGAACTGTTTACCATGGTAGCGGATCACGTGAATCCTCTTTTTTTTAAAGCAATTGGAAAATAATATATGAGGGAACATCACCTGTTTGCCCTCAGACAGGATAAAGTTATGGTACCGCTGCCTTCTACTATCAAAGAATGGGAGAACGATCTGAAGCAGTGGACACACTAGAGCATTTGGCTACATTAGCGACTCCGCTGCCACAGACTCTAAAGCTATGAACAATTCACAAAGCTCCGAAGCGCACGCAGTACTTCCACAGCAACAGCAAGGTCAGTCACGTTTTGTTAAATGAGGTAGTATACGTCCTTATGTACCTCAAAACAGATATTCAAGTACTTTCTGTTGTACGAGTCAAATTACCTCAACTCCAGCCAACTACATTATACGGTATTAAGTTGCTAGCTAATCCAATACTATTGTTGGTGGAATTCAGTCATAAATTCCTTATTATTGCTTATTGTGTTATTAATTGCTTATCCCTTGATCAGCCTAGGTCAGGCATGATTGCTAAACTTATATAATCTAGCTTTTTTAAGTAAGTAGAAAAGCCATTAACTGTGTTTAATGTGTATTAATTCTATCTGAAACCTTGAGGTCCAGGCAGACCTAGGAGTGTATTTTGAGTTTTGTGTGTTCCCAGGAGACAGTTCCTGCGAAGCTTGCAGAACCACTAGATAAGCAACAGGTGATTGGGGGAGAGAAAGACTCCTCTGTACTGCAGACATGGCAGTCAGGATCAGCCATACGTGGGATGCCTACTCCGGGCACGAGGAACAGCTGGGACCAACACGATGTTTTTCAGCCCCAAGGGGAGGAGATTCTGACTTTGTGCTTTTACATATATCCGCAGTAAAGGAGAGATCCCTTTGTCTTTGTTCTGCTGATGTAACTTGGACCGTGCATGCGCACGTAGTAAAGGACCCTATTTACTCTCATCTGTCTCAGTCTGATTTATTTCAGGAATACAATTTAAAATTCCCACATCAACTATAACAAAAACACAGTGAATCAATTTTTCCCATACTTTTAATTTTAGTGAAATGAGGTTTGGAGTGCAAGACAATTGTTCGGAACAAAGTAGGCTATTTTCAAATTGCAGTAGACTATTGCTACTTCTACAGCCTCATCTTAAACTGTACAGGATGAAACCTTAGTTACACTGACTGGCATTACTAAGTTAACTGAAAGAAACGCTGCTGCTCTTGACTAGCCACTCGCTAAAAACTACTTCCGCCAGAAGTTGTAGCCATGATCATATCTACAGTAGCGCCCTCAGGAACCATAGCTAATAAAATAACACTACAGAAAAAACAATGCTAATACTATAGCTGGTGAAACATGCTATATAACACCACAACCACATTATAGAACACTATACAGTTCTTACAGTACACCATTGTAACCATTTCCTTCATTTTCATAAGGGTTGAATACAGCACAGTGACGAAAGATGGTCGATCTCCACAGGGGTGCTCATTTAGAGACGTCTCAGTCGAGAATATTTGGAAACGCCAGCTCAATACATAAGAATTCATTCAGCCTACTGGGCACGGCTGAGCATTTTCCCAGAGATCATATCAAGCAGAACACCTGCAAGCAAACGGAGGAAAAAAGGCGAGTGCATTCCTTCAGGGGGAGGAAAGAAACAAAATCCTGTAATGAACGGTTCACCCCAGGGAGGCAAACTCTGAACATGTTCACCGCACCCCGAGTTTCCTAAACTGCTGTTCTGTACAGAGGAGGGGGGGAAAAAAACTGGAGTTGTTTCACTTTATTTCTTTTTTCATTCATGCAGGGAAACAGCAGTTAACTGGAGCCGCTCAAGACAACCATTTTGGGTTTAGAGATAATTAGTGACTAATTAATTCATGATTTCTAATTTGAAAACAGTCTCGAAAAAACAAACACGTCCTTGAGCACCTGCCAGTGTAGTCGTACTGAGACGGTCGCGCCAGTCGGTTTTGAGTTCCCACAGACCCCTGCTCGGGGAGTCCAACTCCGTCTGCCAGGAAATATCCAGGTGACATCAGCATCTGCTCCGCAATCTGTGGTTTAAGGGCACAGCCAGGGCACGAAGATTCCGGCAGCTACGATTGCGGCAAGAGCCGAGAGGTGTGAGGGAGAGATGAGCGAGACGTGACGCCAACCTGGATTCCCCAGGAGGACCGATGAGTCACAGTTTGATGATGTCACTGTGAGACGCTTTATTGAAGATCGGTGATGAGCCGAGCCGAAATGAAGGGTAAGACGCGGTTTGAGACAGTCAGACAGAGATTGACTCCCTGCGCAGATAAGTTGTTTGATTCTTGAGACTGGCACAGGAGTACTGTCTGTCTTTCTCCGAGGTCCAGGCACATTTTTCTCGGGGCCCAGATGGCGTGTGGGATGCCTGCCGATGCAATGAATAATCAGCCCTAATGGGACTGGGCATATTTGCTGACTGGCTGTATGGAGAAGAAAGCGGTTGAAATACCTGCACGTCGATGCTAATTCTCACTCGACGCTAATCTCCCTAAAACACACATGATAAAATGCTGCACACACTCAAAACAACCACACGCATGCACAAACAGGTACATCGCATGAATACACAGCGCGCACACATGCTCATTCTGTATGAGAGCAGACACATGCACACACGGAAACCCATTTATTTTTCATTTCATTATTCGGACCACCAAATGCTCTTGTTGCTGAATGCGAGGGAATGGGACATGAGCGACTTTGACAAAGGTCAAATCAATATAGTCAGATAGCCAAGTAAGAGCATCTCCGAAGTGGCAGGGCTGGTTGGGCGCTCAGCAGAAGTGAGAGCCTGCCGAAAAACAGGAACCAACGAGACTGCGTTGCGCCCTCAAGGCTCTTCGATGCACGGGGGCAACAGAGGCTATCCTGTCTGGTCTAAAACAACAGAGCGGCGGTCATCGCTGACAATTTTCACGACGGTTACAGTAGGAATGTGCCGTAACACACAGTCCACTGCACCCAGCTATGGGTGGGGCTTTGTAGCTGCAAACCGGGCAGAGGGCCCATACTGCCCCCTGCCAACAACAGGCACACAAGTGTCTTAACCGAACCTTAGAGCAGTGGAAGAGGGCTGTTTGGTCTGATTCCCGCTGTCTTTTACATCGAGCACACTGGTCAGGTAAGAGTGCGCCGTTTACCTAGAGAAGAGATGGCACCAGGGTGCACTGTGGGAAGACGAGAAGATGGTGAAGGGAGCGTGACTCTCCAGCAAACGTACTGCTGAGAAACCTGGGGTTTGGGAATTCAAGTGATCGTCAACTTGCCGTAGCTTTACTAACGGCGCACACAGCACCATTAACATTATTTGTTCGGCAGACGATTTTCTCTAAAGCGAAGTGCTGCAAGTGCGTAGAATGAGGTCAGTGAAATAGTTACACAACAGATCAGACAAAGTACAATTCATATGGAGAATGAGTCAGATTTGTCATAAAAAAGTAATGCGTAGGCTAGACGGTAGGGATACATTTAACATCAGCTACATTTGAGCATTACAAAAAAAACAAGCAAGTACATAAGCATAACTTTGCGCAGAGATACAAACAACACAAAGCAAGAACAGGGAATTTTTTTCATTTGGCATAATAGACAGGTAGTCACAACGGTTTTCGGAGTATGTCGTGTCTCGACAGCGAAGGCTCTACAATGTACACACCGGGACTACTGTACTTCTTCACTCCGCACGAAAACCAGGACACTTCTTAAAACGAGCACACGTCTTCTTAATATGCACCCAAACTGAACTCCACTGAAAAAATGAAGCGACTGCCATGCCAGTACCCCAATAATCTGACAGGTAAAATGAAATTTTAGAAACACAGCCAGAGCAAGTGACTAACAGCCACATTACAACATTACAAAAAAAAAAAAAAGAGACTGAAACAAAGAACCCAGCTCATTGCACATCTATTCAGCTATCGGTACAGGAGTATACATATCACAGCACAGGGTTTATAGTGACTTAATAGAGACTGCAGCCGAGACCACAGCTACCCCTGTATGAGGGGGCTGAAGGCGAGAAACGGCCTCCAATGAAAAGGTCACGCATCTAAAGTGAAGTGTGTTATTTTTCATTAGATAAATCCAGGAGGTAATTAGCACGTTGGGGGCCGAGTCTGCGAGAGCAGATCAGTCTTAAGAGGGTTAATTTGCACCGTGGCCGAGCCCACCTCGGCATGCTAAATTATGGAAGTCTTTGAGAGTGGAGAAAAAAGAAGACTAATTAGAGCTGGTTCCCGCATCTCAATCATCCATTTCATGACACTGCAGGAGCAGGGAAGGCCCACGGTCAACCTACTCTCTCCCTGCCTAAAACCAACACACACACAACCATACCTTCACTGTAGGTGCGGCATCTACACAGCTGGACAAAATACACCAGCTCTAGACAACAGAAGCCTGCACTAGCATAATATGGATGCGTGTGGTGGCTCTCTCATGCTGTGGTGCAAGCATTGGCCACACAGGTTTGGATTTACTCCAGACTATTTCAGTGCTGACTGGCGCTGGTAGCTCCACTGGGGGAAACGTAGCTGGTGATTACATCGGCCGGTGTATGGGATGATTCAGTGATTCAAAATCTGCCAGGCAACCTAAAACTGGATATTCCAAACCAGGGCATTTATTGAGCCCAATTTCTGCCCCAAATAAGCGGCAACATTTACTTTAATGTATATTAATAAAATTAAAAACGGGGGAAAATGTAACCAGTCACCAACACCCGTGGCAAATAAAAAAAAAAAAAGAAATGAAAATGAGAGGTCTGTCCCCAAATCACGCACCTATTTGGCCCTAAACATCCTTGTATCGAAGTCAGATCCAATGCAAGTACAGAGCTCAAAACAACTGCCCAACCATGACACACGCATTACTGTGAATAAAGGGATGATTAAGGGGTCAGAGGAGTGATGGTGAGCGTTCGTTGGTTGGGAAGAGGTGTCCGCCACGGTCTGAAGTCTCCTGAACCTTATCCAGGCAAACTCTGGCCTCGGCCGGGAAAGTTGAGGCCAGAGACCGGCACACATCAGATGGCAGAGTAAAAGGATATAATGAACATCTGTCGTGAGTTTGGGCTTGTGGTGTGGGGGTAGGTGTAAACTCACACACCCTGTACCCAGCTGTACCATCCATTGTGCATTTGTGTGTGTGTGTGTGTGTGTGTGTGTGTGTGTGTGTCCATGGCAGGGGAAGTACGCTCTCGCCTTGTTTGGATAAACATCTGCTACCCCAACCAGCCCATCTGCTGGCCATTAGTTCAGTGCACCAGGCTGGTCTGAATGCAAAGACCGTATTCTGCATCTTGTCCTGACTGCTCAACAAACACAGTTCTGATAAAGCATTGATCTCAGCACGAACACGTACTTTTGAGATCATAATTTTAATACGGTGCAAACTATGAAAAGACTTGCTAATGATTTGTTAAGTGTGGTAGGACCATATTTCCAGCACTGCTTTGAGCACGAAAGCCACATCCCCCCATTTCCAGCACAACGGCAACCATAAAAAAACCATGACATCAATGACAATAACAGGCAACAGTTCAGGACAACCCAGAGCCGTACTGAAAACATCGGAGCCAGTTTAGTCTGCTGACTATCCGAGGACTGTACTTCCATTACAGAGCTAATGATCCGAATAAGATATTTCCAATACTATTCTAAGAGACTAAGGACCATATTTGTCGAACATCACCATCTCCTGATTTTGTGTCCTCGGCTGCACAAGCTATGAGATGAGTACATTATATTACTGCACTCATCACGTGAAGATCAGTTTTCTAACAACGCTGTAATCACGTGCGGGCAACGGTGTCGCGTAGAAGTAACTGTGGCTCTCATGGATTTCCTCTATTTTGGCAAATTTATCTCTGAGTGCTTTCAGATCTTCATACAAAATTCAAGATGACAAACAAATAGAAAATCGAGAACTGAGAAGACACAAAATGCAGTTTTTAAAAGATCACTCCATTTATTTATCCATTCCATAATCACCCATGTAAAAATAATAAAAATAAATATTGGGATGGCACCAATTGACAATGGATTCAGTAATTTCAAATGAAGTTAATATTTAACCTCAAATCAATGAACAATGTAAATTTAATCAGCTTTTAGCAGAGAAAATTACGGAAACAGCTCCATTAGATAGCCATCAGACTATCAATATGCGCATCCAAATACTCATTTAGTGTCCTTCACTGCTAAGGAATTCCACAAAATATTTTTGCCTCCCCCCCAAAAAAGAGACATATGAACAAATAAATAATAATCCAAACTGTCAAGGCATAATTTTACAGCATTTACTGTATTCATTCAGTCACTCAGCATATCGGTCAGTAGACAAAAACGCACCGGCCCATTCATCACGAACGTAAACAGCCGCTTCAGGAGATCAATAAGGAATTTCCCTGACTGGATGAACCCTTCAAGACGCCTTGCCAATCTTCAGGGGAACAAATTCATCTGATCTGTTCTGACCGCGGCCTGAGCTCTGACTCGGCATTCCCCACATAAACCGATCCGGACCCTGCTTGCCAGGGGTTGGGACGGGGTTGATGGATAACGCCCCGGCCTCTGTTCCAGGAAGTGAACGTTGATCAATCATGTCCAAACTCAGAGCCCTCTTTGCTCCCAGACAGTGGATCCTGCTCACTGACCTGGCTCTCCGACCTCAAGAATCGTCTTTAACAGCGCCCTCGATCGGGCTCAAAATGTTGTCGTCATCTGGACAGCACTCAACAGCAGAGCAGAGCGAAAACTATCCCTCGGTACCAAAACCATAGGATATTTGCTGAAAGGCAGCAAATATTGAGGTTCAGCCAAGATGACTAACATCTGTAAATAATGCAGTGCAGATAAATATATAAGCGATAGCAGCAGGGATTCAGTTTCCTGCCAAATAAAAGCGCAGCCAGGTGCTCACCTCCCCTCAAAAACCCAGAAATTCCGTTCACAGTTTTTATGGCTTTTTAACTACCAATTCATCTCAATGCACTCAAACGTTCACACAACGCAGACAAAGTATATCTGATGTCATGAAGGCACACACATTGTCACACTAAAAAACACAAATATAGTGTACAGTACGCTTGATACAAACAGCATCGTAAGCCGTCATGATATAAAAAAAAAAATACTCCACAATCCCAGCAGGCTGAATGAAAAGCAAGATAGTGGAAGTAATAATGTTAAATAAACCACACACAGCGTTTGATTGACATGGAATGATCTTTTTACATGTTCACTACTGCCACCGAACACATGTATCCCAGCCCGGCACCCTGGTGCTCTTGATGGCGGTTAAATTTCCCATGTCGTTCTCCCAGAAATATCGAGTGTCAGCAGTGTCAATCAGTAGTGGCGGGATGAGTCAGCCCAGCTCTGTGAAAGAGCTTTTCTTCCCCCAGACGTGATTCTTTCCAGTCCTGAGATATACTAGGATTTTGAAATATAAAGCTGCAAATTGCAAGTGCTGGATCAGAACTGTTTAATTTTTTGTCTGTAAGATTTAGTGAGCTGGAAGGACGTATTAGAGATTTCAAAAGTCATTGCTATCATGTCAAAAAATTGTTTCTACAACAGCATTTGGGCGTGTCCGCTGTATTGCGCCCTAAGACGAACGCATCACAGGTAATGGAAAGGGGCGTGGTTAAAGACTGTACTACACCCCTTTTCACAATTTATAAACCATTGGTCCAAAACTCTTATGGGAGGCTGCACTGGATGCAGTAGGGTTTCTGTTTTCAGTAGCATGGGTTATTCCTGGCCCCTACACTTTGACCTTTAAAAGTATAGGAAAAGAAAGTAAGAACATTCCGGAGTGCAATGACGCCTCTCAAAAGAGTCTATGGCAAACGTTTCAATAGTTTTGAAAGAGGGTGCGGCTAAAGCCTAGGGTCCTGGGCAAATATCACCAGTGAAGAAGAAACTCCAAAGTTTCTTGTTTAAAGCGGCCTATCACAAGAGTCCACGACAAATGGTTCATGAAAGCTAGCGTGGCTAATGTGTGGAGCAAGGCAAACCATCGCCAATGAAGAAGGAAATCTGCTGAGTCAAATGAGGTCCCCCACACATCTGTGCAATGAGTCATAAAAGGAGATGTGGCAAAATGGTGTGAGAGCATGCATGTGCGTGCGTGGGCGTATGTCTGTTGATCCGTGCGTGTTTTTCTGTAAAACTTGGGCATTTTATGTGAATTCCTTTTGAAGTTATGCATATTTTCATTTTGATCCATCCCCACTGCCACACCCCCTACTTGCCAATTGGCACGAACAGTTAGGCGGTCCTGTGATTCATAACCATCCTTTCCACAGAATCTAGTGCAAGTATGTGAATCCATGTAGAAATTTTATGCCTTTTTTTATTTTTTTTTTGCAAAAGGTCATGTCTATTGCCATGCCCCCTTTTTACCAATTAGCATGAACACAAGCGCAGACACACACACACACACAACCTCAATGCAAAATTCAGTCTCCAAGGGCAAAAACTGTGGCCACCTGAGGCTGCAGAATTTTTCGTGGACCGACTGACTGCGAGAGCGAGCTATAGAGCTGCTGGTTGCAGCTAAAAATCGGTTGCTATGGAGAGCTGGTTTGGCGGTGCACCCTAATTTACAGGTCTTATTCAATGTGTGTGTGTATATTTGTGTGTGTGTGTGTGTGTGTGTGTGCGCGCGGGTCTGCATATGTACATGAGAGCTTCCGAGTGTATAACCATCGAGGACTGTCTGGCAATCAACAAAGCATTGTAGCATCAGCCAGCAATTCCACTCAAGCACTCCATTGCAGTGACAACTTGTTAATAGCCTTATTTAAAATAAAAATGTAAAAAAAGAAAGAAAAAAAAACACCATGCACAGACTGGAATATTTAACTGCTCTTACCTCATAAAATAAAATCTTTTTTTCATCACACCAACCACTGAGCCACAAGCAATATGAGGGATTTAAACATTTTCTATCTCCATAGTCATGTCTTCATAATCGTCTTGAGACACTTCACTTAGTCCCCCCAAAGTCACAGCGAGAATAACGTAAACAGAACTGAAATGATTGAAGCAAAAAAGAAAGAGATGGACTCCTGACATGAGGCGATCGATGTGTGCATGATTTGAGACAGAGATGAGGGTGTTCAGGGACACATGCATCACACAGAGACACCCAGCAAAACTCGATCCCTGAGCGGACGTTCAATGAAAGGCCAGCAGCACTCACTTTCAAGGCTCTCTCAGAACTCACCGTGTCTGCTCAAACCCAGGAAATATGCAATTCTTTGGCACAGGGACAATGCTGATTTGGTGATTAGTCCAGAGATGGACAAACACATTTATTTGTGATAGTTGGGGAGTAAAACAGGTGAAACGACTCCATAAATCTTTCCGTCCGAGAAAAAAACGTGTCAATTCTATTCGCCAAACTTCTCAAAATAGGACTTATTCACCCATTCGTCCCAAAAAAATCTGGGTCAAATTGGCTTGGCATTTGAGACATATGTGGTGCGATCAGTAGCTTTGAAGAGCCAGTAACCAGGAAGTGAGCTTCAGGGTTTATATGTGTACAATTCTACTCCACAAGGAAAGCCTCTCTCCAGACCTCATTCCTATACTCGAAACCATACAAGAAGGCCAATGTGTGCATCAGAAAACATTGATACCACTTCCCCCATATTCTTAAAACATTGCCCCTTGTGACATTTCTACCACTCAATGTAAAGCAAAAGTAAACTGACGTTACGACTGAAAACTTCTAGCACTGCATTTCAAGGGATTGAAAAGAGATTAAAAGAATTAAAGTAATAATGCAGTGCGACTAACAGTAATAATAAGCTAATAAAAGAAAGCCCAAGTTGCAAAGCCAGTGCTTTTTTCCCCCCCATTTTCAAGTCATACGAGACAAATATACTTCGCCAAAGGAAATCAATGAAGCGAGTCAAAGTCAATTTCCATTTATTATCAGGCTGATTTGGTTTCAATCAAACGGAGAGGGAGCACCATTTCTCCACGTGGATCAAGAAGTCACCGCATTGGGCAAATCACGAATCATGAGGGGCCAACGCGCTCCAACTCATCAAATCGAGATTTCACGTCCCCTGTGAGAGACAACTCTGGACAGCTTGTCTCGCCGAACTGTACGTTGAACGAGGCCATAGGTTGGCTCATAATTTTGCAAGAAGAAGTCAATCAGACTCAGAAGTCCTGAGGCTTTAGCAAACTTCATTTAGATATGCGCTTCAAATTTTACACAAATGGGCAATTATCAGCCAACACAACAGCCTTCAGCAATTCTCAACCCTGTGTATTAGCAAGGAGAAGGACACTATCATTACACTTCTTATGAATTACTCATTTGCAAATGGGCTTTAACGAAGCAATGGACCAATACAGGCAACTAAGAGGCAGTGTCGCTGGCAGCAAGAACATGAACACATGTACAAGGCAGCGAGGGCAGATCAAATGTCAAGACGAGGCTCACGACACGGGAAGGTCAAAGCAGCCTGTGACGCGTACGGCAGAGCTTGTGTTGCCATGACAACAGAGCATGGGTTGGGGGGGGGGCGCACCGAGCGAGTACTCTTACGCGCTGCGGACCGCGTGTTCACAGGGCTCCTCATTCATCACGGCAGATTGAGGCGTCGAAATCCTGACACAAATGCCAGCGCGCAGCCGGGCCAGGGTGACCCGGGCTGGGGGGGACCTGCCTGTTCCAGGGGCCTAACGCCACATTACGCTCGGTTTTACTGACGGCTGCCAAATCCGCTCCGCGAAAACGACAACCACTTTCCCCCCCAAGGCGACGCAACACTGGCGCGAAGGGGGGTCTTTCATCTTTCGGCGAGAGCCTGAACAAGAGGCTGTGAATGAGATGCTTTGAATACATGGGAAGGGGGGGGGGGGTTGGGGTGGGATTGGGTTTAAATCGTTTAGCCTTTCTTCTTATTTTTCAGTCTCTTAGCATTTTTCATTACAGTAGGTTTACTTAGCAGAAGCTTTTTTCTTTATTTACATAATAAGGAATCCAAAAAAGTCAACAGAACAACTACAGAACAGTTGAAATTACCAGAAAGTATCAGTTATACACAGCCATGAACATCACGTCTTGGTCACGTTGGACTTTTTAGTGCAGTCCTCCATAAAGAAGAACCGAGGCATGATTACACTGCATAAAACAACTGCAAATGAAAGTGCTTGATGAAGATAAGAGGACAGTGTGTAAGGGCTGGAAGATAAACACGTGGTTCTAGATTTGAGCTGCACCAGCAGAGGAATAGACTGTCAGGACTGGGTGGTTTTGAGAGTCTGTTAGGCCGTCTGAGGCTCTGAAGGGACGAACAACAGCTTTGAGAGAAGCTGACCTGCACAAGTCTATAGAGCCGAGGCAGAGGGGCAGCCGCTGTCTTGGGTAACTACGGCTACCCCCCCCGCTGCATCCTGCTCACACACCTCCCCAGGGTACAGAGGCAGGGAGAGTTTACTCCGACTCAACACAGGTCTGCTTCCCCACTGCTAGCCAAAGGAAGGTTAGCCCGATAACCGCCATGAATAAAGGCTATCGGCGAGGTAGGACGCCGCAAGCACTATACACTGTGCCGGCAAAAAGCAAACTGAGTCACTTCCTGGAGCGCTGATTAGAAAGAATATAACACAGAACTACTGGAAAATGTAAAATGCAGCAGTTTCTGTGATTAATTCATTTCTCCAGGTCCCCAGGCTGAGCGAGTGGAGTGATGAATGTGCGGAGAGCAGGAAGTCTTGGGCTCAGAAAGGGAGAGAGAGAGAGAGAGAGAGAGAGAGAGAGATGGGTCCAGGGTGCAGGACCTGCGGTTATGAAGTACTGCATTTCTCTGCTTCTCCGCGTGACAGGATCCGCCTGTCTCCCGCGCTCGCCAAAGACGCGCCGAGACTTCTCCACAGAATGTTATTTATTAAACCTTCTTTATCTGCTGCACGTCGCCGCCATCGCGGTTGTCGATGGTTACCGGTGGCTCCTAAGCTTATTAAAGTTCTGCCTGCCTTCTGCCTGACGTCCCGCGGCCCAGCTTGAGGCAGCTGGGGGGCGGGGGCACGATAAAGGAATTCCATTCATCAAACTCGCAGATGAAATTAATATCTGTCACTGCTACTTCAGACAATTTAATATTGTGCCTAGAGCGATGGATACCCGCTGCAGTTCTTTCGCAGTGCTGGCCGTAACTACGCGGTTTGTGTCCCTGCCCAAAAATGTTGTTTTTCTGAGACTGTGTGTGAGCACGCGCAACTGTGGTACTGCATTAAACAGAAAGATCAGCCTCATCAGCCTTGATTATTGTACATCTACGAGCTCAACATGAGAGCGTTAGCGGATTGAACCTAAGTGCAATTCCAAGGTTGCAGGTTCAATATTGTGCAAGCTTGGGAATTACAGCTCCATGATACATACCTTGAATGGCTTCAGCAAAGAATCCAGCAGTGCAAAACGACAACATATAAAAATGATTGCAAGCTGTGTAGGTTCTCTATAAGAGTGTCTGCTATCGTAAAAGACCATGAGGTCAGGCAGCGCGTCTCTATCCAGGGCAAACAGATCCATTCGACTCAATCCTGACCCTGGCCCCCATCTGTAGGTCCGATCGTGAGCCGGCCGCTAACGAACAGAGACATCCGCTGCTCCGTCAGTGTCCGGCCGAAATCGTGGTGGAGCAGAGACGCCGAGGACAGATTGATGTGCTTTTCCTTCATCAGTAAGATGCGCTCACTTTGCAGGCAACACAAGTTCAAAGATTTCCCGACTCATACGGCAGTACTGACATAGACTGATGGCTGCGAGATGGGCAGCAAGTTAATGAACGGCAGATGTTTTTTAATCTAGCAGAATGCATTTGTTTAGAGAAAGTTTCAACAGGAAGGCCTGTGAAGGCGCGTATGTGTGCGTATGCAAGGCCAAGTATACTGCTATAAGGACCATAAAGATTAATCAAAGCACTCAATTAATTCATGTATTAATCATGACAGGGTCATTATATGACTAACTTCAGTTAGTTCAAGAATAATGTACTCGCCAGTACGAGAAGGAAATGGTGCTATACTTCATAAATCAGGAGTCATCAACGGCATGTTTTTTGTGACAGTGCAATATAGCCGGGGGGGGGGGATTAGTTTTACTACCTAAAGGTGACATGAGACACAATATCTCAAGCGGAGAGTGGAAATTACTGAACACCGACTCATGCCCAACTGAGGGACCAAAATTCAACCTACAGCATCCAAACTGGGAGAGACTTCCTGTTCCCCGTTTCTCGGGAGTCAGTAAGTTCTCTCTTACTACGTGAATCAGATGGATATGGGGTCTCGACAAGGGGTGGGAATTGATAAGATTTTATCAATATCAATGCCCCCTAGGCTCCATGATCATTATATCAGCTGCCCAGCTAATCCCTGACCTTTATATTAGCTAACAATACCACTGCAACACGCAACTTTTTTTTTTTTTTTTACAGAGATGTCAAGGCTTACGTCTTAGGCGTAAGTTTCTCCTCTTAGTGGCATTCACTTTTCTGTGCCGTGTCAACAATTACTCAAAGCGCACTGAAGAAATTCACTCGTGGAATTTAAGTAATTGTGCATCAAGTTAATCAGTTTCACGTGCATTACGGTAGATTTCCCCACTAATGACACGGAAATCGATTATGACTCGGGAATTCTCAGGCTTGTCTTTCCTGAGGGATTAAAAGCAATGGAACTGCATAAAAACATTTCAAATGATCTTATTTCATTAAAACAATTTAAACGATCATGAAACACATGCATTGTTTCCGATCCCTGAGTAAAGAGAAGCACGGGAAGTCCGGAGTCATAATTGCTTTCCAATGTTACTTGTGATGAGGTGCACCTTTACGCAAGTGAAACAGAAACTTCAATGCAGAAGGGTTTTAATTCCGCTTGAGAATCTCTAACCATTCAATGAATACTGACGGACTACGGTGGATAAGCCTAAAAAATGCACAAGACCTACGCCGATTGCGTGAGACTTGGCATCTCTGCAGTCATCGCACTGAAAATGGAACGAATCCATTGGTGGTGAATGCAGTTCTATCAGATACTGCTGTGTCAATCGACTGAGTGTATATCCACGGCAATCTCCGGGGAATGAGCATGCTACCGTGGTTCTAATATTGTAGCGGACTAGCCAGCTACGTTGGCAACCTGTCGGGGAAGCAGTGACGGGTTTCCTACCCATGATTGACCGCTTTTGCTCAAAAGTATGCAGAGGTGGACAATCCAGCCCCAGAAAGTAAAAGTCCGGTCCAGTATTTTGCTGCAACTGCCTGGATCTGAGAATCGCAGCAACTCTTCAGCCCGAAGGTTCAACTAATTAGGAAAATCAGCTGCCTGAGCTCATGGCTAGAGGTAAAACAAGGCTGGACTTTTACTTTCTGACCCCTGGAATGTCCACCTCTGAAAGCATGTTAACCCTAAATTCAGGCAATTTTGTGTTACGCTATTATTTCACGTCATGCCAGTATAATAACTGTGGCAGGCATACAATCCCGCTGGCACAGCTGGATAACTTATTGGGGGGATTACTGTATTCATTCTCTGGCTAGCCGGCTAGTGAGCAAACTAACGCTACTTCCTGTTGACATATAATGTTATATGAAATAATATTAGAATTCCATCACCTTAGAAAATAGGCCTCAGACTCCTAACCACACAGCAAGACATTATCATCCTGATATTTCGAAAAAAAATCTCCTGTCAGAAACATGACTCGAGTGAGCCTAGGTAGGATAACGGCTCACAGACGACTAGAAAAGGCCAAGGGTTCGCGGCTAGGCTAGCCAAGCTGTAGTAACCCCCCTCCTTCAGACAGCCAGGCTAGGCCTGTTGTTAGCGGCAGGGCTCGGCGTTCCTACTCTACAGCACGGGGCCGTGTAGGCCTGTGCTCAATCTTAGCCAAGACATAACCGGATGATAAGACGGCCTTAATTATGTAGAAATTTAAGCCTTTATATAATGTAAATAGTAGAGTGACACAAAATGTATACCCCCCACTGTTTTTACGGAGGGGGAAATTAGCCATAGTGACCAAAAGCGTATTTTTATATTTATATTTTATTCAGGCTGTTAACATGTTTTTGCTGTAAAATCGGGCTTTTTCAACATGAAGGTCAAAGGGGATTGACTCCTTTCTGCAGTCAGCCTCAAGTGGCCATTCGAGGAACTGCAGCTTTTGGCACTTCCGTATTTGCTTCACTTTTCAGCCCCGCAGGTTGCTTGGACGCAACGTGATGTCATGCTGGGAAATGAAAGAATTGTTAAGAATAATCGATAACATTGGAGGTGCACAATTCCGATGGAATCAACCTATTGGAACTGGTTCTGACTAGGAACCGGTTTTCAATTCCCACGCCTAGTCTCGACACATCGCCAGAGTTTGTCAGAGAGAGTCCAATAAGTACTCTTTGACTGCACAAATAAGATAGATATGGAGTCTGGACTGATTGATGATCTTTGTACGAGGGAGGGCCCAAAAGCACTCTCTGAATCAGATGGATATGCGGTTTTCACACATAACCGGTGTTTGTCGGATGGAGACCTAACAAGCATTCTTTGACCACGTGAATCAGATGGATATGGGGTCTCAACACATAGAAAGTGTTTGTCAGATGGAGGCCCAGTGAGAATTTTCTGACCGCGTGAATCAGGTGGACACAGGTCTCAACACTGTTGTTTCTGTTGTTTCTCAAATGGAAGCCCAATAAGCCATCTTTGACTAAGTGAATCAGATGGATATGGGGTCTCAGCACATAGTAGGTGTTTGTCAGAGGGACACCCAATACGCATTCCCTAACTGCGTGAATCAGATGGATATGGGGTCCTGGCACATAGGAGATGTTTGTCAGAGGTACACCCAATACACACTCCCTGATTGCGTGAATCATATGGATACGGGGTCTGAAAACATTGACAGAGTGTGTCAGAGGGATGCCCAATAAGCACTCTCTGACCGCACGAATCAGATGGATATGGGGTCTCGACACATAGGAGACATTTGTCAGATAGAGGCCCAATAGGCACTCTGACCACGTGAATCAGATGGATCTAGGGTCTTCCCACATATCTGGAGTTTATCAAAGAAAGGCCCAGTAAGCACCGTCTGACCTCGCGAATCAGATGGATATGGGGTCTCCACACAAAGTCAGTGTTTGCCTGAGGGGGTCCAGTTTAAAGGTTGGTTGTACATCAGCTCACTGCTGGGGCACAGCATCCAGTCAGACGAGCAGCTGGCCCATGTTATACAAAGGGCTTCACTTGAACAGTGAATCACCTGCATCATCAATGGAACAAATTCTAAATCATTACAACAGCTAACATTCAGCTAGCACTAAAAACATTATCTTTTCCGCGTTGCTGGTCAATAAATTAAGTTTCAGCAAACTCAAATTTGGGGAAATGTGCCACTTTCCTCCTCAATCATTATTACCCAGCTCATGTTCATTTAATAAGTGGATGAAACCTGCAGAGCAACTCAGAGAGAACTGAAGGGTGGAGCAATACAGTATTTTAGCACTGCTACGCTAACAGACACAAAGAATTTAATTACTATTCTGATTACTTCAGCTAATGGAATAAAATAATTAGCAGTCATTCATTAAATATCAATGAATTAACTTGTTCACTAGCAGCATCTGTATACTACAATTTAAGTTGTATTTTTTATGAATTAACAGCCAGTCGAGCTTTAATTTTCTAATGCTTTTTGCGACACAACGCAGTTTATCAAGCTCATCGGTGGTGTATGAGAGAGAAGGTCAGGAAAGAGAGAAGAAAGAGGGAGATATGGCAGGAAGAAAGGGGAGGGAGAGATGACAGAGGGAGGGAAGGAGGAAAAGAGAGAAAGAGGGGAGAGATGGGTGGGTTGGTCAGAGGAAAAAAGAGGGGAGAGACACCGGTGGGAGGGAGGAGAGGGAGAGAGAGGGGAGGGGGGAGGGATGGAGATTAGATGGGATAGAGACAGGACAAGCCGTTATGGCAGTGTGGGAGAAAACTATGACAGGTTTGGGAAGGCACCGTTTCTGACGAAAGGAAGCGGCGGTCAACTGGCTGAGGCTGAATTTTTGGTGGGAGGGAAACAGTAAGTGCAGCCTGTCAGACAGTAGTCAAGGTGCTGTTACAAAACTGCAAAACCCCCGAGACTGAGTCCCTGAGACTTGTACAGCAGCCAAGAGGCTGGATAAGGACATCATTTAGTACAAAATCCAGCCATTACTGTGGAGGCAGACAAGCACTGTAGGCATATGGCATCATGTAAGGAGAAGCAGCGGGGCAATTACAGATAAATCCAAGCTTCTACAGCACCACCCCAGAAGTGATGGGGGATGAAGGTACTGCAGTTAAAATGACATGTTGCCCATATGGGGAGTGGAGTTCATGTCTGGGATTTTGGGGAGTGTGAACTCTAATAAGAATCACTCCAGTGAGTAGCTCACAAGCTTAACAAATCTGGAGGATGGCGTTTAGAGCTGATAAGCTCAAACAGATGGATCTAGGGACAAATTGCCAAAGTTCAATTTTTCACACAAGTCGGTGTGTTTTTGGGAGGAGCACTGCAGGCGAGCGAAGGCCCACCGCACCCAAAGGGTGACCTCCGCCATCTGTCGGGCCGAGTCCAGTTTGAATCCTACGCATCCGACACGCTCTCAAACCCGTGCGTCAGACCTCACCCGCAGCGAACCACCAGGAACCCCAGACAACGCGCGGCACCAAAGCCAAGGCGTACCGGCTGGACAGTGCTCACTCACAACAAACATTTACCCATCTGTCCCTCAGTCTTGCCCTGGCAGGTTCTCACTTGCGCTTCTCTCGACAGCACAGTTTGAACCAGCTACCCCCCCCCTTTAAAACTTTCAAAAGCTTCTAAGATTCAGGCGCCAACGGCAAAACTCCCTCCACCACTAACCACCAGCAGACCACAGAACGCTAGCTTTAGTAAATATCCATTTGTGCAAGAGCTATGTGTAAAATTACGAGCTCTTGAAAGTCACCCTGAATGAAATCGTCGACCGAGCAAATAAATAATACCGAGAGTCGGGGTCCCGTCCTCCCAATATTTGCCGGGCTAAGTGTCACGGCGTGGACGCTCGTTCTCGCAGAAGTAATAAAATGTGCGGCAGCGTGAAGACGCAGAGGACGCCGCCGAGGGCTCGTCGCCCCCTTTCTGCGGACAGATCAGCGCGCACCCAGCAGCTTTGAACATTAGGGCGCGAGCTGCTAATACACATTTCACGCTAATGCGCAACATCAAACAAGAGTCTCCAGCCAACAGAAATTAGAAATGAGAAGCCGCGCGACAGAAGCGAAATTATCCTCAGCTCTCGGCTCCCCGTCCTCCTACCAAACGCCACAAAATTAAACAATACACACATGCCGATGGGAACAACCTTGTAAAAGTGTACGGCGGCGCACAGTTAAGTATACATACAAATCCTACTCACAAGCCAATATACATACAGACAGGCATACACACAAATACAAATACAAACACACTTATAAATGAGCAAATGCACACTTTCTATGGAACGTGTGTATGCACAAATACACACACACACACACACACACACACACACACGTTTGTGCGTGTCGATACACTCACACACACACATACACACACACACACACACACACACACACACACACACACACACACACACACACACACACACACACACACAGAAACATGCCCACGCAGAGAGCAGGACGCAGGCGCCCGACGCTGGTACACACAAGCTTCTTTCTCACGAGTGGCCAGATTAGAATCAGGAGCGATTAAACTGGCTGTCAGCCTTTCGGCGCAGACAGCGGCGCATCATGAATAAAGCATGCAGAGGGGATCATGTGACCCTCTTCTGTTCATGCTCGGCGAGGCTCAGCTACGGGGGTTATCTATTATACCTGCTGAGAAGAATCTCAGCCTTCATCTCGCTCTCCCGCCTCCCTCTCCCAGTCTCAATCTCCTCTTCCCCGTCTCCCCTCCTGCCAGCCCCACTCCGACCGTCAACTCGCCCGTGTCGTTACGCCAAATCATTGTGGAGTCTACCCAGAGTCTACTCCAACATACCTACCACCCCTACTGGAGGAGACCCAGCTATTAGGCAGTATACCTCAGAGTCTACACCAACACACGTACCACCCCCACCAGAGGAGCAGTCACTTCCAAGCCAGTTAAACTACAACTGCAGAAGGATTGCTACCGTTAGACTTCTCAAAAGCAAAACGTATCTAATCTTAGTTATATGTGCCATTATCATTGATTCTGGCACATCGCTAGTAAGCAAGGCTAGGCAAGCCAGAACCTTCCAAAACACAAGCAGCCAATCCCCCAAGTTAGAGTAGAACGGTTCTGTATCACTCTGGAGACATCAGATGACGGCGTAAAGATTGGGAGAAAAGTTTTGTCAGGCCTCTTTCAAGGGAGCCATCAAAACTTACGCACCTCACCATGAGTACACACACATTGGGCTACTGGAACACACATTTCAGCTCCACAGACGTACGCACCCGCATCCCATGCTAGGCATCGAAGCACTTTCACGCTTTTATTTCAAGTTTCGAAAAGTACCATGCATTTTTATCTTCCAACTTTCCAGGGGTGTGAATAAATGTCCATCTTCCCGCACCTAACTCCAGGCGCCTGCCCACTCCAGTTCCCTTCCCAGCATGCAGCAGTATCCACAGGGCCTGACCTCCTCAATATCTAGAGATGAACGAAATGGAGTGCAGCACTTCCCCTCTTTGGGGTGTTCCTGTTTCAGGACTAAAGGTGTGACATGTAAAAGCTGAAGTGAGGTATGGATTTTTAGATACTGTATGTTCTTCCTTTGTGTACCCGAGAGGCTTTTCCTGCAGGCTGTTCTGACCTTCTGACATTCATTTCAACACCTCTGCCTTTACCATCTCCCCCTCTACCCACCGGCAGGACGACACATTATACAATGTCCATTACATAGGCCTAGCGCTCACCTCACCACTCTTTCACCCTGTGTTTATTTTTAAAATCCTCAGGGCTACAGGCATCAAACAGCATTACAACGAAGGAGACTAACAAGGCGGTACATACTTCTTCTCGGTTTGTGCAGCCGTATGCTAAGTCGAAGCACGAGCGATCGCACCATTGCACCACTGCATTCAATCAGTGACTCAATCACCACTGATTCGGGTATTGAAAGCTCATTTTGGGTGTTTGTCAGTGCAAAGCACTGTTGTGACAAATTTTGCCCTCAATTCGCTCTTTTAGAAGATAAAACTAGCAGTGCCGTGCACAGCCAACCTCGCCCCTCGCACATATTTTTATTCAATGAGTTGATCTAGTTTTCAGCCACATGTGCACTTGGGTCTGACGTTTCAAGGTCACTCAAGTTTAAAGGTCATGATATCATTTTACGCATCATATAGGAGTTCTTATGCGTTTCAAAAGTAACCAAGTGGCTATGTAAAGCAGTTTTTAAGACATTGCCTTCTGAAATCTTGCCACTTTTGATTTGACCTTTCAAGGTCACTCAAGGTCACAGGTAATGGTGTAAATTTAATCTACATTTATGATTTCCTATACATGTTCAACTGAAACCAAGTGGCTATCTAAGTAGTTTTTGAGATGTAGAATAAATTAGGCAATTCAGATTGATGACCTTTAGCACCCTGAACTTCGACTCCTACTGACCTTGGAAGCAATGCATTATTCATGATGACAATGGATGAGATGATATTTCACAATTTGAAGAAGGAAACTTTAGGCCTTTGTTTGATGCAAGTTGGAGCATTTTTGAGCAGTGGCTGAAAAATTATTTTGACCTTTTCAGTGACCTTGACCCAATTCACTCAAAATTTTAATGGGATTTATTCTGAGTAATTGCCCGATTTTTGGGAAAATTTAGCATAAACTGAGGAAGTGGTTTTCATGTAAGCGTGCTAACGAACAAATAAATTAATAAATAAACTAGCAAACAAATCAAGTCGATTTCAATTCCCTCACCCCACCCGTTCTGAGGGTCAAGGTAATGAAAACATGGCTCCCTAAAAAAAAAAAAATGAGAAAAGAGTGATTGATATCTCTCTGTCAATCTCATAGCCAGCGGAGTAAAAGACAGCAAATGCTTGAAGCTCACCTCGTTTCAGCCGTTAAGCCCAGCTGCTGCGCGGTACGGCCCGCGAGCAGAGAAATTAGCGGGGAGAGAGAAAAAGTATAAGAGCTGACAGCAGCGCCAGCGTATCGCAGGAATCTCTCGGCCGAGCAAGAATTTGCTGTTTGTTGTGTTGTTTCAAGATTTATGGGATTCAGAAATTGAGTTCAGGCGGAGTGTCAGAGGGAGAAATTGCTACAGTGGAGAGATTCGGTGCTCAGCCCTGACCTTGACTGCATAGATTTCACAGCTCCAAATAAAGCCCAATCTCTGCACAGATTAATATCCCATCGCGACCCCCGACCTCCAGCGGAACAGCTTCACATCCTGATGCCAGAGTAGTATTTCAGTTCCCGTCTGGTCGACGCAAAGTTGCTTTTTCTTCCTTTAATGCAGTGGTTATAACCACTATATTCGGCATCTTTCCAAGAACGCATTTTTGTACAAGACATTTCTTTATTTTTCTAGCACCGCTCCACAAAAATAAATTACCACCGCAGTAACACTCTGTATAGCTTCCCAATATCTCCACACACAGAGAGAGCGAGAGAGCGTACTACAAAATGTGTGTGCCAGGCTAAGGCGTAAAGTTGTTCATTTCATTCCGCTTTGTGAAAAAGGTATGACGAGTTTGATATGGAGTCCACTCAGCTTTATCAAAAAAACTTTTGTAAGCCGATTCAGTGTTATGACCTGCCTGACCATGAAAACTTTAAAAGGCTCGAAATGTTACCCCTTTTCCTAATTAACGTGACTTAAAATACAGCAAACCTGACGGAAAAAAAAAAAATCACATAAATGCACGCAGGAATGCCAACACCCACAATGACCCAGGTTAACCCCTATCTGGGGGGGGGGGGGTAATCAGACAGATGTCAAATCACCATATAACCTAAGCACTGCTTTCAGCAGGCTAAGCACACACTTACTGTGGCCCTGTGAAACTTAAACTGAACATGGATGGTATCTGGAGAAAGCAACTCACTGCATTTATAAAGCGTCAATGACATGAAGACAAGGCAGCTCCACTGAGGGGGTGGGGGGTGACAGGCTTTTTTCATTTCACAGTTAATAACTTAACTTGAGTGAACCTAACATTTATAATTTAGCTGCTTGTTGAAACATCAGTAAACAAACAAACAAAAAAATTCAGGATTTTCATTTATATAAGCCACAGGAAGCGCATTTAACATACAGCTCAGAGCTTTTCCTGCATGAATGGCAGACTGCCTCACCTTCAAGTCTTTGCCAGCATGTCTTTCACTTTAAAAAGAAGTTACTTCTTCCTGGCTTCGATAAGAAAAAAGTAACTTAGCAACAAGGCAGAGAGTGGACATGGCTTTTAACTGCGAACACATGCCAAACAACAAAAGTTCACTAAGTGTTGCAAAAAGTTAGAGAAGTGCTGCGTAGGTGCATGTAAAATTAATTTACACCGAGCGAACAACTTTGAGCTGCAGTGCATACTTCAGTGTGGTCCAAGAAAAACTCTCCACAAAAAAAAAAAAAAAAAAATTGGCCGTGGCCTCGTTGGGAAGGGCTGGCTCACAGGGCGGTATACCGCTGTTCAGGGATCTGGGTGGGATACGGTCAGTTTGGTTGAACCTTATTTGTCGCTCAAATGCCTTCAACTATCCATCTGGGCACCCATTGGTTGAATTCAGAGAAAGACAATTTTTCAGTTTCCTCCACCCTTGTTCTGTGACAGCGACAGCGGTACACGTTTCGGAGGAGAACCTTGAACCTAATGCGCTTTCCTGAGATGGACGCCAACCCGCATGCTCAGACTTTTTTTTTTTTGATTGGACATAGTGAATTTGAGTGGAACTGAAGATGTCAATAAATCAATAAATAAATAAACGATAAATGGGAGGGTGCAAAACATTATGTTAATATTACATTTCGCGCAAAGACCTGACATAGTTTGGTGAAACATAACGTGTATAACAGAGCAAATCTGGAGGGGGGAAAATTCCTTTTTTCAGCACTGTGCAGGCAGAAAGAAACCAGGTGGAACTCAATCAGTCGCTATGGTGACACACTTGAACAACAGCCGCATGGTATTATTTTCGAGCGGTCGGCAAGTGGGAAAACTAACAGACGGGCACGATGCGAGAAAATTCGGATTTCTTCAACCACCTTCTTGACTTTTCAACTTCAAAATGCGCTTTCCAGTTTCAGTGAATTTTTTTCTGTCAGTCTAGGCGTCTGAAACTGTCATATTTATGAATATGACAAGGTATTAAAAGTCCAAATGACATCTTTATAAATAGAAATTTACTTTAACAACAACTTGATTGAAGAGAAACTTAAAAAAAAAAAAAAAAACACGAGACAGTTACTGTCTGCCTGAGAGATTTTGCATTTCTTCTCGCCAAGACAAAAGGGCAGAAGACATTTTCAGAGAAGCCTTTTGCCTTTGAATTTTCCACTAATTTATCAGCCCAATATGCTTCGTAAATATATAAATACAGCACATCTAACGACTGATCAAGGCTGTGCAAATCTGATTACAAGTCTGCCTAAGTTTATTTAAAACATAAACAAAGGTGACAAATGGGTTAAAGACAAACCGCTTCTCAAGCACAATAAAAGAAATTAAACAGCCATCAACCTCAAGACTCCGCTCCACCGAGGCTTTAAGACGATGTGTTGAAAGGATGCGTTTACCACTGCGTTTTATGGGTAGGGCAGCCTGTCCCTATTTTCTGCTTTATTTCGATGGGAATAAAATAGTTCGGCAGGTCTAAAACAGAGAGGTCAACAGATGCGAAAGTGACTACAGCGGTGGCTCGGCTGGGGCCTGGCCAACGCGCATACGTACAGTTCATTTCGGCAGCCCTATGGACTGTGCCACGCATCTCAGAAAAAACCACAATGCTAATGAAGGCCTATTGATGACTGAGCGGCCCCGATTCACGCATATTAGAATCTAAATAGTTTGCATTGCCTCAAAACGAAAATAATGTTGTGGCAGAGGACGAGCTGCTGATGAAAGGCAAGTTCACTTCAAAAGCAATCATTATGACGAAACAAGTCTCCCACTATAGAGGCTGCAGGAACACAAGATTCTGCATTATTCATGTCGGTTAAAGCGTGAGGCGCATCCTTAAATTTGCCAGTTTCTCCACCGTGACACTGAATTCAGTTTTGAGTCGAAAGGTGTCGACACCCATTTGCAAAACCTGCACATAACTGCGATATTCAGCCGGGAATGGGATGGATTGATCTAGACCGCATCAACAGTGAAAAATACAAAATGCACACAAAGCAGGCTGTGCTATCTCCAGCCATCCAAAACAACAGCAGCGATGTTAAATTATGAGCCGAATTCGGAACGGGCTTTTTTTTTTTTTCGCTTTTGAGAGTGAGCTTGTAAACAAAACGAGCAGACAGATTGGGTGAGGGCTGCAGTGCCAGGTGGAGCGCCACTCGTCTATAATTTTGACTGGACTCAGACGTATTGCCGTCACTGCCAGAAACATAACAGAAAAGTTGCGACAGTATAAATGTGCATAACTGCACCAAAAGAATGTCTACTGTCCAATCAGAGGCTAGTAAATAGCTGCACAAGGACAGATTTGGTCCCCCGTGAAGCCAGATTCGCGCTACATAGCGCGACATTTTTGGGCAAAGGTCTCGAGACGGTGCCGCATGACGTTTGGGATTTGCACTTCAGCGAAGGGCTGCAGGGAAAGGGTTTCTGCTGTCTCTATGGTAACAAGACATCAAATCGCTGATCTCCAAATCAGTGAAAACATGGCGACACCCATTAAAATTGAGAACTAGCTGGATGAGGACGGAATCTTTAATCTAAAAGACCTTGTGAATGGGGATAAAGGGACTCCATCAATCAAATCAACCACAAGGTAAAGACCCGAAAAATATTTCCAACTGAAACAGATGCTCTGCATGCAGGATGAGGACACGAATTTCAACTACTTTCGGCCGTCTACTAATAGGTTCAACGATTTAATTAACCGCATCTGTCATACAGACGAGTCGTTATTATTTATTCTGACGGTTTTCCTCAATCCCTGCCATGTTTATCAACACTGGGCAAAAACGTAATAATGAACTGGAGCACTAAAACAAAAACATTTATGTCAATGAATTTTGTATTCCATCTGGCAGGCCAGTCACACTGCATGACAAAGTGTGACACTTTCTACATTATAAACTCGCAGAGCAGTGTCGGTAAACAATGTTTGAAATATTAAGAATATACTGCAATGCCATGAAATAACAAATCTGGTTACAAATAATTAAGCATTACTAATCTACACCTGCTCTATCATCAGTCTCGATGAATAACTTCAGGAAATAAATTTCAGAGTGGATAATGGATATTAGATCACATCAGATTAGATGCGGGAATATGACTGAATTTACCTGATGTCCAGCTTGGATCTGCTCCAGAACCTTGTCATAGCACACTTCATCCATGTCGTGAAGCTGTTGCACCTACAGGGTGATTATGTACAGAGAAAAAAGTTAATCATCCGAGCAGGCTGCAGTCACTGTAATACACAGGGCTCTCCACACATTAGCAGTGCTCAACCAGTAATGCATTTCTCAAACCTATGACATAAACTCAGTAGAGTTAATGATAAAAATTGGTACTATTTATCCTCATATAGACGGGTAAGCACAATATCCACTTTTTCCAAGCACGAATTGACTGAAATCCATTATTGCAGGAATAATGTTACTGCCGTTTACATCAAATTCATATTTTTGAAGCAGTTATTTGTAAGCATACACTATGGGGGGAAAGGGAATCCAAAGGACACTGAGATTTGTTGTTGCTTCAATATTAACTCATCCAACCACCAACGGGCTGCCCACTTAAAAATAAGGGGTTACCAAGCAAACACCTTCCCTGTGTTTAAATCTTTTACAAGCTCTTAATGGAGAGCCACCCTTATAGTCCGTAAAGCATAATACACTCCTGAGTACCATATATTGGCCTGAGGGAAACCAACACTGCAGTCAGTAAGGCGCGATAATGCCAGGCATTTGTCAAATGAAAGAAGCAATACTGAACCAATTCTCAGCATACAGTTAGCCCTTTTTTCATTTTAGAGACAGCGGTAAGACTTGTAATAAGTCTGCTAGGAAAGGTAATCTTCTAAATTCAAAAAAAAAAAAGGGGACAAACAGAAAAGAATTTATTTTACAATGGCTCGAGTTAAGGCCGCCTCGCCCGGTCTATTGAAGCGGCCCTGAAGTCGAGAGCCACTACAAGGTGTTTGCGCACCCGAACAAACCGCTAATATTTGTCGAAGCCGCTCCTCAAAGAGTGGCACGCCGTTATTGCATTTCGCTGTATTCCGGAGTTCCGCAGCAACCTTGAGAGGGACGATGTTTATACTTCGCCACAGGCTGAAATATAAGGTGCGCTTCTGAGAGCGGAAATAAACCCTGCCGACACGCGCGAATGATTTGTAGCCGCATAGATCCCTTATCGGCGAGCTCTTGTGCAGTTCCCCGCCGCTGGGTTCGGCAAACAAATAAAAATAAATAATCGGTTGTATCAAAATGGTGCATGGCACGAGTGCTCTAGGAGTAAACCTTCTGGAATGGCGCAGTAGAGGCGCAGTGGAGGACCTGTGCAGTGCATAACTGCATACATCTGCCACCAGAATCCGCACCACAAGTACCGCGAAAAGAAATAAAGTGCTAAGTCCTAAATTATATAATACTGCAAGCGTCAAAAGTCATGACAATCAACAATATCATAAAGATGCACTGAACCCATGGACTTGTGAAACTATCAAGTCACCTACCATTCAAGCAAGTGACACAAACCATTCCAACTGTATCCCAAGCGATTGAAACTTCAGTTACTTGCCTCAATCTGCAACAAATACAGTGCAGTGAAAAAGTATTGCCCCCCCCCCCCCACTTTCCTCAATTTTCGCTAATTTATCTCATTTAAATGTTTCAGATCATCCAACTAATTTTAATATGACAAACTGAGTAAAGAAACAATGCAGCTCTTATGTGATCATTTAATTTTGGAGGTAATGAGTTATTCATGCAGTTAACCTGCATCACCTACGTAAAAAAAAAATAACTGCCCCCAATAAATGTAATAACTTAGTCAACAACCATTGTGATCAAATGTTACTGATAACTGGGAATGAGTCTTTTACATTCCCATGAATGTATTTCGGCCCACTCTTCTTTGCAGAATTCTTTTAATTAAGCCAACGAAGAGGGTTTTCAAGCATTAACTGTCCACTTCAGGTCATGCCACAGTATCTCAATCAGGTTCAAGTCAGGACCTTGGACCACCCACTCCAAAACTTCAGCTTGATCTTTTTTCAGCCATTTAGTGGTGGAATTCCTTGTGTGCTTTGGATCATTGTCCTGCTGAATAACCCAACAACGGTTGAGTTTTAATACCTGGACATTCTTCTTCAAGCTTTTCTGGTGGACAGCAGATTTTAAGGTTTCATCAAGAATGGCAAGTCAATCTGGTTTTGAAACAGCAAAGCAGGCCCAGACCATCACACTACTTCGAGAGTGTTTGACGACTGGTATGATGTTCTTATTATGAAACGCTTTGTTGGCTTCATGCCAGATGCAAAAGGATCAATATCTCACTCAGAGATCCACTTTTGTCTCATCAGTCCACAAAATATTATCTCAAAAACTCGGGGTCATCAGGATGTTTTTTGGCAAATTTGAGATAAGCATTTGTGTTCTTTTTGGTCAGGAGTGTTTTTTTGCCAGGCAACTCTCCCATGGATGCCATTGTTGCCCAGTCTCTTTCATATTGTAGAATAGTGAATACTAGCGTTAAGTGAGGCAAGTGAGGCCAGCAGTTTTTTAGATATTAGTCTGGTTTCTTTTGTCACCTCGGTGAGTCATCGATGTACTGCCGGAGGAATTTTGGAAGGCCCGCCACGTCTGAGGTTCGCTAGTATCGCAGAGCCTTAGTAGAGGCTTTGAAACCCCTTCCAAACTGATAGATGATGACAGCTTAGTATCTAATCTGTTCTTGAATTTCTTTTGATCATGGCATCATGCGCTGCTTTTTGTCTACATCAAGTTGCCAGACAGGATCTATTTAAGTTAAGCTTAGAATGAACAGAGCTTGGAAGAATCATGTCTGGGTGTGTCTTGTGAAATTATCAATTTAATTGGTTCAATTGATTTTCCTTCTATTAATGAAATTAACATTTAAAAACTAGATTTTTTTGTTTAAATTGATTATACTATGTAAAATAAAAAAAATTTAATTCAAATGTTTTAGTAACATATATGGGAAAATAAGATTAAATCAGGGAGGGGGCAAATACTTTTTTCACAGCACTATAGCAATCACAAGGGCAGCATGACACCACATATGCAAATAGTTCGAATCACACCATCTGTAGTTACCCTACAACTGATGAAACTAACATGTCGCCCTGCGGTCAGACACATGTCACCCTGCGGTCACAATTTGTGCTGAGAAGCGCCATACCTGGGGCCACCCTGTTTTCAGACTGGCACTGTTTGTGCTCACACTGCAGTCAGACTCACACAATCTGTGCTCACACTGCAGTCAGACTCCCACAATCTTTTCTCACACTGCAGTCAGACTCCCACAATCTGTGCTGACACTGCAGTCAGACTCACACAATCTTTGCTCACACTGCAGTCAGACTCACACAATCTATGTTCACACTGCAATCAGAGTCCCACAATCTTTTCTCACACTGCGGTCAGACTCCCACAATCTGTGCTCACACTGCAGTCAGACTCCCACAATCTTTGCTCACACTGCAGTCAGACTCCCACAATCTGTGCTCACACTGCAGTCAGACTCACACAATCTGTGCTCACACTGCAGTCAGACTCCCACAATCTGTGCTCACACTGCAGTCAGACTCCCACAATCTGTGCTCACACTGCAGTCAGACTCACACAATCTTTGCTCACACTGCAGTCAGACTCACACAATCTATGCTCACACTGTAGTCAGACTAACACAATCTTTTCTCACACTGCAGTCAGACTCCCACAATCTGTGCTCACACTGCAGTCAGACTCACACAATCTGTGCTCACATTACAGTCAGACTCACACAATCTGTGCTCACACTGCAGTCAGACTCACACAATCTGTGCTCACATTACAGTCAGACTCACACAATCGGTGCTCACACAGTGGTCAGACTCACCTTGTTGTTGGTCTTGATGCCGATAAAGGCCTGTCCCAGAGGCACGGGGCGGAAGCGGCTGTCGAAGTAGAAGAGGCCGATGTAGGGGTTGACGTGCAGGAAAGAGGCCACATCTAGGTAGTTGGGCAGTGTGGCTGACAAACCCAGGATCCGGATCATGCTCTGAGTGGACTCCACCTGCACAGACCCAACACATCATGCAGCCAGGTTAGCATGGCCAGTTCACCAGCGAAAAGGTAAACGGCAGTGCAAAGAGAGGTTTGCGGGAGACTGCTTCGAAAAGAAACTCTCCATTAATTGGCGCGAGGCACAACACGCCCCACTCAAGGGTGGTGAATAACCTGGGACCCCCCTGAAATTTGACCACAACTGCTTACGTGCCAACTGACATCACACCAAGGTGTAGTATACTGTCAGAAACGGAACTGAAAAATGCAAGTTTTGAATCTGGTTAGAAATTCACTGAGGCACATTCTGCACCTTTCCTGAAAATCTGGCTAATTTGAGCAATTATTGCGCTAATTTGCCAACAGACAAACACACAACACTGAAAACAATACCCCCTCCTGTTTTCTGGCAGGTTTTTATCACAACACTAAAACTGAAGTCATTGTCCTTGGGGTGATCTGACCTTTGCCAGCTAAAAACACACCGGACAAACAAACTTTCGCAGCAAATGAACGCATGGGGTTCTAATCCCATCTCGGACCTGGCAAATTTATAACTCGTCATAATCACCAAACGGTCAGTGAAGTTACAATTCTGTGTCAAGCCGTAAACTCAGTAACAACAACATGCTTCAGAAAGTATGCGTATAAAACCCTAAAAATGCCCATTTTGGTTATTTACGCTATTTACTTATTTAGTTAAATGTGTTTGAGCACTAAGGTCAGCATGCCGGTATTTCGTAGCTAATTTCTATGGTCAGTAGCTACGCTGACAGGTTGGGCAGGCTACCCCACATACAGTTGGGCAAATCCACTGGAGACATGTAATCCTAAAACTCGGCTCTGTGCAAGCTCGGCTGTGTGCGGTGCGAAAAGAATTGGACAGAAGACGAAAAATCTCTGAGGAGGACCGCACATGAATTGACTTTCCTGATTCAGCTGCAAGAACAAGGCAAAAAAATTGGCTGAATATTCCAAATGAGCGAGGGAGGAGATTGGACAGGAACAATAAAGCAATCGAAAACAATCTAACGTCTGCGTTTGCACTACAATTCCACGCAACATCAATTGACAAGTGCACGCTTTCACACAAGAGAGACCAATTTACAGCAGGAGCGTTAATGTATGTTTGACACAGAGCCGCTGTAAATTCATGCCCCCTTTTAGCTCTGTATGTTTATGTAACAGTTCATTTGAAGAGCCATTGCTACACAGACTGTAGTGGGTGTTGTGTAAAGGTGTCAACGACCATTTTACGGAGGTGTGAATCCTGAGCCTACTTTAGAGCACAGGAGGTAATGTGTGCAGCATGCCTGCATCATGAGCATTCGCATCTTCATGAGGAGAAATAAAATACGCTTTTAACGGTGGAGACTAGACAGAGAGAGATTACCAAAAACAAACAGCCGCACGCCATTTTGCTTCTCTGCTGGCATTTCGGTTATTGCTTCTGAGGTTTTATACTTGCTCATTTTTTTTTCTGTTTTCTTAAATTTTATTTCAGCAGGCAAAGGTGAATATGCCTGAAGATGTGAAAAAGATGAGGCTGTAATGCTCCAGGAAGTGGAGGCTGTATAACAGCGGAGCATTTCCTGCGTCTCCTGCAGTCCCTGTGGCAGGGAAGATTGGTAAGGCCTTTAACATGATGCAGTACCTGTCTGACTGCGCCATCAAAAACACCTCGCAAACAGTCCTGAGGAATGGCAGCGTCTGTGTGCGTGTGGTGCGCGTGCGTGTCCTGTATGTGTGTGTGTGTGTGTGTGTGTGTGTGCGTGCGCGCGAGCAGACACATGCTTGTGTCTGAGCAGGTGCGGGGCATATTGGGGCACATGTATGCGTGCGTGTGTGTGTGTGTTTGTGTGCGTGTGCGCGCGTGTGCCCTGTGAGTGCATGCGTGCGCGTGTTTGTGTGTGAACGTGCCCTGCACGCATGTGATAATGTGCGCATGTGTTACTTGCTATGTGCATGTGTACACGCGCATAATGTGTATGCATGTGCCCTCTGTGTGAGCATGCATGTTGTGTGTGAGTTCCATTTGTGGTGCATGTGCATAGGTCAGTTTGTTTTTGTGTGTGTGTGTGGGGGTGGGGGAGGCCTTCACCGTCTGGGTTTCTAGCACTCATCTTCCCGGTCCCTCTCTGCTTTTAGCCTGCGGGCTCCACACACTCCGTCATCCTTCATTATACTAGACACCAGTAGGGGGCGCCTGGAGCACAGCCTGCAGCCATCCGTGCACGCGGGTCCCTCCGTCTGGGAGGTAAACACGCGACACTGCCCCGCTCCTCACACAACAAAAGGGACAGAGGCATTACACGGCTTTCTGTCAGCTCTCCTTCACAGCCTCCATTCTTTTGTCGAAGCGGGACTAGCCGAATTGTAAAGCGGCGACAATAGCGGGCCCGAGCGCGCTGGTTACATCATTAACAGCGAACCGGCGGCCTCATTATCACCGGCGTGCCGGCGCGCTCTCGTTTCCGCGGCGTCTCAGGGCCAGCTCTCTGTGTTTCTGCGCATTATTAATGTGCCGTTTTTGATGAATGGCGGCCCATTGAATCGGAGGTGCTTGACAAGTCGCATACAGGGAGAGTTCAGTCACTGTCAGGAAGAGAGAAGCCTCTCACACTCTCTCTCTCCGCACGCTCTCCCTCCCACACACTCCCGTGTCCATCTCTCCGCATCCTTTCCTCCCCACCTGTCATCTTCCCTCATAAAGAACATTTCCGCAAAGAATGAAAGACGTCCCCCTTAAGAGGTTACTACAGAAAAGCCAAAATAACACAAGTGGCAAAAGTAATTTCTCTAATTAAGCACAGGACACTGAGATGCACTGATAACGGTGTCAGTGCAGCTACACTCAATTAGTAAGAACACATATAGAGACCAAGAAAAGATGCAGAGCAGCGATAAACTCTTATCTTCTGCTCACTTTGCATGTGTTATAGCGAAAGAGCTAATCCTGGTCGAACCGATAATTACAATGAAATCTTGTTCAAAAATACCGTGACAGCCAAGTGCGTAAATAAATATGCAAATGTGTCTCAAAAATTCAAACACTGATCCCAAAACCATTTGAAGATATTTAAAACAAATCTATAAAAACAAGTGTTTGAAAATTAAAAACGGTGTTTGGAAAACAAAGTTAGCGCTGTGCCCCAAATAACTGACGTGCATTTTTTTTTGGATGTATGAATTGTTTTTTTTTGGATAAACACATTCATTGGTAGCTTTCATTGAAACTGCAGAGAAAGATCTGGATGTTTATGGGTACCTGTCCCACAGAGTTGGGAGAGATACTATTCTTTGACAGCTGAATACTTTATCTTTTATAAAATTACAGTGCTTCAATTGCTAAAAAACCTCTGCCTTGTTTGGGTTCATTAGAATCAGGGTGTCCTTTGCCAAGTATATAACAACTTTTCAAAACTCAACTGTCTGGATCAACAGGCTGCACCAAGGTACTTTTCATTCATTTTAGGGTTCGAGGCCTCTGAACTGAATGCCCAGGTTATATCTGAACCAGCTAAGTTATATATACACAGATAGTTTTATTTGTCTTACCTGTCAGTCTAACAGACAGACCTCCCACTCTCTCTTTTTCTCAATCTCGTGCATCAGAAATCTCCACTCTGCGCCTGCACCTGTGGAGCTGTCAACTGAACAGCATGCGTGAACTTTCGGTCTGAACCAAGAGCAAGACACACACACACGCGCACACATACAGTACACACAGGCACACACTCTCTCTCTCTCTCTCTCTCTCTCTCTCTGCAGGAGAGCAGGAGGTTTACGGTGGTTTCGCTACTTTTCACTACTGCACTAACTCTACTGGACTTTCACTATTATGTCCAAGTCCGTTCGCTACAATAAATAAATGCAAGTCAAGAACATAAATACAACTCAAGAATCAGTAGTAAAACTTCACAAAAACCAATCGTATTACAGCTGAGAATATATATTTTTTGGGTTCTGACTCAATACGGACAATGAAACAAAGACCGAATCGGCAACAAACACCTTGTTTGGTTATAGTAGCCAGTGGATTCAGTTATAGTAGCGAAAGTACCGTGTGCAGTCGCGAAAGTGTGGTAGATAAAAGCCAATTTAGCAAAACAACTGGTTACCGAGCCGGAGAATAAATCCAGTATCTATCCAGTATGTACTCACACACTCACACTCACACTCTCTGCAGGGGGGCAGGAGAATAAATCCAGTAAAACCTGCACACCCACACACACAGACACACACACACACACTGCAGGAGATCAGGAGAATGCAGTAAAAATTGCACACAATGCACACACAGATACCGTAGGAGAGCAGCAGGCTAAAAATGCTCTTTATTTCCCAAACTGGTGGAGCTCTTAATGACCAGCAAGAAAAGTGGGGGAAAAAGGTATCCTCAGGGCCTGCTGGCGGACACAAACGACATCATTAGTACATCTACTCGGGGAAAGAAAGGACAAACCTATCCCTGCAACTGCTGCTCCCCTCCCATAATGCACCAGGAAAAGCCCCCTCACTGTCAGTAATGACCTGCATTGACTGTAATCACCAGAAAACTTTTGCTCATGGTAATGACCATGCTAATTAAAGAGCTAGAAGGCAGCATTAGCGATAGCTAATTCTCTTCAATACTTTATATTTCTTTTTTCTTTACCTTCTGTATCAATGATGTTCATTGTTTCCTTTGTGAAAAGCTAGGCTCAAGCAGGGACTCTTAACAGACTACTCCGCGCGTATAGCGCTAGCGAGGTGCAGAGCCGAGGAGAGCTCTAGCGCAACCCCCGGAGTCGCGCGCTAACGGGTCATTATCCTGCATTACTCAGAAAACCTGACAATTAACATGTCGGCTCTAATACTCTGCTCCCTCCATCCCAGTTACCACTCCACCTTTCCCGAGCAAAAAGAGAAGTTATAGAGATGTCAAACGTCCTCCACCTCTCCCCCTCCCACATCATGCATCCAACCCTATCTCAGAATCTTTCTCACCAACCTCAAACCACCCCTGTTCCGCTTTCTGAGGAGTTTGGAGTTTTATCTTCCAGCTGTATATCATGCAGCTATCACACTCTTGTTCTCCTCTCTTTCAAGCTTGAAGAAACAAATAGACTCAAACACATATGCTTTATAAATTGAGCCAAATGTGAACAGTATAGCCACGCATTATTTATGAACACATTAAAAAAAAAAAAAAAACAAATTTCAATAGTTTTGTTCCTCAACTGACGGAGTGAAGATCCTTCTTCGTTGACAAAAAAAATTAAAGAAATAAATTGGTTTCTGGAGGATAGATACTGTGATAGCGATAAGATGACATGTATACAGCTTCTTTTTCCAGACTTCGGAAGTAATTTAAAATTAATTTAAGAAAGAAATGGGAATGTCATTGTGTTTTTTTAAAGGAGTGTTAGATCGCAAAGAAATAAATGCCTATATGAGGGTGAAGACGGCCGAGTATCGCAGCGGAATCAGTCAGCGGACGATATCAGGTCTGATTTAAGTGCATATGACTGCACCATAAATACACACCCTCCCCACAAGGAGAGCAGCAGAGAGAAGTTTTTTTTCTAATGAAACAACAGATCAATTGACTGTAATTACACCTGAAAGCTTGAAACTGCATCACTAATAGCAGCAGTAGGAACGGAATACCAAGTGCCCTACTTAAGTGCGTATAAATAGAACAGTTCATAGTCATACGACATGCTCTTAAAGAGGATTTTGGTGATATATTTCCCATGAATACTCTTGGAGTGTATTTATCCAGTGCAAAGAGAAGTGCGTCAACAGGATCTCATTAAACTGAAAATATTTACAAATCTTCAATACCATGAAAAAACAGCATAGAAAAATAAATGTTGAGTAACAAAGCATCTGGGAATATACTAATTAATCACACAATTTAAAGCGATCATTTTCATTTCGCCAAACGCATTTCGAAGAGCTCGGAGCTAACCTCTTCAAGCGAACGAAAAGCAAAAAATAAACGCGGGTCGAAAATAATTTACGGCGACACCGTTAAATTAAACGAGGGTATTCACGCGGAGCCCGGAGCGGCCTCGACGGGGCCCGACCGGTGGGAAACGCGGTGTTCGAATGGCGGGGAGTCGATAAATAAGAAAAGCAAACAGTGACCGGGAGCTCGCAAGAACCAGGCTGTGTGTGGGGGGGGCGGGGGGGGTGGGGGGAGAGGTGGGCGAGGGCCTTTGTGCCGTTACTCTAAGTGCCAGCACAATGGCTTTCTTTAAGGCGCCGTAAACGAGCGGCCGGCGGGCGCGGAGGCCGAGCGCGTGCACCATAAACCGCCATGGCGATGATCACGCCGCGTGTAAAACCAAGAGCCGGCGGTGGGTGCTTTACGAGCCCGTTATTTACAGAGCTGCCTTTGATGGACTGGGCTCTGCCGCAGAGGGAAGACCGGGAGGAGCGAGGCGAGGAGAGAGGTGCGCGGAGGGCAGGCCGATAAACCTCACCTCCTCCTCCAATCAGCTGCTGATTACACCACAAGAACAGGGACGACGTCCTGTCCCACTGAAACCAGGAGGTTGGAGGTTCTAGTGCTGAAGCGGACGCAGATATTGCCTTATTCTTCCAGAAAATAAAAGAATCAGAAATATAAATCAAATCGCTCACTGCTACATGAGCAGCAGATTCCATTCTACAGGAAATGACTGCAGCTGAAACAAAACCATATTTAAAAAAAAAAAAAAAAAAAAAAAAACTATTTTCGTCTTAAGTGACAGTAGACGATGCACCTCTGCAATGCTCAGCAGTGCATGCATCCATCAGTGTTCATGAGTCGCCATTTCTCCACCGAGCGAGAAAAATGGCTGAATTTACATAACTGCACCCACTCTTATAGAAAGAATAAAATCAGGCAATGTTTCAGTGCACCTTCCAAAAGCCCACGCCTGCTCTCGCATCATTGAGCAGTTCCAAACACGCTAACACATTAGCTATGGTCCAGAAAAGTCTGGCAAAGATGTAGTCCGAGGTCCCACAGAGTACTAAGGAGATATATACACTCAAATAAACAGTTTTTCTTTAAATCTGAATTTAAGTGAGACAAATTGTTCATCATTAAGCTGATGTTACTGTCATATTAAAAAAAAAAAAAAAGGAAGGAATTTGACCTGGACATACAGTACGCGAAATGAAAACTTTTTTTCATTCACAAAAGTTTTACGAGGCAAAGGAATAAATCATTCACTGCTCAAATGTTAAGAGGAAAGTGAAACAATTTGGGGTATTAAAGCGAACAAATCTTCCGTCCGGCCCATAACTCATAATCCCGCCGTCCTGTGCATTAATTAGGCGAATACTTCAAGTGTATCGGTAATTGGGAGACAGAGAGCCCGTTTCTTCAGGTGCATTGTGGGTAGACAGAGAATTTAGCCGCGCATGTTAAAGAGAGTATCGTGCTTAGCAGAGTGCAGAATCCAGTGGCTGAGGGGTTTAATGAGGATTAATGGGACGGCCCATAAACGCCAGCCTCACGCTTGATTTCTCACCTCTCTCAGAAGCACTTACCTACAGCCACAGTAATCTGTTGTTTACAATATATTTAACCCCCTTACGCAGATATAGACGCCGGCGTCTGCAAATTCAAAAATCTAATTCCTCATCAATTCTGAAATCGAATTTCCTAATGTCTCGCTTCACTGGAATAATTTTCCAAAGTCTCTGTGACACAAATACCGAGTTATCAAGCCCTAAATAGGCTCATGCATAACATTAAAAAATTGGCAATATATTTATTCTGTGCAAAGGGGTTAAAAACTGACCACACTAAATGTCTTCGGAGTCTCCGCAGCTGTGAAAAGTTTATCGTTTTTATTTCTTGATTTATTCATTTCTCTTTTTGAATTCCCACGATGATGGCAGCTCAAATAATGAATACAAACACTTCAAAGCGGGAGGGTTATGGGCACCCAGATAAAGTAGTACTTCTGTACATGGAGATCCATTCCCCTGCCCACTCAGATTGTGCCATTGGGGATTTAGAGCCAGGAGGACCATGAGCTGACACATACAGGGTCAAAGATTTCAGCCCAAATGTTTGAATGTAGGGAGCCAAAATGGAGTGGGGACTGAAGTTAGGCAGGGCCTGAAGGGGGCAGTTAGGAAGTTGGAACTGACATTCAGTTGAATATGCAAAAAATAGCTGGATTTTCGATAAAAAATTGAAAATCACGTCCCTCTATTCCAAGTGTGTTCAATGTTTAGTGTCAATCATTTATAGCAAAAAGCAACCAATCATCATATTCGTTTAAAACTCCCCCCCACACACACACAGCTTATTTTAAGATTAGCACATAAAACAGGGCTAGCGTTCCTACACTTGATATTTTTATTCACTTATTTTGACTGGAAAAGCAGCGTGATCCAGCTGACTCGTGAAAGACTGCAACCTCGCTCGGTCGAGATGCGTAAGACGGCTCTCCCCTCGAAGCGCCAGAGCCGCTGCTCGTGAGCATTTATGCTGAGTGCACTTTTACGGCTCAAAGGAATGGGTAATTATCGCCGAAGGACGCTCCTCATCCTGGCCGTCCCGCGGCGCGGTGTGAAAAGCTGCATAAACCATCCCCACCACGCGGCGCGACACAAGTATGCATCCGCATCCGCACGAGTGCGCGGAGAGCGCCGTCCAGGGCTTCTGTGAGAGAGCAAGTTACAAGCGCTATGTTTACAGGCAACGGGCAGAGTTATAGAGGTGATAAAAATGACGCTAATTCATCATCACTCACCAATGGAGCCATTATCTAAAGTGGAGGCCATGCTAATCATTTTCGGCCTTGAGAAATAGGCTTTGAAAAGATCAAGTAAATTTTTTTGAAGTTTGAAAAGTTTTGAAGTATATACCGATATTCTATAAATCACTTAAGAATGATACGCCAATATTTCAGTTCTACATCATGTTCGGTTTATGAACTTGAATACACTAAAAACAGTGCGTCCTCCATTTCATCTTGCCAGTACCTTGTTACACTTTGTAACTCAAGCTTGGACATCTTGTTTATTCCACTGGACAAGAGACATCTCCTATAACAGATCCTGAGACACTCTACAGTCACCTTTTGCGGCCATAATTTTTTTATTGGGTGATATCAACAAGTGCAAATCAAGTTGCTTTCACGTGCGTGTGTGCGCATACAGTGAGAGTCATCGCTCACTGGTCGCCGAAACGTTCTTTGTCATTTGGGTACTCTTGGCCAAGTAAATCGCCAGATTTGAATTTAATCATGTATCACGGGCTGAAGAGGAGACTGAAGGAAAGAAGTCTCTGAAAGAAGCAAGAACTGACAATGGCAGCAGTCTGCACTTCAACCATTTCAAAGAGCAAGAAAACAAAACCAAAATAAAAAATGCGTCACTGTCCAGTGAATAGTGGTGCTCATTGTATGTATAATATGTGCACTGATGTGTGTGTGCGCATACGAGCACAGTACTGAGGCTGTGTAGCACATCAGCACTGCTAATGCTCGGCTGTGTACCTTTCAAGATCAAAGCAAACCAACCCACAATTTACAACAAAGATGCCAAGATTGTGCTTTAATTAAAAGAGAAAGAAAATGCCTCCTCAACTGCAAACCAGGCCAGCAATTTATGTCACAGGAGAAACTTATTACCAACCATGTGATTACGAGCTCGAGCACAGACATTCGCTTCTCTCAAGAGAAGCTCCTTTCAGCTAGCGATGCCCAGCTTCACTGAGGCAAATATACATCTTGATTGCACTTAGGCCAAGCCTATGGCCAGAACCTTTGCTCAGTGAAGATGTATCCACGCTAAGCCCAAATCCTCGCCTTTCACCCTCTCCCTTCATGTACATTTGACGGCAAGACTGCTTTGGTAACTGTGCAGCTGTCTGAAGGAGAGATCTGAAAACAGCCAGTGGGACGGCCCGCTCCAAATCTCACCAGGGCGTCCCCATGCCAAAAACATTCAGAGAGCGCCGAACAAAGCCATCCAGCGTACCAATCACCGCCGCCAGACGCCCACTCCACCCCGACCGCCTAATCGCAGCGACAACCCACTCATAACTACCATCTCCTCATAATCCCGCCTCATCTTGCCAAAACACCTCACCAGTACTGCCAAACACTTCACTCCAAATCGGTTTTAAATCAAAACATGCTTTTCTTTTCATGTCAGTATTTATTAAAATACAGAAATGGGATTGCTAATGCCTTGGAAAGCACAATAAAATCCCTTTTAATAATGATAAAAAACAAGCAATCCAATTGGAAATTGATCCTGGCGACTAAGAGGATGAGATTCAAGTCGATATAAAAAATAAGACCTCCTCGGCCCGCGGGAGGATTATGTAAAAGCGAAAGGTTTTGGTTTCTGGCACTTTTTTAAAGCTGATCCAACCTTAATCAGTGAAACACGCTCAATACGCATAAATTCAGAGGACCGGCTGTCGGCTTGTTATACACCTTTTACCTGCCTGAAAGCACTGTTGCCGTGGAGACCAAAGGACGGGTGATAATTGTGTGAGATATGCATTTGTGTGCGCGTGAATGTGTTTCCACAATCTTAATCAAATTTATACGTACCACAACTGTTCAAAAAAATGAACATTAAAAACGAACCCACCAGCATACTTTTCACATTGTCACGAGTCAGACATTTGCAAAAAGCGGCAAATTTTGACAGCCGATCAAAATAAAATTAGTGCAGTTAAGTGCGTAACATCAATTTCAGGGGTTACAAACCTATTTCAGGTGTATTTTTTCCCCTCATCTTCCACAGTCAAGACTTTCCTGACAAGAACAAACTTCCTGAACAAACTTCAATGTCTGAGGACAAAAAAATAACATCAACCACGAGCAATAAAATTCAATTCCATATTTTTATAGGGACCTGATTCTGAAGTTTTCTTTGATTTGGAATTGGAATTGAAAACTGAAACTCACAAAAGGAAAAAAAATAGGACCAAGGGTCCTGTAGGTTACCGGCAAGCAGTCTTACAGCGATGATACAAGTGATGAAAATTTCATGTGAAGTTTTGACATTTGAATCAATGGAAATCAATTTCAAGGTCGCCAAATAAAAGTTCACATACATTTAAGACCTTCTGTAATACAATCATAAGCTCTGAAGCAGTTTTGGGGAAACAAGTCAGTAAGATTTGTCAATATGTATTCAATATGTCAATTGTGAACTTTAAAGGTCACAGAATGTCAAGTTGTGGTCAGCAAATGGACTTCATATATGACTTTCTAAATGTCTAAATACAAACCTTGGCTCAATCTGGGTCCATTTTGGTAATACAGTACAAGTCATTGTAATTTCACAATGGAGTTTGACCCTCAATGATCACTGACAGTCAAGTTGAATGTCATCAAATAAAAGTTCATATGTGACTTCCTAGATGTCAGTAACACAAACTTAGGCTCCATCTGTGACCGTTTTAGTGATACATGTCACTGAATCTTCACAAGGTCACATTTGACCTTTGAAGGTCAGTACGAAGGTCACCAAATGAAAGTTCAAAGATGACTTCCCATATGTCTGTAATACAAAATCAGATTCCATCTGTGATTGTTTTGGCAAGACAAGTCATTGTATTATGTCAAGTTTGACCTTCAAGTGACATCAACAGTCAAGCTGAATGTCACCAAATGATAGTTCACATGTGACTTCCTATGTCAGTAACACAAACCTAGGCTCCATCTGTGACCTTTTCAGTGATAAAAGTCATTGAATTTTCTCTAGGTCAAGTTAGACCTTCAAAGGTCAATACAATGGTCACCAAATGAAAGTTCAAACATGATTTCCTATAAGTCTCCAATACAAGCCTACACTCAATCTGTAACAATTTTGCTGATATAAGTCATTGTAATTTCACTGTATAGTTTGGCCGTTCAAGGTCGCTGAAGGTCAAGTTCAAGGTCACCCAATAAAACTACATACATGACTTCCTATATGGCCACAATACAAACCTAAGGTCTATCTGTAATAGTTTTGGTGATAGAAGTAATTGAAATTTCACGATGTGAAGTTTGACCACCGAAAGGTCAAGTTCAAGGCCACCAAATGAATGTACATGTATGACTTCCTGTACATTTCCAATACAAACCAAAACTATCTGTAACTATTTTGCTGATACGAGTCATTGAAATTTCACTGAGAAGTTTGGGCATTCAAGGTCACTGAAAGTAAAGTTCAATGTTATCAAATGAAACTTCATACACGACTTCCTATATGCACGCAATACAAACCTATGCTCTATCTGTAATAATTTTGGTGATAGAAGTCATTGAAATTTCACTATGTGAAGTTTGACCTTCGAAGGTCGACAAAGATCAAGTTCAAGCCCACCAATGAAAGTTCAGACAAGACTTCCTATAAGTGTTCAATGCACATATGTTCCCAATCTTCAATATTTTCAAGCCTAGAAACCTTTCAAAATTGGTTGACCTCAAGTTTGACCTTTCAAGGTCATCTGAGGTCAACTTTAACACAGCCAAAATATAGGACATATATTACTTCCTATATTTCAGTAATACAAACTTAATCTCTATCTGCAAAAATTTAGCTTCCACGGGAGATTTGGCCCATTCTGCATAAGACCCAATGTTAAAGTACAGCGCCCCCACTAGACCCACTTTCATCAATTCAATCAAAATGGCACTCGCACTGAACATAAAGTGTATCAGTGTGAGTTGATTCCCAGATTTAGAAAAAAAGGTTATGCGACAGTTTTTGAGAAATCATTTTTTGAAATTTCAAGTCATATCTTTTGTAAGCGGGAAAGACAGAGAGGATTATCTGGCTGGATTATCTAGCGCCATAATCATTACTCCAACAGTTTGATTCTTGTTGAGATACGCGCCCCATCATTACGCCAACAGTTTGACCCTTGTTGGGATACGTGCTCCAACATTTAGTAGATGACCCCAGGGTCATGGGAATGGACTCAACCAGACTCTCGGGCGCCAATCTCATCTTGACACAGGGGGTAATGATTAATGCAGATGCCTGGGAATCTACCAAAAAACTGCTGTCCGCAAACCTTTGGCCAGCGAGACTCATGCCGGACAACTCCACAGTGCCATCCAATGGACTCTGACATAACTGCACCCGTACAATTTCAATACATTACAGTTTAGGTAAATATTTCTAAAGACTTTTAATTTCCTGAGTGTAAAACTAATCTCACTCACGATGTCACAGAATAATGTGTATTTTGCTACACTGAAGGTTAAGAGTGGAATAATAACCTTAATGCAGATTATTCTTGTAATTCGGTATTGTGTCGGACGTTTCATGACCAACTCTAACGCAAGTAGGTTGTGTTTGGTATCATTTTAATCCTCGTAATTTCTGAAATCTCATAGGGAATATTTCAAAGGAATTGGACTTGTGCCATACCCTCCTTCAATAACTTTAAGGGAAAATTATGCTTCAGTTTTCCTTGTGGTCATGTCTCCTCCCAAAGCCCCTCTGGAATTCTTGGCTCAAATGACCCAAAACGACCTATGACCCCGCCATAGGACGCAGCCTAGAGACTGGGCATAAAAGAGGGGGAAACAGAGAAGTCGAGAAAGCTTGTATTCATCCTTCCCTCATATACGTTGTGTATATGTGTAGTTTTGGGCTGCGCCAGGTATGAATTGACTTCTTTTCTCTTTTCTGTAACGATGTAATTAGGTCTTGTAATTTAAGCTTGTGCCTGCCTGGCGAAATAAATTGATATTCGCATCTGTGGTGTGTTTCTGACTTTGGACAAACATATACCTACCGGTTCGGACTCCTGGATCCCAGTTGAGTAACGTAGACCGTAATCGCATGCCTGATCAACACGCTTGGCATCTGCGTTATAAGGTGGATTTTCCATGCTGTGTATGACGCTATTATTATTGGCTTCAAGCAAGATTCCGTTTATATTTTTAGGCGGAAATCTTAAAAGACGCAAGGCCTCTGAACGACGTTTTTCCGTTATGCCTTTGTAGTTGCTCGCTGTGGGCCCTGGTAATCCCTAGTCATAGCGAGGCTATGTCAAATTACTGGCTTAATAGGCTGCCAGCCTCTGAGTTCTTTCGCCGGATTGGATAGTTCAGATGGTTTTGGTCCGGCGGAGTAGGGTATAAACCTGTTATGGGTCAGATGCACAACAGAGCTCCAAATTGGGTAATAAATTGACAAATTAAAATCCGATCATATTTATGCAAACGCATGATAACCGCAAAAGATTGCAACAACAAATTTGTATCTTAAATTTGACATGGAGTCAGATATATTGTAACCACGAAGATATTAGGGTTTCAGCATCCGCTAGGCACGTCTCAGGCCATTTAAAAGCAGAACGTGAACAACGTCATCATGTGAGGCCTGGGGCAGGGGTCTAGTGCTGACGCTGTAGCCAGACCCCATTATTATAATGGAGACTGCGAGGACCATCTTTTAGCTGGCTGTTAAGGCAAACACGCTGAGGCCTTCCGCCTCAGCTAGGACCCTCCTTGGCCTAGTTGCACGGTGTTTACACTTTTAACATTGTTAATATATTCTCTGACCTCGAGTTTGACCTTTCAAGGTCATCTGAGGTCAACTCAGCCAATGTATAGGTCATATATGACTTGCTCTTTGTCGATAATACATTTTAATCTCAACCAGTTGGCCTCCACAGGCAATTTTGCATATTCATAAAGTACAGCGCCCCCAATAGACCCACTTCAGTCGATTCAATCAATATGGCGTTCGCACTGTAAATTGAGCGTACCAATGGAAGTTGATTGCCTGATTTAGAAAAAAATTTATCACATAGTTTTTGAGAAATAATTTTAAAAAATTTCTCAGTCCTAGAAGTATGTTACTGCAAATTTACACAAAAAGTCATCGGGCCAAAAAATGTGCCAGACGACGCACCACGAGAATAGCTTATCGTCCTATAGGGCCGGTAAGCTTTAAAAAAAAAAAAAAAAAAAAAAAAACACATACACATGCGAATGCAGACACAGAAGCACATTGTCATATTAACTAACACTGCACCTCTGCATGAAGTATAGAAAGCAAGACTGAAATTTGAGAACAACCTGAGAAGCAGTTTTGGAGAAATCGGTCGGACAACATTTGCAGCGGTAAATTTTCTAAGTTCTAAATATGGAAAGCAAAAGTAATTTTTGAAGAAATCACAACATGTTCATGAAACTTGGCACTGCACCTCTCCATGAAGTGTAGAATGTATGACTGCTATTTGAAAACAATCTGATGAGCGATTTTTGAGAAATAGGTCGGGAAAACAAGTCTGACGGACAGAAGGACAGACAGATGGAATTCTTTGGTTCATAATATTTACCCCCGCCCTTTATGGGTCAGGGTTATAATAATAATTAACATGGAGCGCATACACATATGCAGTAAAAATCCATTATCCATCCCTGAAGTGAACCTGGTGCAAAAAAAAAAACAAAAACAAACAAAACTATGACTTATAACTTATTACTACAAACCTGCAGTTCTCAGTCTCTCAATCTGCACGAGGGGGATGCTTCATCTGCAAACCAAAAACCCCATTTATTTCCAAAATTCAAAAAAAAAAAAAAAAGAAAAGAATAAAAATAGAACCTGATATCTGAAGCAGTGACCGGATTTATTCCCTACCATTATCTGAACAGAAAGGTGATATTTTATTTATCCATCTGCAAAGCAGGTCATAGGCTAATGCAAAATGGCTTGTTCTGAGCCAGCAGGTCTTAATTCGACAAATACCAACTGCAATCTCACGACCCCCAAAACTACGTGCAACAGTATTTAAATTCTGAGTCATAAATGCCCAGCTGCACGGTTCAGTGGCAATGATAGAAGTTTCTGGAATAATCAATGTTTGGCAGCTCATGCTGCTGTCTCATACATTCATTTTGCCTGCTTTGTTTTATTTTGCCCAGGACAGTCTTCTCTCCTGCATTACCATCATATCTTATTAAGTAAAATGGTTTTCCCTCTGCTAATCTCCAGAGGTTTGGAGCAGTGCTTGCTCTGCTCAATTAAATAATGCAACCTTTTCTTAAGAAGCGAACCTTAAAAGACACTGACATCGTCTCGCCTTCTGCTTTGCATATATGGAGCCGTTAAACTGGTGAACACGTAAAAACCATTACGAGTTTCGTTATTAATACCTACTCCCTCGGAGGGAACAGTGCCACTTTCCATACACACTACCTCAAGCTAAATGCTAAATGTTTTCCGTCACACTTTTAGTTATAACATAAGCGTTTTCCTTCTAAGCGTTCCTTCAAGCATCATTAGAAACAATGGTAATACCGCACTTATTATTGGTCGTTCGTGTACGTTCTGACCTCATATTACACATGGTGCAAAGACCACATTAAATAATAATAAAAAGCAGTCATACAGCCACAGGTAAATGAATGCTTGATGGAGGAAACATCTTTTTGATTTTCACATCGATACTTGGACAGGAAACCCACCCTTCCATACCCAACCGACAAAGGACAAGGATTAGGGTTTTACATGAAGACAATTCTCTTTGCGGAAGGAGCCACAGCAAATGAACAAGCAAACCGTGGATCCGTGTGCTTAGGAAGTGAGTGTGTGTGAAGTGCACACCTGCGTGTGTATGCGTTTTGTACACTGACTGCACGTGTATTCGGTGCATGTCCGCGCATGCGCGTGAGTGTACACGTGCCTGCGTATGCGTTCGAGAGAGTGCTCATTCGGATCTGTGTGCACAGGAGTACACTTGAGTGAGCGTGACGCAGAAGATAAGAGAGATAAGAGATTCACTTTATTGTACCCTGTGGGGTAATTCGTCATGTTAATTTAATCCAGGATTCAAACCCACAACCATCTTGCTGTGAATCCGCTGCGCCACCGTGCTGCCCGAAGACACAAACTGCCTTGCAGTTAGTGTTGAAAGGAATAAAAGCACCGTGTCCCTGCTCCTTCAGCGAGGACAGATGAGAAAGCCCGAAGTCCTTGGTGTCAGGGTCAACTCCTCCTCATTTCATTTTCATTCATTTTCCAGGTATTTTTCCCCCCTTTTGGCAGATTTGCTGATGTGTGCTCCTGTACCAGTCAGGGCCCACAGAGAGGCCTTGACCACCAAATGCATCTATTCCCCCACCCAATCAGAGCCGCACACATTTATGACATCACACACAATGTCACCACGGGCTTTTACAGGAATCTTTACTGCTTCAGCTTCATGAAGGCCATTAACTGCATCCACTGTAGATCGCATGCAAATAAAGGAGGAAAGAGAGTATGTTTACCATGCTGAAAAATGATAACCACAATTCATTTGAGCTGTCCGATGCTTTACAAGGCTGGTAGAATCTTTTAATGCTAATGATGTACCGACGACAGGGCTCAGCCCTACTAAAAGGCTGTTAGTTCTAAGAAACCGTCGCTGTCTGGACAGAGGGAGATGGAGCCCGTCTCGAGAAAATGAGACAGCAGCGGTGACGAGGAGGCATTCATCGAAGGAGGAGATAAAATTAGGAGCCGTTCCCTCTGAATAATCTCCAATCTGCTTAGCATTTGATAGTAGTGAAAGCGTTATTCATTTTCTCTCCTTCACAATTTTGGACGCGCCCAACCTTTCTCTCTCCCACAGACTGAGAGCATCGGAAGACCTCGAGCTAAACCTCTTTTTTTGAAGCCGTATCAGTAAAAGCTTCGAACAAAACAGGCGGTGAACCAAGTAAACAGCGGTCACATGTCGGGACTGCTTTTCAATTATCCGCCGGTTAACTCCCCGAGAAAAGGTCCGGGCGCTCACGGAAAAAAACCTCTCGCTCGCCACCTGTCCTCCATCTACCTCACCCATCTCTCCCTCGCTTCCTCCCTGACCAATTCTCCCACTCTGCTTTCCTTCCAGGTACTGCACCGATTAAAAAAAACGGCGTTAAACACTGCACAGCCGTGTTAGCGGGAACACTCGCGCTGCACCGGTTTTCAATTTCGCGTTCCGGGGGACGATTCGGCAGCCGATGAATGAGAACTTGGTGGGCAAAGGTGGCAGTAAGTGTAGTTGTGTTAGAGAGATTTGCAGAGCAGCAAACAACAGGACACTCTGTTGACACTGCTGCACTCTCAGAAAAGATGCGCGCGCGTGTTCCTCGCCGCCTGCGAAATCCCGCCGCTAGCAATGAATAACAGGGCGTGGAAACTGCTGTTGCACAAGCTCATCGTCTAGTCCACAGTCATCACGAGAGCAGAGACGGGGTAGCATCGACAGCTGGTGTTAGCCTACACTGTCTAGTGTACGCGCCTAGCCTGCAAATGTTAGCGGGTGCCTGCGCACGTGTGCGAGACATGCGTCTCTGCTCGTGTTCTGTGTGTATGTCTGTAGGTGTGTGAGTGCGCTCGTGTTCTCTGAGCATGTAAGTGTCAGTATGGTGGAGTGAAGTAATTACGCAATTAAATAATTACTGCTGACAGGCATACAGGAGAACTCAGTCACAATCAGCCAATCCGATAATGCGGCCACACTGTGCCCCCACCCCCCCACCCTTTCTCTGACTGACAGCTGACGGGCGCCCATCACGGTGCTAAAAGCGACGCTGGATTGCGGGGAACAGTGCGTTCTCGGCGCCTGCCGGGATTTGCATAATCACACTAATATCCAAAACGGCCCGCCTGATTCCGGCACGGGGCACTGCCAATCTTCATCAGGGCCGCACTGCTGTTCGCGCCTGCTCCTGCCCCGCCGCCGCATGCTAAGCAGGAGATTTGCATGCAAGGAGAACATTCCCAGCGTCGACGACGTCGCGGCCCCCTCGCAGCGCCCAGAGAAACCGAACCGGGCCGAGGACGTTCCCAAATTAAACTTCTTTGCTTGCACAACATTTGCAAATAATATGCTCCATAACAGTGGTCTCCAACCCTGTTTCTGGAGAGCTACCAACATGAAGGTTCTTACTTCTATCCTGACTCAACGGTTCTGATTTGGCTAACCGGCAGCTCGTGATGATCTCCGACCGCCTAATGAGATGCGCTCTACTTTCACTGAAGTGAAAACCTTCAAGATGGTAGCTCCCCAGGACCAGGGCTGGAGACCACTACTCTGCAAACACATCACCCATATCAGAGTTTTGCATGTTGAGTAGATAGTGATAAAGTACAGAGACTGTCTCTATTCAATCTTGAAACACGAAGTCCTTTGGGTGTACTTTATAGAGAGTGCAACTTCTTTCAGAAATAAAAATCCCTTTTGTGCGAGGCCCACTCCAAAGGCACTTGGATGTACTGATGCACACGCACATGAACGACATCATTCAAGGGCATACGTGACAGCAATCAGGCCTTCGCAGCAAATGAATGATGTGACTCGGGCTTCTGCAATTGCCCTGTCACACGCTATACGCAGAGTATAAATGATACGTGCAGGGTAGCAAGGAAAAGACCCAGAATCCCTTGCTACAGTCCCACTCATGCATACGATCGATTAGGCGTGTTGGAGAATTTGTTGCCGATTATGACTAATGCTATTGAGATGACACAACTCGGGTGTTCGCCGGTGCGCAGATGACCTACCAGTTCCGTTATGCCCATGACATTGTGGGGCCAAATTACCTGCCGATTAGGCATGTACCAGGAGTTGTCACCTATTATGACTGATGCGACTGAGATGACACACCTCAGGTCGCTCGGATGTCCCTCGACCATTTCTGCTCAAAAACGACCACGGGTGACTAGGACTCCTTCTTGGGCAGTGAATCTCGGGTACATTGGAGCTGGTACTACACTTGAGAACCTCATCGGTTTGCGCTTGCAATATTCGTCTGACATCGGCCATGGTAGCAACTGAAATCAGTGCTCTTCACAAAGCCAGTGAGGCAATACTGCAATCATATCGTGGCCATTACACAAGCACCTCAGTGTCTCGATTTGCTGTGGTCTGACTTTTGAAGGATAAACCAACAGATTCTGAAGCAATTAACAATTGCACCTGTCACGTTGTCGTCATCCATGGAGGATGCTATTTTGCTTCTCAAGAACTGCTTAGCTTTAATGTACCTCAAATAACGCAAGCCATTTTTCCCCAGCCAACGTTTCCTTTCGTACCAAACATTTATCATTTGCACATACAAGGCCAAAGGAACGTGTTTTAATAATGTACTACTTCCTGGCTAGATTTGATTCACAAATCAGTCCACTGACTGCCATAAAACCCTCCACCTTGTAGGTATCTTGTTACTAATATGGCAACCAAATCGCCCGAGGTCATCTTGGAATAGCGAAAACTGCCGGTAATGGCCAAGGGAGTCTCGAGTTACCTCAAGTTTTCGCTGGTGTACAGAAAACCTACCTTCCGCTACGGTCGTGATATCGCGGGAGGCAACTCACCTGCCGTAGCGTCCTGGCCACCAGGCTTTCCAGCACAGGGCCTCGGTCCTCGTGGAGGAGGTGCACCTCATCCAGGATGAGCAGGCGCACGATCTGGGACAGCGCCACATCGCCCACGCTCTTCCTGGTCACCACGTCCCATTTCTCCGGCGTGGTCACCAGCATCTGCAACAGCAAGCGAGAGGGCAGACGGTTAAGTGAGTCCCATAATGACCAACCGACAGGCGCACATGTGAACACACACACAAACAGATATAGGGACGGACCAGATGCAGGAATTGTTGTATGACTGAACCTGTTAAAGCCCACCATTTTTATTTTTCAATCTGGTCTTTTTGATCTTCCCAAAGGCAAAGCTAACTATAATGTGTTTTTACTCGCAAAAACAGACATCTCCCTCCGGGCCCCCTTCCCTGCCTAAACCATCGGATGGACAGACAGATGGACAGACGGGCTCATACCAAAAGGCACCACTGCAGGACCTGAGTAGTAAGTATGCAAAGTTTTGTTTCGATCATGCAAACGGTTTTGGAGTTACGCTCCAGAAACAAAATGAGAAGACCGAGGCGAACGCGAACGGGACGCAAGCCTAGAACAATATGTCTCCCCTCTCGCTCCGGGCGGGGGGGCAGGGGGGAGACAAAATTACATAAAAACTTAAGGCCTCATCTGAAAATTATATTATTATTATTAGGAATTATTTTATCTCATTGGCTCAATGTACTTTATAATGCCTCTGGATGCACTCATGCACTGAAACTATGTTATCAACTCTGTGGCTGTATTTCTTCACTTGTGTTGTGGTTTAGTTTACTTTAGTTCATTTGGTTTATTTCGGTCCGTTTTGTAGTCATTTTATGTGAGTAAGGCTTGTCCTGTATTGTTTTAGTTTCTTGTGGCTTGCGTATGCAGCCTTGTGCGCTGTATGCGCAAGACAAGTTCCCCTGCAGGGACAATAAAGTTTATCTCAGCACATCTCATCATCTCAAAAGCAACATGGGTTCTAGAGGTGAAGCACTAGGCCAAAACCCAAGCTGAACAAAATTAGCTTATGTATGAGGAACTTTTTTTCCCCATTTAGATATTCTGGCGAGCTGGTGGGTTCCATCAGGCTAACTAGCATAAAACAGGATTCTCCTCTTCTCCGCCTCAGCAGCACTGGTGGGTGCCACGCATTACGGTGGTAGAGGGGAGTTTCTCTCTCTCATCACTGAAAAGTGCTTTCAGCTCTCCCTGGCTGGTGAGAAAAGCGCTACGTGAAATACAATTATCAGTCTCATTTAGGCCCGCAAAAGCTCGCTGTAACTAGCGCGGACAGACAGGGGGCGAGCTCTTCCTATTTAAAATTCTGACTGACGCCGCCGTCGGCCTCCTCTGGGGGGGGGTTCAGCGGTGGCTGAATGAATAGGCTTTTTCAGGCTTCGGCTCTTCGCATTTTAAAAGTTTTCAGTTGAGCAAGTCTGGATCACTGTTTGAAATGAGCCCAGAATAATGATTTTTTCTGTGTGTAATAAATAACCGCACAGATATAAATGCAGGCCTAATTCGGCTCGGCGTGCGTCGTCTGCAAGTCTTTTTTGGGGGCAATATATAACGCCAAACACAACGAATGCACATTCTCTTTGGGGCGTTTGTCCCATTTTGGTCTGCGATCGCACCCCCATGTTTCCACTCCGTAAATAGAAACCAGCCCAAAGGCACTTTCCATATATTTTAGCCACGCTTTGCTACAGTGCACAGAAATCTCGATGTGCTTTCACTGACAGGTACAACTCGCCCGCAGGTACTGGCAGGGGTTTGCGTAACCCGTTGTCCGAAAAAGTAAGAGAGAGTCGGAGAGTCTGTCAGCCGGGCGACAGAGACTCCAGCCCGGGTCATTCCCGCCGGCACGACCAGAAGAGGAAAGAGAACCCCACCAATCGGCAGAAGAAGAAATGATAAACAATCTATCAGCGAGTAAATGTGTCATTTTTCAGCTTTTCCCCATTTATAAGACAATGACAAGTCAATAAAAACCAAGTCTGGGGTTCTTGGCAAAGACCTCGACGCTCGCAATGCGCTGAAAGCAACGGCCCTTGTAAGCACAGTAGACAATGAAATCAATTTCAAACTGCACGGCGCCAGCGCAAAGTCTCCCTTCGGACGCAAGCGATTTATTTCCTGCGTTTCATCTCGCGAAACAATTCATTACTGGGACAAGTCGAGCACCACTGTAAGCAATTCCCACAGCACTTCCGCAGCATCGTTTCTGTGAAATTTCATCCTCTTCGTGTTTGGAGAGACGCGAATCTCCAGGGGTGTGGTGGCAATCCGTAACTGAATCTGCTCTCAGAGCTTGTTGAGAGACTTCAACAATAAAAATACAACGGTACGACATATTGACACATCATACGGTCTGCTGGATCATAGTCATTCAGAGGCATACCCATATCATGCGTGTATTATACATCATTAATTCTGTGTTAATGCTCTTGCTGTCTTTGGTCTCTGCTCACAACCAGTTGAGAGAGAGAGAGAGACACACACAAACACACTTCAGTTGTAAGAAAATATCATTTTAAATATGCACACATTTGACAGTGTAGTCACAAAGGCTTTCACATAAACAAATGCCTGTTTTTTTTGTATCTAATATCACTGTTTATTTTTGCAATTACGGTTAACATATGTTCATCTAACACACCACACTCAATGTTTCAGGTCCAACTCTCCCAACAAAAAAAAAAAAAACTAGACAGTCTGGTCGCCCGGGACCGCATGAGTGTAGCTCCCCCGAGTGCCCGCTGGTGATATCTTAAAAACTCTTGACCTCTGGAGCGTTCTCAAAAACCGGGACATTTTCAGCATGACATTGTGCTTTATTCGGCCAATTCTGTTGCCACGGCAACCAAAAATCAATCAGTGTCACAAGCTAACCACAACCTATGTCCACACCGAATATCAAAGGAATCGGTTGAAATTTTGGCCTGTGGAGCCTCCACAAGATCTCAATGGATGCGGCAGCAGGCAAAGATGACCATGAATCAAAAGTAGCCGCCCAACTTTGTCTGTGCGCAACGATAACTAAATACATGTAAATGAAAATGGACAATAAAGACCCAGCATGTGCAGTGTGAGCGAGTAGCAGACAGCATCTTAAGAAGAAAAAAAAATTGTTGTTGTCGTAGCATTTTTTGAACAGGTCAGGACTAGTATCAGAGATGGGAACCCCATGCCATGCGGAGGGCTCGGTAGCACGGCCCGGCGAACAGAAAGCGGCAGTCCCACAGCTACCCTGCATGCTCCCAGGTAAACCACTCGTACCCCCGTATAGCCTCCCTCCCGCTCGGCACCTGCCTGGCCTGTCAGAGAGCTGTCCTTATAGATGTATTTATTCAGACTTTGATCACCGCAGCTCTCCGAGAGATCAATACGCCAGTCACACGGCGCGGGGCCTCATCTCTCAGTCCTAATGAAAAGCAGGGCTCGGCAGATAGCGGCGGCTGCCTGCATTAGCATGGAGATTCTTCTCGGGGGCCGGCTGATTGAATCAGTGCACTTCCTGCAGTCTCTTTGAGTGGAGCATTAACGGCACCCGTGCCAGGAAATCAATCCCTCAGCCTTTACGTTGGGACCGTGGCAAACGCGCATTTACACTGTGCGAACACGCAATCTTATGCATGCACAATGCATGTAAACATGCTACCGGGGCTAGCGGTTTGTAACCAACCACCAGTGGTATGTACAGAATTATCCTGAATACTGCATGATAGAATAGCACAGAAAATTGTTTGTGTGGAAGGAACACGGTGTGGGAGCAGTTAGTGCAGAATTGTGTGTGGAGAGGCAATTTATTGGAGTGGTTTGTGTCCAATTGTTAGAGAGAAATACTGTCTGATAGCAGTTAGTGTAGAATTTTATGGAGAGGTACATTAATGTTGAGGTTAGTAAAGAACTGTGGGGAGGAATACTGCGTAGAAGCAATTTGCTTAAAACTGTATGGACAAGTAAATTAATTGTGAGGTTTGTGTAGAATTGTAGGGATGCATAATGTATGGCAGCAGTATGTATAAACTTGTATGCAGATGTGCATTACTGGAGTGGTTTGTATAGAATTGTTTGGAAGAATGTGTGTGGTATCAGTTTGTGTAGAATAGTACGGGGAGGTGTTTTACTGGAGTGTGGAATAAAGGGAAGGAACACTGTGTGATATTTTACAGAAGTGCTGTGTTTTAAATTGTTGGGATGAATACCATGTGGAATCCGTTTGTGTAGACCTGTGTGTGGAGAAGTAAATTTACCGAAGCGGTCTGTGTAGAATTGTGGGGAGAATTATTGTTTGGTGGCAGTTTGCGTAGAATTGTGTAGAGAGGTACTTAAATAGAGTGGTCTCAATAGAGTGGTGGGGATGGCTATTGTGTGGTGGCACTTTGTGTATACTGTGGTTGTGTGGAGAGGTGCTTCACTAGAGCGGTTTGAGTAGAATTGTTGAGAGAAATACTGTGTGGCAGCATTTTGTGTAAAATTGTGTGGAGAGGTACTTTAATGGAGTGGTTTGTGTACAATTGTTGGGAGAAATGCTGTGTGGTAGCAGTTTGTGTGTAGTTGTGTGGAGAGATACTTTACTAGAGTAGTTTGGGTTGAATTGCTGGGAGAAATACTGTGTGGCAGCATTTTGTGTAGAATTGTGCGGAGAGACGCTTTAATGGGCTGGTCAGTGCGAAAAGAGTTGCAGTTGAGTTTTGGAAAGAATCATATGTAGGAGGAAAAAAAATGGCAGTAGCTAGCTGGTGTAGAATTGTGTGGAGCGGGGCTAGGCAACAGGGCTTTATTCGCTGCTACGCTCCACAGAGAAAAGGGGTGAGCGGGCAATTCAAGGGAAGGTAACTATTGCACAAGTTTATTTACACATTTCGCTTGTTAGTTTAATACGTGATAATACCACTTGTTCACTGAATAGATTTCCTTTTATTTTCATGACCATAAATAAAGCCAGTAAATTAAAGAGGTGCAAGTCCACATCTACGCTTCAGGTGGGCGGGCACATAACACATGTACGTGTCACGGAAACGAGGACAAGAACGCCGCAATAAAGAACGCAATGCAGTTACCTGACCACAGCCATATCAACTGTGTAAGACCACGTCTTCCCATCCTCCAAAACCAATCAGAAACCTCACTTCTACCTCCCCCAGATCATTCTGTTTACAATGCCTTCCCTCCTTTTACAAGACACATGCAGAGGCGGCTCGTCCAGTTCCCTCTCAGAGCCTGGGCCAGCAGCTGCACCCTCAAAGCACTTACCACCCTCAGGCCTGTCCTGTAGGTCCAGCCAGCGGTGCCTTGGAGGAGGAGACCTATTTATACACAGCTGCTGTGTGGGCTGACTCTAGACAACCCTTTATTTCCATCTTCAGCTCCGCCAAGTCAGAATGAAGGTTTGTCAAATGCAACTGCTTTACTTTATATTCTAGTGGAGATGCCAAGGTTTCCAATGATCCCAAGTATGTCCTGCTGAATTGCACGAGACTATAAAATGATGTACTCGATCCAGATATCTTTTATTTGAAGCGATTTTGTGGCCGCGGCTTCCTGGTTTGGATATTTCACGCAAAATGAGCGTGATGTAGCTTCTGTGGGGCACTGCGACTAGCAGATACAGAACCTGTGACTGACATTGTCCTACAATATGGAAATTTGAGCAAAAATAACAGTTTAAGAGACTGATGTTGCAAAAGACAGCAGGAAATGATCTCTCTACATTTTGAGGCAGAGTAGTTTTACTTATCCACTTTGACCATTTTACATTTTGTTTCAGCCACTCGGTGCTGGAGGACTAGAAAATGGCCGCCCACTCACCACTCAGCATTGTCGGTCTGTCGCTGCACTGCTGCACTAGCCTACCTGCTAACACAGGTCTTCCACTTCCCCCTGCATCTATCTCTTCATATCCTACTATCTGACCTTCTTTCCAACCCCCAGCACCCTTTTGTCTAACTATTCATATCCCTCCTTCTGGATCCATCCATTCACAGCCCTTTATCCCCTCTGTTCATGCATCTCCATTGGTAACTCTACCAATCTTTCTTCTGAAAGCTACCCACATGCTAATTGCAGCTATCAGTTCACACGGCACCTATTCTCCTCGATTTATCCGTGCCCGCCATTCTTTTCTTCTTCACCTGTTCTCACCCTTTGGCTCCGTTAGTACAGTTTTTCAGCTGTTTTAGCTCAATTAGGCATCTTTTTTCCAGAAAAAAAAACCACAACAATGAATAATGGATGGTCTGACTGTAGGTACCCAACCTGTCTGTGTGCGGGCAGATTCCTGTTAAACACTCTCTGTAAGAGGAGTTCATTAAATCCTCTCTAGTTTGCATTTAAATCAATCTGTGGCGCCATTAGAGACCAGCACTTTTACAGAAAATAAGCGCGCCGCGTTAATTAGACTGCTGGTAATCTAAATGGAAGCCCTCTCTTTCTGGCGCCAGGCCAAAGTGCTTTCCTTAATTACGAGAATAAAATAAAGTTACTAAAACCAGCACTTCCATATTGTTTTTGAATTATGAATAAACTCAATCTCAGGTCATTTCTAATTCAGGATTTCAGTTTGTTCCTCATCTCCTGGGCTCCTCAAAGAAATTGCCACAGAACAGCGAAACAGGGTTCTGGGGGAGAAATGGCCAGCAGTGAAATGGCGGTTATTAAGAAATATTATTTATTTGTGAGGGCGGCAGTGGTCTCAATGACCGTAGAAGGCTCAACGAAAACCTCTCAGAGAGAAACCTGACAAAGAACAAGAAAGACTTGTATTTTTTACAGTTTTACTCTGTAGAGGAAAAGAAATGGAAAATTCTGGATGGCAAAAGTGGAAAACAGCTCTCACCAGAGCAGGGGCAGTTATGCACACATTCGTGCGGAACGCTTAACAAAAACCGCGGCAACCCAGTCAGGGGGAGGTCTCAGCCATGCCGTAACTTATCACATAATTACTCCCACTACGGCCCACTCAAAAGGACCACCATGGATGACAGCCTTTCTCCTTAGATTCTCCTTATTCTTAATGGCTAAGTAAGGCAAACATTTAAGAACTCAAGAGAGAGTGAGGGGAGCAGTCATAACGTCCGCGCGACGGCGAGAAGCTGTCAACGGCATGTCTCCCCCCATCACCGCCTGCCGCTCGAATGTGTTGTCATGGCAACCATCACCGCAAAGGAGAGCGCCGGGTGTGCGGCGGCAGCGAGCGGGCTGAGTGATGGGTTGTCAAGACGATGACAGCAACCCAAAGCCGACAGTGCAAACTTTCTGGGAGAGCTGGATGTGTGTGTGTGTGTGTGTGTGTGTGTGTGTTTGTGTTTATGTGGGCATCACAGTAATTTAAAGGGCGAAAAACGTAAAAAAAAATTTAATTAAATGTGTCATTACCGTGTACCGACATGGTTACAACCCTATGCCAAGACAAACATTTTAATGACTATTTTTCTGTATTGAATGGCAGCGTATAATTTACCCGAGAGAGAAAACACAGAGGAAATACTTTTACATAAACAAGGCAGATGGCAGCAAATACAGGCACAAATACCTGTGCAAATTAATTTTCCAGTTCCTCCTATCCGAGAAAAGTAGCCACCACAAATCAAACAGCTACACCAGCTGTTTCCCCAGTGGGTGCTTCCATCAGGCCCAGTGCATCATGGGAAAAGCCCTAACCGCGAGCCCTCCGGCCCATGTGCGGCGCACAGCGATGGCGGCTGACTCAGAACTTGGATGAAGTGGGCTGGACAGACTGGCCTGGATTGGCAGCTCGCTCGGCTGCTCCATCTCATCTGCACAGATTGCCATCTCTCTTATTGTATTAATATTTACATCATGAGCTTGGAGCCTGTGAAAACACACAGAGTTGGGAGGAATCGCTGGCCAAGATTCCGCATTACGGCACCGTCCCCGCCCACTCTGGCTGCTGTGAGAACGCGCTCCTTCCCGCAACGAGACGCGGTCCAGCCGCGCGCTGCGCGTAAGGCAACCACCAAACTCAAAAGCAGCGGCAGCCAGAACCCGGGAGCTGCAGACCCGGAGTAGCAGTGAGAAAATCTGGAGAAGCCAAAGAGGAAAATCTGACAGCAGTTTCCTCATCACACAGCAGTGCCATCATGTGATTCTGAGTCTGCCCAATCAACTCGCGGGAAGTTTCTTCAACTATGACATCATCGAGACAAGACATTAAAATGAAGGCTTTTATGTTTCCTGGTTTCAGGATAATGACATCATCAAGCAGTGAAGCGAATTAGGTGACCCCCAAGACATCAGGATGAGTAAGACGGAAAATGCACTCCTCCGTTATGACAGCCATCTTAAAACTCACATCCTGGAGGGTCATGTACCAGATTTTTTTAGCGGTTCTCAATTTAATTGCTTCATTTAAGTCTCCGATTGCATAAGCTCCGCGCTTCTATTTTTCCAAGGTCTAAACTGGCTGCTGGCTGAGGGGAAACTGAGAGACTATGAAAGTGTACAGCCACCGCGCGCCTCCGGGCTGGAAGTTTGAGAGCTTTGCATTATGGGTCCCCGTAGCCTGCATTTCCTGTCACTGGGCGCAACCAAAGCAAAATGCAGTGTACTGAGCTACACCGCTGTGGACTCCTACTAACGCTACAACAATACATTATTTCAACGGGAAACTAGGAATTCATCAAGAAAATGAGCATCCAGCGATTATGGGGTCTTTTTCTGTTTACCGATCGGGCAGTGGAGAGGTGGCACCAAAACAGATTTTCAGCTTTTTTCGCCCGTCGTGGTACTGGTAGGAGGGTGTGGAGCTGCGCTAACAAACCAACCTGCAGGCGTTGGGGAGTGTCCATGCTGACAGAACAGATCTTCTTCCATCTGCTACGCTCAAAGTCGGGGCGCAGAAACCCCCGTAGAGCAGGCGGAATACGTTTCTCCTCCCGTTCCTTCGCTAGCAACCGAGACCGAATCACGCAGCGACATACATTTTCATTTTCTAAGCAATTCCCCCCCCCGTTCCCCGCCACCCATCAGAAAAGGACTGTTTGGCAAAACAAAATGTCACATTTGCTTAATGGATTGAAATTCATGCAAAGAGTCTCGATCTGCTGGTGCCATCACTGCTCGGAGTGGCTCAAACGGGTTAGCGGCGTTCGTGTCCTTAGCCTAACCCCCCCCCCACCAACCGCCCGCATTCATCCCCTCCAGCAGTCGATGGGATTATTTTGGCGGTACGACGGGAGTTATTATTGCGCTGCCGCTCCAGTCTGAGTGTGGCAGTTTGTGCGAAAGCAGTACGCTCCGAGCCGTGTGTCCCTGCCGTAGCTGACCGCGGCCAGCCATTACAAAGGCTGTCACACCCACTGCGGTTATTTACTGTCAAATCGATACATGAATTTTATATACAACTGGAGCGCTTTTCGACATTCAAGCAAAATCTCTCATACATAACTTGCATAGAGCAAGAAGAAATTACATTCGGAGGAAATGCGAAGAACAGAAAACAGGCACGGAATCTGCATGAATTTCAGACTGACACGTCCTTTGGCCCATGCTGTGTACCCTACTGCACTTACAATACGCCCTTGAGTAAAAGTTCAGAGAAGAGAACAAACCCTGCTATTCACATCATTTAAAACTTCCTGTAACTTCACATTTAAAGTCAAATTCCAGATAAGGAAAATGAGCTTCCGGCAATATAAATTACTGGCCTTTCTCAGCTCATTAAGCTCTTCAATCTGCCATTTAAATCACGTTTTCTCATTTTCCCTAGACTATTTCATCCTATCCCTTTCTTCATTTGACAAGGAGGAATCCTAATTTTACTCCGGTCTGTTCTGACTGCTTACTCAACCCCTGGTGACCTCGTCATACCATCCTTTTTGTATCGCCCTGCGCGATGCGGTGCGGTCTATAAATAGAAGCCCAAAATTCCACTGTCAGCACACACAATCTAGGAAACTAGACCATGAAGAAAAATCACTAATCTCTCAGGAAGTGACACCCAAAAATGCAAATACCACTTTTTTTTTTTTTCCTCTAGACAAGCGTTGAGTGTATGTTCAGCATTTTTTTTTTAAGAACAGAAACGGTGTAAATGTTCCCTGAGAATTGCGGCAGAAATTTTCTCGAAACATTGATAAATATCAGCGGAAGCAGCAGCCGAAACAATCCGCTCTGTGCCTGAAAACTGACTGGGAAAGCAAGATGCCTTATTTAACACAGTCGTACAGCAGAGCACAGGCAAGAATTCCCTCCATATCCAGTTTTATATTATCATTATACAGGCACCACACACGCGCAAGCTACACAAGCACATGTGGAAAAAGACGAGAAGTAATTCCAACACAAAGCAAGGAAGAATAATGACACAAACAGCAAAAAAGGCGATTGGCTCATCTGGGCTAGGAGGGCTAGGAGGACAAGAAAAAAGTCATTACATGGTATAAATTAGGTTGATGCGGTCATGGGAAAAAGTCATTCTGTGTAAGCCACTGAGAACCACTGATGAAAAAAGTAAGTAAACTTACCAGTAAATTGAAATTAGACGTTGGCACTAAAATGAATGACAATTAATTTACAAGAGGGGGGAAAAAAAAAAAGAGTTCAAACAAAGACTCACTGAACAAGCTCACCAAGAATGGATGTCGATTAAAACTGAGAGCAATGGATTGCTGAACCCGGCGAACACGCCAGGGTGATTTGTAAATTTTAGTTCTGAAAAGACACACAAGAACAGGAGCCTACAGCTTTGAACAGGTCTGTTTTTTTTCCTTTATTTTTTCTTTACATGGAGGATGTGCTTGTCAATCATGTGAAAATAGCACTGACAGATAAGAATAACAATCTCCCTCAGCGTTCTCATCTTCTTCCCCAAGAGCATTTCCTTCTCTCCATATATGCTCATCAAGTCTCATTCACTCGCCTCTCGGTTTTTTTGTTTTTATTTTTATTTTTTTCTGCAAAGCCAGATGGAAAAACAGAAGTAGAAAAACCTTTAAAGACCGAAACTAAAGTTCAAGAGCCTGGGCAGGAGGCAACAGCTGGTTTTAAGTTTTGAGAGATCAATCTATTCATTTGCGCACTAAAAGTACTTTTAACACTTTTTTTAAGGTTGTGTCATGCTTGTCTCCACACTCTTATCAAAGGAAAGAGGGACCTGATACTCCACTCGCATGGCAATGAGTAATTGAGGAATCCAATTAAAGGGCATCTAAAGTCGATTCTCAGACGGGACGTTGAACATCCAATGTTAACAAACGAATCGCTTGCTTTTTTGACATCTTGCATTATCACATGACCAATTTAATAAATATAAACCAGAGTTTTGTGTACATGCAAAGATAATCCTTCTATTTCGGCTCGTTTTTGCAGGTGTGGCTCGCTGATTGGCCAATAAACAAAAAAAATGGAGCCTTTAGCCAGGCAAAAGAATTGTCATTTTACGTGCGACTTACTACAAAAGAACTTAAATTCAACACATCATCAACGTAGGTAGTAGTAAGCAAAAGACTTTTATTGTATAGCCTAGACAGAAAGCAAAATATGACATACACAAACCAAGTATTAAATCTCCTCATTGGAGAGACAAAGTAGGCATGTATTTCATTATGATTTTATCCGTTTTCCAAATAGGAAAACGGCAAGTCATGCTTCTAACTATTTTGTACTCTGTGTATCCTATTGAAACAAAAACATCTCACACACCTGTAATGTACTACAACTGGGTAAATGACTTGACTGCTGTAAGTGTGCTAACCAGTCAAGACCATTGTGAGTACGCAACTCAGAACCATCTGTGAGGATTTTCCATGTAAATCTCTTGGGCCCATTGGAAAAGAAAATACTCAATAGGAACTTCGTCACACGGTAGTCTGACCAACTGATCAAGCCTTTCCAGAGAACGTTGGCACCTCAGCTTACTTTTGATGTGATTTGGTGCGAGCGACCAAGATTGAGTTGCGCTGAAAATCTCTTTTGATTGGCTCTGCAGCTGAGCGCCAGTTTCACATGCGAGCCCCGGAGCCCGCCGGAAGTAGCTCGAAGATCAGACAAAACTATCTGACTATGGCCACAACAGCAAAGCACTGACAAGTACGTGAAGTATTTCATGAAAAATGAATCAAGAACATTGTAAATTATGCCAATCGAACTTTAATGATCATTGCACTATATTGCACTATATATTGCACATTCATTTAAATGAATCAATCCTTCCAATAATTATCATTTTTTGTCGCCAGTAGCATTTTTTTTTTTTTTTGTTATGTTTTGTTTTGTTCACATAATAACGAACTTCAGATTTCAGGGAAAGAAAGACTGAGATCGGTATATAAGTGTAAATATGGCTTTACGGCCGAAGTGTATCCGAAGACATATAGATTGATGAAATCATAATTTGCACACAACCCATTCGCTGCCTGTTCTTTCTCCACTATCACTGACACTTAAAGCGTCCAAATTGACGGTTTTAATTTCGGCAGTTTCTGAGCAGATGTCTTGCAGGAATAATTTTGTTTCTTTTTGGTTTAGGTCACATTCCAATTACTAGGAGGCCAATATACATGCAACTAAGTTTCATTCTCTTGATAACTGGCTTTTCTAGAGACTGCGAGCCTATTTCAGTAATACCACAGTAATTGAATCCTACGCCGTAAAATGTGAAAATGCAGATTCGCAGTATTATGACAGCATTCAGTAGCGCAAGAGGCTACTGTGATCCCATCTGAAAGAAGAATTTCTATCTCTGGTTCATGCCTTTGTGTTACCTATATTAATACACTTTTCTTGTGACGACGTTTTATCAGTTGTGAATGCATTTTTTTTGTATCAAATGGCAATTGCGCCTGTTTAGATTGAAAATAAGCATTATGCCACGCATCAAATATATTACTTAACCCAGAGGTGTAAAATCCAGGGTGTCAGAATGTAAAAGTCCTGCCAAGTTTTTCTCCCTCCCACAGAATGAGCTGATCACTCATATTGGCTATATCTCCTGGCCGAAGTAAATCCAGGTGGTTTGAATAAAGTTCTGGGGAGGATTTTTACTTTCTGAAACCGGACTTTACACCCCTGCACTGATTTTTGTCTTGAAGATGCGTTTTCAAAGTAGTTTTCACTCTGCGAGGATTCCATCCACCCAAGAGAATTTCAGGTTATCAGTCGATCTGGAAAAACAAAACTCGTAGCCATCCCTACTATACAGACAAAAAAATCATGCGTCTCCATGCTCATGCCATGGTTTGTTGATGGCTTATCACAGACTGGCTCTTCGCGACGTCCGTTACAATTAAAGCCTGCATTTTGTGGAGATAATGGAAAAATACTCACCATAGTCTCAGAGAAAAGCCAAAGAATCATTTAGTGATTTTTTTTCCTGTCGCAAAGATCAGCCCGATAATCCTCGCAATTTCACTTCTCCATTCTGAGAGATAATAATCTGTAAATATTTCGACCATTTCGCCGGTCACGATGATCACTCTATTCCCAGGCTACAGTGTATGCGTGCTGCTGCGCCAATTTCCACTAAAAAAAATCTCGGGGTGTTCCGATTGCTCTCCGAGTAAGCAAATCAGCCAGCTTGGCGATGTGTTCAGTGCTGAAGCAATCAATACTTGACTGGCGATTTGGCAGCCGTGGCATGCTGGCTGCAAAAGTAAATCAATAAACCAGGCGTTGTAATATCAGTCGGAAATAAAATCGTTGAACCAATTTTTAGCAACATAATTTCTCAAAAGGCCATGTTGTGCACGGCCTGGAACTAATTTCGTAAGCCTTCATCCAGAAAAAAGACCGTGTTTTTCTGTCATTGGCCGTGCAAATCACTGCTGCACGGCTCACGACCTAACACCATGAACTCCACCAGTGGCGGTCTGTCTGCAGTAACAAAGGCTTTCAGAAACCTTGCCCTTCAATGCCGAATAACCCAAACTTCTCGCAGCTTAATTTTCCCGATCAGCAACAGTTGCCCAAACTAATTTGTAGGACCTGCGACAGTCTACTTTGTTTCTGATAGCATTGTTGTACACTGCACCACAAAATTATGAGGCGTTTTCTCCCATACACAAATGAAGACGTAAAATATTAGTATGTCTTTATAATTTCAGCGCTCTTGTAGCTCGTGAAACAGCGCTGACTTTCTTAGTTTGCGAGGCTCATTAAGGAATAAGCCACGAGAATCCGTTCTATATTCTGAATGTAGGTGGCTAAAGGGCGTTGTTCGGCACACCGCACAGCCAAGTGATTGTGAAAATAAATGCTACAAAGTCAGCAGAAGTATCAGATTTTTTTGTATTTATGTTATGTTGCCGTCCTTACAATGCCGTGTCGTTGATATAAATGTAGGCAATAGGCATCCAGTTTTTTCATTTTCATTTCTGATTAAAGGCTATGGATTGTTCTAGGTTGTTCAGTCGATAAAATGTCTGATGGTTAATTAGGCGAAAGTGAACGAGAACAGCTTGAGCACAATCGAGTGGTTAAGGGTGAGGTTCCTGAAGGCCTTCTGGACATCTGACGGCACGCTGCTGAACTCCACACAGAAAGGTCCCAGGCTGGAGTCGGAACCATGATGACCTTTTTTTTTTTTTTTTTTTGGCATCTTCAATCGCACCCGAATCTGGAATGTCCAATTGGGGAGCTATGTACAAGGCTCACTCGTCTGCTAGCCAATGTTGCCAACTTTGGGAGAGCGAAGACAGTTCACGGCTCTCCTCCGAAGCACGTGCCTGTCAGCTACTGCTTCTTTATACTCATTGGTGGAAACTTCGCAAGTTTAGAACGAGGGGGGAGGATACCCGAACATGAGCAAGCTTAGAATCTTGCTGAGGAGCGCCCAGCTGGCCAACAGGAGGCGCTTGAGCAACGAATAAAGCAACTATTTTTATATTACCCTTCCCAATTTGCATTCCTGTAGTGCAATGGCCAATTGTGCGCTAATGTGAAAAAGCTGCCGACCACTGCTGGTTGGTACGACCAGGGCTCAAACCTGCGCCGTGATAGTCACTTCTGCTCTACAATGCAGTGCTTTAACCGAGTGAGCTATCCGACAGCTGACCTTCTTGACAAGAGCCAACAGTACAAGCATTTTGAGAAAAAAGGTGCATGTGGCGGGGTGTGGGGTAAGGGTTACAGATGAGGTGAGGTCCGCAACACCAGCCCACAGCATCTCGGCAAATTCACTCTCAGTTTCCATGGGACCATATTTTCAAGAGGCCTTCTTGCCGTTGCCCAAAACAGCACGATGCCGATCGTGTGCCTTCACAGGCTGAAAAGAAAACAGCCTCATCTCCCCAGCTACTGAAGGAACAAAGAAATACAGGAGAGGGAAGGGAAAATAAAAGCACGTCTGGCTCATTAAGACTCAAAACCTTAGAGATTGGTGCTGTTTTGTGTGGAGCAAAGTAAGAGAGAGGACTCAAACGCTACAAGACGAGCGGCTCTTAAGTTAGATTATCAGTACTGTTGACAGCCAAAAAAATACCCCAGAGAATCTTCCGGAATCCACACCAAAACCAAAAAGCCTAGCTAGGCTAATCAGATCTCGGTTCAAGATATCCCTTGTTAAGTTTCCCACAGTGTGGCAGCTTGCAAAACGACTCAAAAGTTACTTAATATCCTGCCTTAGCTCACAGAAAATGTCGATGAACAGAAATTCAGCCGGTCGTGCCCAAATGGTCTTCCCAAAAAAACACAAGGAACTAAAGTAAACAGCACTTTGTAGGAGCACCGCATGCAGCACAATGAATAAAATGATGGTTACATTGCCTAAGTATTGTGAACGCGGTTATAACGATTTACATCTGATATCGGAAACAAAGCGGCTTTATTGCACTCGAACATTTAAATCAACAGAAAACTCCCTTGTCATCGCGCATTCATCATGCTGAATTTTATGATGGCTTTTAAGGCGCCTAAATAAATTTTTGTTTTGCAGGGCTGACATGACTCTAAAGTAAAGTTTGCGCACTGTTTGTTTCTGATCAAGAGAACTAACTTCTAACCAACATATAAGCTTCCTGCAGCGTCCCATCCATCAATCATACATCTGCCTTTGCTTTCTGTTATGTCTTTCTGCCATGAGAATTTCTGACCCTCACCTCAGGCACTACTGAGTTTCAGGAATCAAATTCATTTGAGCAAAATCATACGAGAGGGAGGTTTATACAACAGTTCAACAAATGCCACTTATTAGTTGACAGCAATGAGCGACAACGGATTATGATTGCTTTGTTTATTTAATCAGTTATGTGGCTTTGCCAGTACAAACAGCTCCACAAATGGATTGGGAGTTGACTGTAGCTAACAATGTTGCGCTAAGTTTGTGGTCGGCAGTTAGTGTAATTTACAGTTATTAAAACACCTGGGAGTGGAGTGATTTTTCTGTTATATGTCCCAGTGATGATGTACTCTATCATCAGCACTCTTGGAATACCTCTTGTCCAATCAAATTACTCCGTTGGACCTAACAGTTGTATAATACTCATAAAACGGGTGCTTCCCATCCTTAAATGTGATTGGCTGAGCCGTGTTCCATGCCAGTATAAAATCACCGTAACCCACTGCATTCTGAGGCAGGCCGCAGCACAAAATATCCCTATGCGCAATCGACCACTCGGCGCTGAACTGACTCGTTAGGTTACGTTTATTTCAAGACTTTTAGCTCGCTATTTGAGTGTTAGCGAAGTTTAGCCTTTTAACCAGTTGGCTATCAACCTAGCTAACTATTGCATTACAGAGTTCAAAATCATTTCAGCTTGCTAGCTACGTTGCTAACTAGCTCGCTATTTCAGTATTAGCGATTGTTGTGTGTTTATTTAATGGGCTATGTGTAGGGTAACAACATTCATTCTAGTGAATGCAAGCTAGTTGACAAGCTGGCTTGCAAACTAATGCACAATTCAACATTTCTTGGACACCGGCAAGTGTGGAGGACAAAAGTCAATTTTGTTCCCAACTCTCGCTGCTAGTTGTAATGATATGGCCGATCGTCTCGAGTTGAGAACTGAGAACAAGGAAACTCGAAAACTAAACGGAAACGAACATAAAATTATTTAACGGGGCCTTCAGGAAAACGAATGAGACATTCCAAATAGCCTGCTTTCATAGTATCTACATTTATGAGCCCAAATAGTCTGAAGTGACATAATGGCGCTAGATGAAAAAGCAATCTTAGCGTCTGTGTTGCTTGCAAACCATTCTGTCCACTCTGTCTTGCTTGGTGGAAGAACGAATAGTTCTCAATTTATTGTTGCATTATTAACAATAAATTGTTGATTATTTTCCTTGTGTGTTTATTTAATGGGCTGTATGTAGGGTAACCGTTTTATAAAACAATAAGCCCCTTGAAGCAGTGGGTTACAGTGATTTTATAATGGCGGAGGGGCACAGAGAGAACGCCCATCAGCCGTTATAAAATCACTGTAACCCACTGCTTCTCGGGACTTAAACCTTTATTATATGCTCAACACAAATGTCCATGTTTGATCAGCGGATGACTTGCATGAGAGAAACGCACAGAATTTAGATTCTTCAATCATAATTAGGCAGCCACCTTCCACAGGCTACTAAAGCCATGCTGTCAAGAGTGACATGACGTCTTCCAGCAAAGACAACAAAACAATTGGGACAGCGGGTTACCTTCTGACAGCAAATTTCTTCTTAAATGAGTGAATAGATCAAAGCTGACATTAGTATGCATCTGTTCCATGCTACACAGCAACAACAAACTGAAATTTTAAAGAGTGTTGTGATAACTGCAATAATTTTGCACTCATGTCTCCTCTGGTTTCTCATTGTATTAGGGAGGTGGGAGTTTTGAGGGTCTGCTTACCTTGTTAAAGCTCTTATCACTACAATGGCAAAACCATCCAGAATGCAGCACAAAGGCGGAGAAGAATTTGTTCATACAGAGCCCATTAGAGATAGCTGATACTGCCCATTACTAAATCTGAAGGTAGGCTTTTTAGGCCTCTATTCGGATCTGGAGTTCCTTATTCAGGCTTGAAAAAACACATTCTTGAGAGTACTAGTCATAAATTGCCCTCCATAAATATTGGCACCCCTGGTTAAGATGTGTTCTTTAGCTTCTAATAAATTCAGTTTTTTTCTAGATAATATGTAGGACCACAATGAAAAAAAGAGGAAAATTCAACCTTTAATTCAAGTACATTTATTCAGTGGGGAAAAAGTCCCACATTAAGAAATAATTCGTTTACATCAAATCATGTATGCCACAATTATTAGCACCCCTGATGTTAGTACTTTGTACAACCCCCTTTTGCCAACAAAACAGCACCTAATCTCCTTTAATGTTTCACAAGATGGGAGAATACAGAAAGAGGGATCTTTGACCATTTCTCTTTGCACAATCTCTCTAAACCATCCAGCGACCTGCACTCTCCTCTTCAGATCACTCCACAGGTTTTCAATGGGGTTGAGGTCTGGGGACTGAGATGGCAATGGGAGGAGCTTGATTCTGTGTCTGGTGAACCATTTCTGTTTAGATTGGGCCACATGTTTAGGGCCTCTGGAAGAGAAACAGGCCCACAGCATCACCGATCCTCCCCCATACATCACAGTGGGCACAAGGTGCTTTTCTGCATACTCATCTTTTGTGTTCCGCCAGACCCACTTAGTGTTTGTTACCAGAAAGGTCTAACTTGGTTTCATCAGACCAAAGCACATGGTCCAAGTTGAAGTCCCAGTACCGCTTGGTGAACTCCTGACGTTTGCATTTATGATTGAGAGTGAGAAAAGGTTTTTTCCATGCATGCCTCCCAAACAGCTTGTTGGTATGTAGATAGCGCCTGATGGTTGTTTTGGAGACTTTGTGACCCCAAGATGCTCCTATTTGTTGCAATTCTTTAACAGTGAGCTTTGGAGGGCTTTTTATTTCTCTTACCATCCTCCTCATTGTGCCTGTTGGCAAGACAACCTTGCGTCCTTGTCCAGGCTTGTTTACCACTATTCCAGTTGTTTTAAACTTCTTAATGATTCCTCTGACAGTAGATATGGGCAGGTGCAGGCGAGTGGCTATTTTCTTGTAGCCATTGCCTGACTTGTGAAGGTCGACACACATCTGCCTTACTTGAATGGTGTGTTCTTTTGTCTTTCCCATGTTGAAGAGTGGATAATAGAAATGGCCTCTGTGTCACATCATATTTATACCCCAAGGAAACAGGAATAGATGAATTACTAATTATATGTTCCTAGATACTCTGATCAACTTTGTAAACTACTGTAGAAATGACAGAAATACTTCAATTACATTTATTTCTGAGGAATTGTTAATTGTTGAACAGGTGATTTTATGAAAAATAATTATTTCTTGGTCAGGGATTTTTTTTTCCCCTTAAAATTCACTTGAGTTGAAGGTTACATTTTTCTACAATTTTCAGCGTGAGAGTATGCTTCTGCAATAAAAATTGAATTTATTTTAAGGCTTTTAACACATCTTAGCCAGGGGTGCCAATAATTATGGAGGGCGCTGTATTTGAAGCCACTTAATTGGCCAGGAGTAATTAAATTCTTGCGAGTGGTTTTTATTTATTTATTAATTTTTTCAGGCAAAATAAGGGATCCAGACCCTACCGCACCAAGCCTGAAATACTCAGATTCCCCGCCAAGGGATGGCTGGTGTAGAGCTGGAAACACGTGGAGGAGAGACTGACCAGAGGATGAAAGGAAGCGTGAAAAAGCACATTCCACACAATAAGATGGGTCCATATATAAAATTTAGTCAAGAAACATTGAGCGGTTTAAGAGTTCTGGCTTGGAAAAGAATGGGATGGCTGATATCTGGCCTGAGAATAAAACACTGTGGAGGAATAGACGCACAAAAGTGTGAAAAGGCATATCTACACAACGAGACGTAGGCATATGCTAAATTTAGTTGAGAAATAGTGAACGATTTAGGAGTTCTGGCCCACAAAACAATGAGATGGGTGATAACGTATCTGACTAGCAGATAAAACGCTGTGGAAGGACAGACAGACAGACAGACAGACATCAGGACAGATGGAAGTCTGAACAATCACATTTGCACAATAAGATGTATCGATATATAAAATCTAGTTGCGAAATATTGAATGGTTTAGTAGTTCTGGCCCAGAAAAGAAAGGGACAGTTGATATCTGGCCTGGAAACAAAACGCAGTTGAGGGACAGACCATGGGTTGTATATAAACATGGACGACGCATCTCTATTCCCTTAAGCTGTTTAAAAATGGAGCCGAAATATCCTTCATAGAGACGTCACCATCTTCCCAATTTGGAGTCACTCTATATTCTCGATACTGTCTTGTTAAGAAACGTAATCAAACATTATGCCCATTGAAAGTACTGTTCTACCATGACTGAAAGCTTGTTAAAGGGTATGGTCAGGTCAGTTTTTTTCCCAAGTACAATTGTATGTGTTAAAATACCATTGCTGCTTGCTTAGCAGTGTATTGCTTGGTTCCCATGCCAATGTACAGTGCTCCTCCCAGCCTCTACAAACTTGAGCAGACTACTGTCTACTATCTAGGTGGCTAATACATTGACTATGATTAAGCCAAGTCATATAACCTTTCAAACTAAGGTTGCAAGCCAAATACTATCTTTGTATAAATGGACTCCCCGCTATCACGCGTTTTAATGTTTGTTCTAACTATCTCGCCATCTAGATCGCAAACTAAGTGACCGGTCACTGAATCTCAATAACTAGCTAGCTAACCATTTTTAGCTCGTTAGCGAGATTGGGTCGCCAATAGGTCTTGTAAATTAGCAACAAAAATCAAAGGTAGAGAAGCTCTTTGTGCTAACAGTACATTATGCTATACAGGGTTAAGGGATTTTTACCATCAATTTCTGTTGCTACCTAACTTACAATGACCTGTTACAGAATCTTGCTATTCTAGCTTGCTTTACTGACATTTACTTGGCTTTACTTATTAGTGATAGCATTGCTGCAAGCAGTACATCATGCTATGTTCAATTTCACAGTCAATTTTCAATGGACTTTCAGAATCACTTCTGGTTATATCCAGTTGTACTGAGACCAGGCAACAAATGCATGAGTGATGTTAACCCTATAGCTCTTCTCGAAGGTCACATTCTAGCCCTGAGGAATTCTCGGAAGTAAGCCAGCATGCAACTACCTTTCTTAGAGCTGCTGTCAATCACATCTGTCAATCATGACATTACAGCCCCTTTTAATAGTATCAAACAACTAAATAAAACCAAACTTACAAAAAAATTGAATTTTGAACATACATGAGTATGGTAAGAACAAATTAAAAAGACAGAAACCATCCTCAGAAAAATTATTTGAAATGTACTTAAATTTTTAGTGGGGCCCGTGTCCCATCCGCTAACATGGAAGGGGCTAGTTAATGAGCAGCCACTAGATGGTGATAAAGATGTTTTGGCTTCACTGTGAGACAAAGAGATGAATGGAAAGGCACATTTACAGAATAAAATACAGTACTGTGAAAAAGTATTTGCCCCCTTCCTGATTTCTTTGTTTTTTGCATATATGTCACACTTCAATGTTTCAGATTATAAAACAAATTTTAACACTTCACGTATGTCGACAGCACGTCATCGCAAATTTCCGTGTTCCGCAACGAATGCTATGGGAGTAGTAGTAATGTGTCAGAGGGCAATTCGTTGAACTGGCATTCTGCTGTACAAATGATAAGCACTGTAACTGATCAGAGTCATAGCAAAGTGATAAAGTTGGTTAGTTGGATAGAGTAGTTTTTGAGTGTCTGTTGAGAGCATAAATTACTCTTCATTTTTAAATGAGGTTTTATGAAAAGGAAAGACGTACGGTACAGCGAGTGGCACACCTGACGCCATTTGACCCAGAAAATGGTCAAAATAAGATCAAATCAAAAACCCCGTCGCATATGTTATGAAGGGTCACCCATGCACCTCCCATAAAAAGTTGAGCATCCAAGCTCAATGCATAAGGAACTTATGGCCATTTTTCAATTTTCTTAAAAGGCCTCCGGTGGCCAGAAGAGCCAAAATTTTAAATGCGTTGTGCACCCCTCTCAGTCACCACCTGACACACAACAAAGTTTCAGGTTGATTGGTTTGACGGCCTAGGAGGAGTTACTGTTTCGGATGGACGGACGCATGGACAGACAGACGCCAAACTGTATTACAAGATCTAGCTTTTTCGGAAGCGCAGAGATAAACATAATAATGAGACAAAGATAACCTGAGTAAATACATAATGCGGTTTTTAAATGATGATTTCATTCATGTGAAAAGGTAATTGCCCCCTAAACCTAACAACTGGTTGTGCCACCCTCGACAACAACTGCAATAAAGCATTTGCGATAACTGGCAATGAGTCTTTCACATCCCTGTGGAGGAATTCTGGCCCGCCAGATTGGAGGGTTTTTGAGCATGAACCGCCTGTTAAGGGTCATGCCACAGCATCTCAATTGGATTTAAGTCCCGACTTTTACTAGGCCATTCCAAAACCTACACTTTGTGTTTTTAAACCATTCAGAGATGGACTTGCAGGCGTGTCTCGGATTGTTGTCCTGCTGCATAACCCGCATGCGCTTGAGCTTGAGGTCATGAACTGATGGTCGGACATTCTCCTTCAGGATTTTCTGGTAGAGAGCAGAATTCGTGGTTCCATCAATTACGGCAAGTCGTCCGGGTCCTGAAGCAGGAAAGCAGCCCAAGACCATCACATTACTACCACCTTATTTGTCTGTTGGTATGATGTTCATTTTATGAAATGCTGTATGAGTTTTACAGCAGATGTTACAAGACGCACACATTCCAAAAAGTTCAACTTTTGTCTCGTCAGTCCACAGAATATTTTCCCAAAAATCTCGGGGATCATCAAGATGTTTTTTGGCAAATGTGAGACAAGTCTTTGTGTTCTTTTTGGTCAGCAGTGGTTTTCGCCTTGGAACTATCCCATGGATGCCATTTTGCCCAGTCTCTTTCTTATTGTTGAATCATGAACACTGACTTTGACTGCGGCCAATGAGGCCTGCAGTTCTTTAGTTGTTATTCTGGGTGCTTTTGTGACCTCCTGGATGAGTTGTCAATGTGCTCTTGGAGTAATTTTGGAAGGCTGGCCACTCCTGGGAAGGTTTACTTCTGTTCCAAGTTTCATCCATTTCTGGACAATGGCTCTCATCGTGATTTGCTGGAGTCCCAAAGCCTTAGAAATGGCTTTGTAACCCGTTCCAGACAGATAGATGTCAATGACTTTGTTTCTCATCTGTTTGTGAATATCTTTAGATAGTGGCATGATATGTTGCTTTTTGAGATCTTTTAGCCTAATTCAGCTTGTCAGATAGGTTCTACTTAAGTGATCTCTTGATTCAATAGGTCTGGCAGTGGATGGCTGTGGCGAGTGAAATTAAACTCAAAAAATGTGGTTAATCACAGTTGATTTGTGATTTAACAAGGGAGGCAATTACTTTTTCACATAGGGCCAGGTAGGTTTGGATAGCTTTTTTCCCTTAATAAATGATATCATCATTGAAAAAACGGCATTTTATATTTACTCGGGTTATCTTTGTCCAATACTAAAATTTGTTTGATGATCTGAAACATTTAAGCGTAACAAATATGCAAAAAAATAAGAAATCAGGAAGGGGGCAAATACTTTTTCACAGCACTGTAACTCGGTTTATTAAATATTGTTGAGAACAGTTTAGGAGTTCTGGCCCGTAAAAAAGAAGCCTCACAGACAGATACGCAGAAAGACAGACGGGCAAAAGGACAACACTCAATCCAATATCCCCATCCACTTCTTGTCGGTAGATAACTGAACGGTTGTTCAGCCATTATAGCTGCCATTGTAAACATGTCAAAACTACCGCTAATCTCTTTGTTTTAGCCATGCAGCCCAGTATGCATGACTGCAGTTTGCTCTGAAGTCAAAGCTAATCTCGCTTATTGGAAAAGTGAACCAAAAAAAAGACTCCATCCACTTGTGTTTCAGAAGAAACCACCTGTTTCCTTTAAACTACTACCTCAGGCTACAGTATGAAGTATACGCACAATAAAAAAAAAAAAATAAAAAATAAAACACTGAGAATTTCCATCCGTGAGTCAACTTGAGCGGCTAAATGCATTTGAACAGGACAAGAAAAACCCTGAGCTCCTGTTAGTCGTAAAAAACAGAAATTACGAGTTTTTTGGGGGGAATTTTACGAGGAGGAAATGGGGCCGCAACCCTCTCTCCCATAATTCTTTGAGATGAGCGGGCCGCGCAGAAGCAGTCACCTGGCAGGTGTGTAAAGAAAAACAGGCCCGTGGCATCATGCGGGTGGGGAGGGGGAGGTAGGCCCACTCCACCCTTTCTTTGTAGTCGGAATATCAGTCAGCAGTGCTTAACAATCTCCCCGACAGAAATGCGGCTGGAGACAACAGCAGGAGCCCCACATGAAAGGCGAGGCAGAAAAAACAAAAAGGTTATGCCCAGGACCGTCTCTTTGAAACTAATTAGAGCACATTCCCCACGACCGCCGAAAGGTCCATCAGAGAAGCAGGCGGCGTCTTACATATTCTCGCCTAAAAATGATTTTCATTCATTTCCTTCCCTTTCTCCTCCATTGCCGCTACCCCTCGCCAATACCTGATAAAATTTAAAGTTTAATGCGCCTCTTTCTTTTGAGATTACCCAAAGTTGGCCTCATTTCAGGCTGGCATTTTTCTAACGCACTCAGACAGACTCCCTCTACACAGATAACTGTATTTTCTATGTTAGCGCCATGAACGCATGAACGTGCGTGCAATCATATGCGTGCATGCATCGTATTCTTGCTGTTGATATGCTCAGGTTTCTCCGAGACCATAGTCCCAAGGGAGACGGCACGTAATGTCAAATGTCGTTTCTCATTATTGCTCCAGTGCTAATACAGCCTTGCAGTGACAATGGCCACAAAGATGATTAGTAAAAAGCAGCTATTGTAGGGAAGGGATATATTTAATCTTCTGTATGACATTTTGTAAAGAACGTGTCTTGGTAAGAGTAAAAAATTTTTGATTAAAAAAAATCTATGAAGTCCGATTTAGTTACTGGAAACAAGCAAATATAGCTGATGCACCATCCATCCTGAACCCTTTCCCGATGGCACTGCCAAAACCCAGTCAGATATGACCGTTGAGAAAGTTTATCAAACTTTCCGTGATCATATTTCATATTACATTGAATCACTTTGAGTTATACGTCAAAAGAGAGCAGAGAATCAGCTCTTTCCCAAGATACCCAAATACGTTTGGCTATCGTCATAATAGTTTGGCTCTTTGAAGCGGGTAACGCCACTTTCAAGAAAAATCCTCAGTTTACAATCTCTCCTTCACGGCGAACATTGCATATGCTTTGCAACCCCTTAAGTTTTTGCATGTCATCACTCTAAAAACATCAATCAAAATAACGAAAAGTGACGCCAAAAATGATATCGGTCATGGATTCTGAGGTAGAGTTGAATTGAAATAGAAGTCCAGATGAGTTTTCTGGGGGAAATAATATTTTGTCAGAGGACGATCAGCCTACGACAAAAAAAAAAGTTTTCATGAGTTTTTTTGTGTTGGCAGTGTTTTTCCTCAGCTTTTTTGTTCTCATGTAGGCTAGCTGGCAAAGACTTCCAAAGACACAATCTTCAACATGCATACTGATATGTGAGCAAAACAAATAAAATGCAAATTAGCGGTTAGCATGTATCCCTGAATTGTATTCTGAGCCCCAATAGCATTTTAGGCCAAAAACACTCAGACATGTACTACAGTCCTCTAGCATGCACAGGAGCTCACTAAAATTCCCTAGCATTTAATATCCTGCCCTATTCTCACCTGGATGTGTTGAAGTAACAATTGTGTGGCTTCTTCAAAGGGGCTGAATAATCTCCACTCTCTTAGGTGGCTAATAACGGCTCTCGCACTTGAACTGTAGAGTGAAGAACCCTCCATACTGTAGAGATAAGAGAAATCACACAATCCTCTGAGGAAAATTATGCAAAGTCTCCATTTTATGAGGAGATAACGTACCTGACGATGAGCGCAAGGAGAGAGAGATAGCCGAGGCTCGTGAGCGGATGGCTCACACAGATGACCCAAACAGAGGGGGACGCAAGCCATCACTACTACTCAGGGATATCTTTTCCAAAAATAAGAGAAAAATTTTAAACAAGTTAAAATGAAGTGGTCTTGAGTGGCAGGTGAAGGAGAAGCTAGAGTATACATTGTGTTCTCCCTGCGTCTTCCACGGTTTTTCGCCTGGACAAAAAAAAAAAATATACATACATTGTATATTCACCAATTATGTAACATTGACTCCTAACCAGTAAAAATTATCCGAACAGATATGGCTTTCCAAACTGTTTTGAACATAAAACACAGCTCATTTCCTGTGTTTATTTTATAGGGCCTTTTTGTTGATCTTTCCATCTTTGATCAGGGAATCAAAGGCAGCGGACGACTCTCCGTACACGTGTGTTTGTGTGCGTGCCGATGAGAGCACTTCAGTGCGTGCCTCAGTCATTACAATAAGCATGTTGGCCAGACTCACTCTACTTGCACCTAATCACTGTATAAATGGATGAGAGCTTGTTGGGGGGGGAGGGGGGGGGGGGGGGGGGCGAGGGCCTCTTCATAAGCTGTACACTACTGTTGCTCCCTCAGACAGAGAGAGAGAGAGAGAGAGAGAGAGAGATGCACTTCCTTTTCCATTGTCAAAAATATGGAGAATACGTATTTTTGAATATGTCATGCCAATAAAGCACTTAAATTTTAAATTTGAGAGTGAGAAAAATATATATATACATACATAGAGAGAGAGAGAGAGAGAGGGAGACAGAGAGAGAGAGACCCTGCACTGCACTATGCCCGCTTTCCACAGTCCATCAGACGACGCGATCCATCAACGGCTTCATCCGTATCAGCAGGAGATCACACGCACTCCAGCTCTCCCCCCGGAGTCGTTCCCACACCTCGCTCCCCACTAGCTCATCACCAGGGCCAGCTTACGCACGCACGCACGCACGCACGAAGATATGCGCGCGCAAAGACATACGCGCGCAAAGACATACGCAAACTTGCCGCACTTCCAGCCACCCACACGTTACACACGAATGCACACGCACATGCGCGTTTGCATATACAAGTGTGTGCCCGCATGCGCGCAAAAGCACTAGGCTCATACCTGACACCACGTACACACACACACACACACACACACACACACAAGCGAGCACACACCACACTCCCGCTGTCAGCAGCCTCATTAATCAGGTGTAATCTTCTCAAAGTCCTGATGCGAGGAAACTGCCGAGCCCGAGAGAGCCAGAATGGAGCTGGAGCGCGGAAACACTAAGAGCCTCCTGTCTGCCCAGGGAAGATGGGACAGAACAGGCAAGCTGTGAGCATGTGCTGGAGAGAACCCTGAAAGCGAACACCCCAGCATATATCCTCCAGAGTCACTCCTAATGTATCAAATGTGTCAATTCTGAGGAGAGGCATCCATGTCACTCCTTTCCGGCTCAAAATCCCACAATTTACGACAGTAACCATCCACAAATTGAATGAGAAACAGCAGAGCTGTTGCTGGGAAGATTATGAATCAAAGACATCGTAAAACACAGACAATTCTAATAATCTGCAATTAAACACCTATTCCAACTGCAAACCAGAAACACCCACAACTCAGTCAATTCACACCTCCTAATTCAGACGAAAAACACCAACTGCTTCAGTCTGAAAGCACCGGGATAAAACCTGCTTGAGTTCACACCTCTGCGCTTAATTTGAGATCTGTGGCCATCTGCGATTGACTCGTGAGGGGGTTTGTAATAGAAAAACGCATTCTGTTCCTGCCGTGCGCACTGAGGAAGAAAGCAGTCAGTAAGACATTGGCCAATTCTTCCTCAGTTTATATGAATACGAACGACCCGCACGTCCTATATCTACACAAAAATTGCTGGTGCCGACCCGACCAACGGTAACGACATGCACGCGACTGACGCGCACACGGACGCAGTCAACCAGCACACATACAACACAGCGACAGACATGCCATCAACAGACACGCAATTGTCGTGCGCACACTACTGACTCGCGTGCTAGCGTCCCCTTATGTGTCTTGATCGAAGCCACTCACCCAGTCGGTAACATGCGCGAGTCAAATGAAAAACAGGGCGGTGTTTCCGTAAGAAACAGAGAGGGGTCATTGCATTATGCCAACGAGTGTGACAGCAAGTGAGAAAAGTCTATTATAAAATCATTTAAAAGATGGAAGGAAAAAATGCAGAAGTTTTGGAATCATTCCGCCGTCGCCCATGAGGCCAGCGGCGGGGGGCTGGAGGGGTAGACGGCGAAAGGGAGCGGTTCACCTGGCAGCTGCCGGGTCGTGCTGAACTTTTGAGGTATCATTAATTCAGAGGCTCGGCATTAAATATAGATTCGCCACCTCATGCCTACCGAGGGCAGAGCGAATGGAGTCTGACGCTTAATTTGACACGACATCTTAAGTGAAAAATGGCTTTAAAAAAAAAAAAACAGGATCCAGATTTTGACGATTTTCAGTTTTTAACTACGTCGGCAAAAAAAAAAACAGAGAGGAAATACACAACTAATTAGCAGAAGAAAAACAAGTAACAAAAGGTGCTGCAAAGGGCAAAAAAAATCGGCATCAGAATGTAGAGCGTGCGCCAAATTGGACGGCGTCCAAGCAGATCCACTTCTGAATAAGAAGGGAGAAGGTCAGGTGGTTGAGCTCCCCATCTCTCCCTATGAGGCAGTAATTTTTAAGAACTAGGCAGTTTAGATGACCTTTTTAGCTTTGCCTTCTTTAGTCTGCATTCGATAGGCTTCATAAAACTGTCAGAAAGCAATAATGTGTATTTCATTTCGAATAAAAATTTAGACTCATCGAATGCCTTCGCAGACCAGAGACAAAGGGAAAAAAAACTTCATCAAACTGGTCAAATAATCAAAGAATATCAGAAGGACCAAAAAAAAAATTGATACCCCTTTTACAAACAAAACAAGACTCTCACTTCCACGTTACATTTTCTAAAAACTAGGGCCAACACGAGATGGTTTCAACATTTTTTCAAATAATAAAAGCCTATTTAAAATATGAGCATGATGACTCCGGCAATTATTGGACAGAAGTATAAGACCAAGTCAAACCCAAAGCATGATTCGCATAAGTACAATCCCAAATGCCCCCCAAAAAATAGCCCTGATATACAAGAACTATATTTACACCAGGTCTAAAATGTAAAATGCATTTGCCATTCAGAATTTCAGACTGCCTTATTAGAGTGTCGTCACAATACAGGGTGTTTCAAAAAAAGCATACCCAAATAAAATCATCATTTTTTATGAAAAAAAAACGTAATATTTTTTTTAAGTGTAATATGTCGTTGGAAAGGGCTGATTGAGCTCTTTCCAATGATGCCTAGAACATGCATTCATTTCCACGGGTGAATGAGCAGCAATGCATCTTTTGAAGGGCACCCACATCCTTACTGTACCAAATGTTGTGTTCTTCATTACAAAGGATGGGGAAGAGAAATCAAAGAAAAAGATTGATGAAGATTACTCATTTATTCAGTAAAATGGTCCCCAGAGTAAATTCATGGCCCTGGCCCCTCAAAATGACCGCCCTCCCTATCAATGCATAGCTGGCATCGTCTGATCATGTCGCGGACAGCTCGTTGGATCATTTGGTGATCATGGCGCAAGTTATCAACTGCCTGTGTGATCTTCTGCCTTAAATCATCCAGATTTACATCCCAGATCTTACCCCCTGTGACTTCTTCCTGTGGGGTTATCTGAAAGATAGGTTATATTATATTATAGGTTATATTACGGTTTTTTTTCATAAAAAATGATGATTTTATTTGGGTATACTTATTTTGAAACACCCTGTATTACCCATCGTATCATGATAAACATGAAAAGAGCCAAAACGTCATTTGAAGAATGCACTTTTTATTATCAAATTTCTGACACATCATAACTTGCAGCACTAAACAAAGAGCCAAGCCTCTACCATCATGCTCTCACTCAAGTCTGAAGCTTAAATCCAGAGCACATTTTAAGAGGACAGAGGCAGGATTGAAGAATAAAGTCTTGCCTACAGGGAGGTAAGATCACTGCTAAGACTGCCAACTCATAGTAGATCCTCCCAAATGCCAGGCTTTTCGTAAAACAGTATTCTTTCAGAAAAACTTTAAAAAGGAGACTGCATTATGTACTTTACGACAGATAAGATGAGCCCTTACATTTAAAGATGACGCTAAATGGCAGATTCTACACTCACTGAGCACATTGTTCGTTATATCATACTGATTTTGGGTAGGTCTTCCAAGAGAACAGCCTTTATTATTCACAGCATATACACTTCACAAGATGTGTGACCTGGCCCCAACTCTGTTACCGCGTGACCTGGCCCCAAGATATCCTGTGGCATTCAAATTATGATTACCAGTAGCTGGCATTAAGAGGCCAAAATGTTCAAAGAGCATATCTTGCACCATTTTTTCCACCACCACAAGCCTGAAATGTTGACGTAAGGCAGGCCAGCTGTTTACACCAAATTATGACCCGACCATCTACACGTTGCGGCAGAAATTGAAATTTATCTGACCAGGCAACGATTTTCCTCCCATCTTCAAAGGTCCAGTTTTTGTGAGCTAGTACCCCCTGCAGCTTCAGACTAGAACCCGATAAGGCCTTCTGCTTGTTTTCACCCATGCGCCTCAAGGTTTGATGAGTTGAGCATTCGGAGATGTTATTCCCCTCAAATCAGTTGTGAGAAGTGTTCATCTGAGCCTATTTACCCCTTCTGTCTATTCAAATGAATCTTGGCATTCCTCTCCCTCATCAACAGGGTGTTTCAGTCCAATAACGCGGCTTACAGGACGTTTATTTTTTTTTTTGCTTCTCACACCATTCTGCGTAAAATCTGGACTGTTTTGTTCGAAAATCCAAGCAGTTTCAGATATGCTAAAATAAACCCATCCGGCACCAAAAACCATGTCATGGTCGAAGTCCCCAAGATCTTGTATTCTCTCCATTCTTGCGTTCAAACAGAGTATTAAATAAAGCTGACCATTAACTGCACAACGTTAAGCCCTGCACAGCTGCCACGAGATGGGCTGATTGGATAATTGTATGAATAAGCAGAGGCTCAAGCTCTCCTAATGAACTGCTCAGTGTGGGTATGATAAAATCTGCAGCGCTGAACTATTATTGGACTTAAAATTTATTTCTATGAAGCTGCAGCAATTCTGCCGCCCCCATAGTAGGGCACATGCAAATGGACAAAAGGAAAAAGGAGGAAAAAAAAGTAAAAAACATGAGCTCCCAGCATTTTAATGCACATATTGTTCACATAGTATGCCATATTCGTGAATGGTATATTCACACCCAACCTCCCATCAAACAATAAATTAAAAAAAAAAATAAATAAATAAATAAAAATTCCCTATTTGTAATATCCTGCACAAACCCCTGCCAACAAACACACTCCCTCCCTTCTGCCATCTCTTTATTCTCTCTGTCCCTCTGCACAGAAATACAAACAACCCATCCTACAATTTCAGCACGCTGCGCTGTAAACAGGGTTTATAAAGCGACACGTTCAACACCTTGGCGCGGCGTAACCGCGGTTGCCAAGGCAACTACAAATAAGGGAGGAGCGGACAGGAGAGCCCGAGTGCGCTGCCCTCAGAAGTTGATGAAGATGAGCACCGGGAGAGACGGAGCCAGACAGAAAACCAAAGCGAAAAGGAGGAGGGCAGATCCTATCAAACATTGAGGGGGGAGGACAGGGCCCGACCCCATCCTTCCGGAATCATCCAGGTCCCGCAATCCGTCCTATGACGGATTTCTGCCGATCGATAGATAAGAGCGCATCTTGAGGGCTTTGATAAGGTGACACCCGGGGCCCTCAGAAGATGGAGAGATGCCCTTCTGGGTAATTAAACATGGCAAATAACATACCGTGTGTTTCTCCCCCCCCCCCCAGCAGCGTTGCATAGCGTAGCGCTCGCACGTCCGTGGCGCCCATCTTTAAAGCTCTCTCACCGCGGCGGCGCCTCGGCTCTGCCGTTGCCATGGTAATGGCTTCAGCTCCAGTGCCCGAGGGCGGCGAGTTTAACTTCCAGCCAAGTCGCACCAAAGTCGTGCCCGGCAGGCATGGTGCATTGTGGGTAACGAAGTACCACTCGTGTCATTCGATCCAGCAGAGAAAAAGTTTTAACGTGGTGCCTCCGAACCACAATTTCTCAGATAATATGAAAATGAGAGTACAACTCATCACAAGTTAGCTAAAGTTACGAGGGCTCGCCCCTTCACTGCAGCACTTTCAAATCAGAGCGACATAACTGCAATGCATCTCTATTATTATTATTAGAAGCCCGGTGACATGCATCTTTATCTAACCTAGCCTAGGCAATGCGTGCCTATCACATATCACTCTGCGCGACATGCTAATGCGGTAGTGTTTATGAGATGATGGGCTGGACCTGGAAGTCAATGAAGCCGAGTGCTCTGTGAAATACAGACAGGAAACGACGATATGAATAGCAACAGTATATTTCATTTTGTTTTTATTTGGCTGCGATGCTCCCTCCCACCGGCACGCAATGGCAGAATTTAAAAACAAGAGAGAGAGGCCAAGAGAGAGAGAAAGGTAGAGGTTGTAACAGAGTAGAGAGATAAGGCCCTGCTCTATCAGTCCTAAGAATAATTACAAGTGCAGGATTTCTCTGAGCTGTGGAATTACGAGCGGGAAAAACTATTCTGTGACCACATTGCATGTGTAGAGTGTGTGCCCACTTGTCCCACGCGTATGTTTGCAAGCTATAAATGTAATAGATACAACCACCACCATGCAGACCTTTTCAAAATGGCCTAACATCTCTAGAAAGGGCAGGTAAGGCCTCAGACTGGCTAATTAAGAGTGCTGCTAGGATGGGAGTTGTCTAAGAAGGCTTGACCATAAAGGCCTTCTCTCAAAGCACCGAGCACACAGAGCTCTTAATTAGCCAGCCTCGGTCGCTGCGCCAGACGAGCGGAACAGCGCTATGCTAATACGGCTCGGCCACACCGCTCTCACATTCCCCCAACCCCCCACCCCACACACAGCAGTTCAGAGAATATATTTTCACCTTTTAAATTTTCCATTGCAAACTCCATTCAACAAGGAGTGGCGAAGCCCCATGCTATATCAAGGGTTTTCACTGAGCATCGGCGGCGCTAATAAAGGCTGAAACTGTTCCAAGACGGACTTGCTAACAACCCGCTCCAGATGCCAAGCGGTTTGTACAACTCCACTAAGCCTCGCAGAAGAGCCTTATCCGTTTTAATGTGCGGTGGCTCCTCTCCCGCGTAATACGCTCGTAGGCAAGTGTGATGGATCGCCGGACCGAGGCCCGCACCAGCACTGTGGCGGGATATTACTTAAGCCTTAAAATGGCCACAGAGGAAGAGCGGAGGACACGGCTATCGATTTCTTCTGCTTGATCTACGCTTCCGCGCTCCAGGACAGACTTTTAGCAGGAGGGCGGACCCTCATTCTATCCCTTTCTCTCTTAGAGCCCGATGAGGGATTCTTTCATTTTTGTTTTGGAAAGGACCAAAATAAAACACAAAAAGTAGCTGCGATAGATAGAGAGGGAGAGACGGCAAAATGGTCTGCAGTGTCATTGGGTCTTTTATCATCACCTGTGTTTCAATCACAGAGAAGTGTGGGTGGTCTACAACCTAGCACACCTTCAGTTCGATTCACTTCCTTAGCATAACAAACATAACTTTCTACAGCTAAAACTCATAACACAATGATAAAATGGGGGAATGCTAATGTTAGTACAATTTTATTCACTTATACTCGCTTACAACCATACCAGACAGTTCAAGGGTGTTTTCTGGTGACTAGTCATACACTTACATACTTTGTACACGCATAATTTTGGTATCTCACGTTTTCTTTGATGGATAGATTATTTTTTTCTTTGAGAGTTTGATGGTAGATTTTTTTTTCTTTGAGAAACTCTCACTCTCTCTCTTTGGTATAGATTGCTTTTCCTTGCTGAATTCCTCTTGGCTTCACTCTATAATGGATTGCTATTCCTCTACAAATCACTCATGCACTTCCTCTGATGAAAATTTATTTTCTCAGGTGAATCTCTCATGTTCTCACTGGCACAAAATACACTGCATGTCACTCGCGACTCAGGTGCACACCCTGGGGTAGAGAGCTTTTCCTAGTTGGATCCCTAACGCTCTCACACTGACAAAGGTTTTCATGCTGATGCAGAAGGTACATATATAGAGGATCACACATGAATGGTTGTGTCAAAGGAAAGTTATGAAACAAGTTGAGTAAATTTTTTCAGTTAGTTGCGAGCGCAAGCAACAAACCAAAATCTAGCCAACTTGTGTCAAAATTTCCATCTGAGATAACCCAGACTATAAGATTCTGTTTATCACATAACTGAATAGCATAATTTAATATAAAACAACAAAATTTTCATTAGCGCCTTCATGGTAATTCCCATCGCATGATAGTATTGAGCTAACTCCATCACTCTGCTTCTCAGTCAGTCAGTGAGTCACAGACATTTGAGTTTGAACTAGCAACGGTTACTAAACTCGCAGTCAACTGAGTAACTAGCTAATACAAAACCCAAAACCAGTGAAGTTGGCACGTTATGTAAATCATAGATAAAAACAGAATACAATGATTTGCAAATCCTTTTCAACTTATATTCAATTGAATACAATGCAAAGACAAGATGTTTAATGTTCAAACTGAGAAACGTTTCTTTTTTTGCAAATAATCATTAACTTAGAACCTAAAGGCAGCAACACATTGCAAAAAAGTTGGCACAGGAGCCTTTTTACCACTGTGTTACATCGCCTTTCCTTTTAACGACACTCAGTAAACATTTGGGAACTGAGGAGACCAATTTTTGAAGCTTTTCAGGAGAAACTCTTTCCCATTCTTGCTTGATGTACAGCTTAAGTTGTTCAACAGTCCGGGGTCTCCGTTGTCATATTTTACGCTTCATAATGCGCCACACATTTTCAATGGGAGACAGGTCTGGACTACTGGCAGGCCAGTCTAGTACCCGCACTCGTTTACTACGGAGCCATGCTGTTGTAACACGTGCAGAATGTGGCTTGGCATTGTCTTGCTGAAATAAGCAGGGGCGTCCATGAAAAAGACGTTGCTTGGATGGCAACATATGTTGCTCCAAAACCTGTATGTACCTTTCAGCATTAATGGTGCCTTCACATATGTGTAAGCTGCCCATGTCTTGGGCGCTAATACACCCCCATAACATCACAGATGCTGGCTTTTGAACTTTGCGCCTATAACAGTCCGGATGGTTCTTTTCCTCTTTGGTCCGGAGGACACAACGTCCACAGTTTCCAAAAACAATTTGAAATGTGGACTCGTCAGACCACAGAACACTTTTCCACTTTGCATCAGTCCATCTTAGATGTGCTTGGGCCCAGCGAAGCCGGCGGCGTTTCTGGGTGCTGTTGATAAATGGCTTTCGCTTTGCATTGTAGAGTTTTAACTTGCACTTGCAGATGTAGCGACGAACTGTAGTTACTGACAGTGGTTTTCTGAAGTGTTCCTGAGCCCATGGGGTGATGTCCTTTACACACTGATGTTGGTTTTTGATGCAGTACCGCCTGAGGGATTGAACGTCACGGGCATTCAATGTTGGCTTTCGGCCTTGTCGCTTATGTGCAGTGATTTCTCCAGATTCTCTGAACCTTTCGACGATATTACGGACCGTAGATGATGAAATCCCTAAATTTCTTGCAATAGGTCGTTGAGGAATGTTGTTTTTAAACTGTTCGACAATTCGTTCACCAAGTGGTGACCCTCGCCCCATCCTTGTTTGTGAATGACTGAGCATTTCAGGGAAGCTGCTTTTATACCCAATCATGGCACCCACCTGTTCCCAATTAGCCCGTTCACCTCTGGGATGTTCCAAATAAGTGTTTGATGAGCATTCCTCAACTCTCTCAGTCTTTTTTGCCACTTGTGCCAGCTTTTTTGAAACATGCTGCAGGCATCAAATTCCAAATGAGCTAATATTTGCAAAAAATTACAAAGTTTACCTGTTCGAACATTTAGTAACTTGTCTTTGCAGTGTATTCAATTGAATATAGGTTGAAAAGGATTTGCAAATCATTATATTCTGTTTTTATTTACGATTAACACAATGTGCCAACTTCACTGGTTTTGGGTCTTGTATAAAAAAAAGGTTATGGAAAGGTACTGCGAGCTCACTAGCTAGCTAGCTAAGTGACGTTTACTTATTTATGAAAGTGGCACTTAGCTAGCTCACTACAGCGCTAAGCCATACCAATTTAATTAACGTTTTACAAGGTATTCAATTTGGCTAAATATTAACAGCGTGACGTAACGTGGAGCAATTTTCTTCCATTGCTCTTAGCCGATGAAATTCTTAAGTGATATGTACCAAGGGTAATATCAAAATCGTTTAATTAAGTATCAGCTGAGATGAATAAAAACTACAGCAGTTATGTGAAAAAACAGGTTATGTAGCAGGAACATTTGCACTATGATATTTAGAGCCATTTTGTGCGCCAAATGTATGTGTAAAAGACACGACTGCAAAGGTGAGCATAAGAAAATGCACCTATTGCCTGTACAATGGAGTGTTTGCTGCAGTTGTGTAGCAGGGCCAGTGGTAGGTATGTGTAGAGGCTAAGTACACAGCACAGGCAGAAGTGTGTGTGTTCAAGTGAGGGCATGAGAGAGAGCGCGCATGTGTGTGTGTGTGTGTGTGTGCGATTGTGCGTGCGAAGCGGCATCTATGCCCTGGCACGCACACATGTCTCACAAAGCCTCTTTTATCACACAGATACACTTCGCATCCTTGCATTGTTTTTTTATATTTTTGTTTTCTCCGCACAATTTATAAAAACTGATAATATCCAAAACATAGAGGGTGATTTATAGCGTCCGGCGTTTGCAGCTCACCGCGGGTCTCCGCCCGCATTCCATTTCCGCCAACTGTCTTAAAATTCAGGACAGCGTACGTGCCACACGACACCCAATGAGCACTGTGCGTTTCTTTTTTCGCTGCAGGAAACTGCCACGTTAAGAAAGAGGTGCACTATAGCTGACCACTTATTTCAGTAAAATAAAGAGAAAAACACACAGATACATGCACCCACGCACGCACGCAGACACACGCACATACACACGCATACAAACCCACACAGCTTACAGTTAATTTTGCGTTTGTATTTTCTAAAACAGGGGATCCCGACATGGTCCTGGGACACTGTATGCTGGTTTCTGTCCCAACCACAATTGGAATTATAGGATTTTCACAAGCTGTTTTCTCTTGATTGGGTGCATTTTGTGTGCAGAGCAGTTATTATCGGCCACATTTTGACAGAAATAAATAAATGCCATGAAAAAAAATTCCATATCCACATTGTGAAATATGAGAGAATAACTGTATATACGTATGTACAGTATATGTATATATACACACTGTAAATGTTATGGCCCCAATTTATGATGATAGGACAGCAAATGACAGACACAATTTTAAAACTAAAACACAATTAATTAAACAAAGACCAACAATAACCTACAATTTATACTACTGACCAAGATTGATGATATACAAGAAAAAAATATTGACAGTCCCTTGAGATGGTGTTGCTTGGTGATGTTCCGGGTGAGGAAAATGCTCCAACACCGGCAAAAATCCACAAAAAGCTACACAAATCTTGGAAAGAGTGACAGGTCTGGTCAAATGTATCCTTCTCCTTGAAATTTCTCCTACAACTTTACTCTCTCAATTTCTCTCCTTATATACTCTTTTGCAGCCCCTCCCTTTTTTTAATTCTCTGGGACTTTCCATCTCAGACATGCCCAGGACATGTCCAAACCTAGCTCCAGTCTGGGCTTAACAAAAGAAAAGGTCATTACTGCCATCTAGTGGCCTCTATTCACATTACAATGTGTGTATGGGTGTCTGTATGCCTAAACAATCATATATAATTTTCATTACAATTCATTCATTTTCGCATCTATTTCTTTTCTTATTTATGTTTTTGTTTAGCGTGAATATACAGTGTATGGGTTCTGCCATTAGAGTCAAAGGGTGGGGATAGGGTCTGTTCGCAAATATTGGAATTAAATGAATGCAGCTGACCCCCAAAACTGCACTGGGGGTGGCAGGACAGACAAAAAAAGAACTGCATAAAAAGAGGTTGTTGTTTTAAGATGGGTCAGGGCATTGTACTTGTATATCATATTTACTCAAGCACACCACGCAGGATTCCTCCACTTTTGCTTTTCAGTACATCATATATAAATCTTTTTCAGTCAATTTCACATTTTTTCAAGCAATTGTTTTGTTATTTTCATGGAACATAATTTTTCCTAAGATTCTTTCCACATTAATTGTACAAACGGATTAAATTTTGCTTATCGATGACTCTCTTAAATTGTCAATAAAGTTAGATAAAAATTGAACTTTGAAATTCAGTTGTCAAACAAAAAGAAGCACTTCGCACATCAATTGAGCAAGACAGGTGCGTTGGAGAGAGAAGACAAAAATAACAAAAATAACAAAAGAATTCTCGTTGGAATTACCTGATGATGATTTTATCCCTCTGTGTTTACGCGTGTCAATGGGATTGGTTGCAGAGAAACGACCACTCCCTATTTAAGATGGCTTCTCATGCCCAAAAAAATGTTTGCCTGATGAAGGTCTAGTACCGAAACGTCGCAAATAAATTACATACTGCAAGTTGGACAGAGTGCAGGAATTCTTTCATTATTAATGTTATTATTGTTCCATATCTGAAATCTTCACTTCAAATGAAGGTTCCAGAACGAGCAAATGACATCACTATGCTGGTGATGGCAGTTACATGTACGTCACAATCATCCACGTGCCAGCCACAGTGTTACTTTGTTACACACGAGGGCGGTGGATTTGTAATAGACAGAGCTATGGAGAAGAGAGAGAGTTATGACAGCTTTTGATGTTGCCGCCAGAGCGGTCACGTGGTTCATGTAAGCTTCAATAGTTCCAAACACAGCCCACGCGGTCATGTTCTCCTATGGGACAGACAGCAGCAATTGCATTACTGAACGGTAAATATTAAATTAAACCTCACACAATTGCCGCAAACGTATTTCTCTTAATTAATTACGTTTTTAACATACGTTTTATAGAGGTCATGGTTTTATAGTGACGTGGTGACAACTTAAATAAGTGTAACTAATCAGATGTGTGAACGGTAAGCCTACGTGACACAATAAAATAAGCACAGAAAAGTAATATAGACTAACCACAGCCACCACATCTCTTCAAGAGTAGATCATTTAAAAGACCATCTTTTTGTGAAATACAACATGGCATATAATACAGCTAGCTTACAACAGCAAGATCGGTAAAAAGCGAACAGTGCCAGGCATGGCAAATGCAAATTGATAAATGCTATTTCAAAGAGCTAGCTTATACGATGGGTGACACGTCGGTAGTCAACATCTTAACTTGTGGTTTCACCCAATTTTATGAATAAGAAGTGGTTTTGATCCAAAATAGTTATTGAGAGCTAAACGGAGTTAGAAACTCCGCAACCGTTCGCAATTAAACCTAAAACAGCTGATCAAGCTAGGCTAGGTAAGAGCATGTCAAAATTGTCAAAGCTAACTTTTAAACAAAAAAACTTCAACGAAACCAATCACAGGCTCTACATCCTATCATTTACACTGTCATGATTTATATTGGTTTAGTGAGAGATAGAAATAGAAACTCCATAGAGTTCATGACTGAATTCCAACAGCTGACCAAGCTAAACTAGAAGCAAAGAACATGACCTTAAATTATCAAAACTTCTATATATCATCGTGCCGAACATACCCAATTGGAAATTATAAATGATACATGACCACTGATATGATATATACATTTTGTGAATCATAAGACTTGAATATTTTATTACCGTCGTTGTTGTCTCAATGGAAGTGAATCGGTACGAAGTTGCGAGAATCCTCTTCTGGAACTATTGAAAGTTCCAGTACCTGGAAGTGCGCCGCCATTTTTTGAACACGAGAGTCAATGGTAGTTTCGCAACTCTGAGAATATCAATGGCTCTGGTAACAGGGCCTACGTGAGAAGACTGATGTTGCACTTTGTGACAAAATAAGTGGATCTTTGATACATTTTATCCTTTAGACAATAGATGCGTTATGAAACAAAGTAGCTACTTAAACTACTGTTCATTTCTTGGGTCGGTCATTGTTCGTGGTTGCTAGGCAAAGACGATATACAACTGGCTGTCATATTCCATTGTGCTCACTCCAAAAGTGCCTCAAGGGATCATCTACCCTGACGTGGTAACACCTCAGACATCCTTCGCCCTGGTACAGTAATGCCTCCAGGCGTTATCTGCCCTGATAGGGTTAAAATGAAAAAAAAAAAAAAAGATGGACTTCTGGTTTTGACATCAATCAGAAATTTGCAAAATTAACAAATAAGTTTATAAAACAATACAATTTTATTTTGGTCGGTCACCAGTTTGCCTTCATTGTTCGCTGTTGGTCACGTCACGTGTTACCATGTCACGTATGTGACTTTTTCTCTTTGGGAACAGGCTAATATTTCCGATTATTCTCCATTTTACATGAGAGGCCATGTAACCCTTACAGAGAATATAGGTTAGCTCTGAGATTAGTCAAAGATTTCTTAAGAAAACTAAACTTTTTTTGCAAAAAAGTTACATACATGACATCTTCAGTATGGGTCAGAAGAGAAGGGGTTAATGACCGCAAACTATCATATAAACCCAAAACATAGTGCATAAGTTTGAAAGCTGGACTCTTAAAGCTGCACTATGCAAGTTTGTTTACTTTCTGCGTGACTATATTTTTGTCTCAATTTGCCGGCATCTCTCCATGATCCACTAGTTGCCTGCTTCTAAATTCACTGTAAAACAAAGCCGGGCTCTGGAGACTGCATAGGTGTCACAAACTGCAAATAAACACAACAACAAACCATCCCGGCCAATCACCGACAAGAGTTGACAGCTATGGAAGCATGGGAGGAAGGGAAGGGTTACCTCTGTTTTGTTTTAATTCGAATGTCAGAAGAAGTAAAAGTAAACAGACTTGCATAGTACATCTTTAATGATGCCTTTGCAGTGATCTTTTTTCCAGTACTGTCTTGTTCCGTAAGATTGGCAAAAAATAAATAAATAAATAAATTTCATCCATTTCAACTCTATGACATTAAAAGGTTCAATTTCATGGAGGGTGAAATACAAAAGAACAAATTGTGGCTGCACAATCATTACACTATGTCTTCTCAATTTACATACCAACTCAGCTCAAGACCCTGAGTTTGATGTTTTCGTTTCTAATGGCCCCAGCCGAGGCCACCATAAAGAGGAGGAGACGAGAGTGTGAGTCGGGCCAAAATATTTCATTTAACAACAACGCCTTGAAGAACAAAACACAGTCGAGGGGTAGAGAACCCGACACAAAGCATAGCAGACAGGCGAACTGTGTGGATATAGAAAGCGAACCAGTCTCAACCCCCCGCCCATAGTGGAGACAAGCAGAGCCTGGTACTGCTGCAGTCATGCACTTGCACAGTCAGTCAGTAATTAGTCAATCCTGAGCTCCACCCCCCGGATGTTCCTGTGAGTGAAATCATTCAATTGAAAATGAGCATAAAGGACAATATGCCTATGGGCCGTGACACGATTGCCCAGAGGGAGAAAAATTGCGAATGGACCAGGACGGACAGGGACTATGGCAACATATGTCCATCCAGTGGACTGGGCGTATAAAAATGAACACCTTATTAAAATCCTATAATCACAATTGTGGTTGGAATAAAAACCTGCATACACGGGGGGTGCCCTCTGGCCTAAGACTGGGACGTACTGCTCTTTATTACGTCAACAAACAAGACTGAGGTCAAGACGGGAGGGAATGAAACAGACAGCAGACGGCAAGTGTACAGAATACTTTGGTGTGAAGCCAGAGCCTTCATGCACGTTTCCGTCTCAGATGTCACACGTGCCGCTGGACACAGTTTCATGAAAAATCCCCAGCAAGACCTGCAGCACAAAACCCAGTCCTGCAAGAGAACATCGACCTACACTAATGACCAATTAAACCGTCTCCAGACACAACAAAAGCCAGTGAGCAACGAACCCTGCTTCAAAGAGAGATTGTACCCACAACCTTTTCTCCACAAATCCCCTGAAGCCAGAATTGTTATTAAAGGCAACGTTTTTTCAAAATATGATTGGTTGGAAGGGCACATTGGTAGAGAAGAAGGCCCCCTCCATATTTACAGTGTCCCTAAAGTCGAGCACCTACGAGCGGAGCGACACGGCAGCACGGGAACAAAGTTACCCAATAAATGCATGCCTGATGCAGTAAGTACACCTCCCACAATCAATGTAAGGGGGCTTTTCTGGGTGGTAAAAGTTCTGTCGCTCGATGGGCAAGCTGCCATTTTCCACAGCCTTGTTTTATATGCATGAGATGGAAAATCGGAAAACTTTCAACTTCGAGAACGACAGAGGGCAGAAATAATAGCTGATGTTCACATCAAGCTTATAAAGCACATCAAGCTCAAAAATGCATTCAGTAAACAACAGCTTGCCTGTCCTCCACACCAGAAAACTTCTACTCTGAGATTAAAGAGTTGTGCTACCTCTCCTAACCTTGGGAACAACACAAAAACATTCAGTCTCCCACAGACTCCTACTTAACCCCTTTGCGCAGCAATAGACTCTGGCGTCCGTGAACACCAAAATTTCATTTCTGAGCAATTCTGTAACTAAATGTCCAAAAGTCTTGCTTCATTGGAGTAATTTTCCAGAGTCTCTTTGACACAGATACTGAGTTAGAAAGCTGAAATAGGCTCATGCATTATAGGAAAAAATTGGCATTATTTGTATTCTGCGCAAAGAGGCTAAAGTATTCCGGCAAACATCTTCACCCCGTGCTGTGCGGACGACGGGATGGCGAGCAAGCCAGGCTCTGGGGGGGGGGTGGCTTGGGTTGGGAAGGGAGAGCCTGCCTTGGTAAGAGTAAAGACGTGCGCAGGTTTCCAATCCGTTACCAAAGAGCGAGAGGGAATTGGGTTGCCTCATCATGACTCCAATCAAGAGATAAGTGATGTCTTCACCAAGCGCTGTCTGCGCTGCCCTGTTTCATCTGTCCCGCATCGCTCCAGCGTCTGACCCCCGCCCCACCATCCCAGCGCCCCGCACAGCCTGTTCCCCACTGACCTAGAGTCAGACTGACAGGGCTGTTCGCCGGGGAAACCCGCACTAGCCTCGACAGCGAGTGAGTCAGGGGTCCCTCGCCACGTCCACCTCTGCCTCTCAAGCCTCAGTGATTAACTCACTGCCACCAATCCCGCCAGTTCACCGACAGCGCTGCCGTCAGCCGAAACAATGGTGCTGCTCTTTCCCTCACTCCATTTCTCAGCCGTTTCCCACCCTTCTTAAGGACGCAATGGTCTCTGGGACATAAAGGCTCTGGTAAGCATGTCTTGGTTTCCTGGCCCCCGAAGCACCGGGCTTGGTTAACGCATGGATGAGAGACCGGGCAGGAAAACAAATCTCCTGCTGGAGCTGGCATCACTAGATCTGTAGGGAGCACTCTTGGCACCAGACCAAATAAACTCTTGCGGCCCAAGCAAGTGAATTCAATAGGGCCCCCTGCTATATAAAGAGTTCATCCTTCAGATGAATTCACTGCGGACATCACACATCTCCAGGCACAGTCCTCGGCCCGAGAGTCACCCTGAGTTGGAGTGCTAAACTCAGTATCCCACAGAAATTACTCAACTTCCTCCTGTACACGCCCTTGTGGCGCATCGGTTCAAGCGCATGCACCCTGAAGACTGTGTCCTTCCCGCGGCGGGATTACTATGGACGAATATTCTGCCCCAACTCCACAAAAGCTGGTACCTTGCGAAAAATTAAAATAAAATCAAAAAGCAGCAATTTGAAAAGTCAATTCACCCTCTACTAAATTGAAAACACTACAGCAACACGTTATGTGAAGCTTGAACTGGTGATTTTAATTGTTTATTGAAAATTTGCACTTCTGAAATCTGATGACTGCAACGGACTTCACAAAAAGTCGGCTCAGGGGCAATTTACGACTGGGTTCTCCACTCTGCAAAACCCATGAATTTGAGTGCTGGCCTTTTATTTTCCAGGAAAAGGAATGATGGAAGTGCACCAATATGTGCTGCCACTGATGGAGGAGGAGAACATGACGAACCGACAGCGTGTGCTGAATGCTGAACGACCCGCACCACTGCCTCCATTTTTAAAATGTTACAGGCGAGAATGGACGGGTGACTGGATACTGAGTTTTCAATTTCCAAAGAGCGAGTATGAACGACCCCAGACAAGCTCTTGTGTTGAGACTATACTCCTTGCACACCCCTCCCCAGAGCCGATAAACCAAAGCACGTGCAAACACCTGCTATTAGCACGGGCCTGAAAACTAAGTTATTTGCCATAAACAGACATATTGACACAAATGCAAGCCCCAACGCAAACAGAATCCTTTCCTTCTATCTAACAGACTCGCAGAGAGCGAGTGTTTGTGAAAAAGGGGAGGGGAGCACCATCAGAGGCTGTTAGAGTCCACTGATAAGTCTGGTATAGCAACACTCATCGGCCCACACAAAAGCACTTCTCAGTGAGCATCAAAACTTACAAAAAGCCAAACAGCTTAACGATGATTTTCACACAGTCACCTGATTATACAGCAATCAAGAGCTCACATTATGGTAATATCAAAACTAACCAAAGGATGACAATGAATGCAAGTACGTGTATCTGCATATGCACCAATACAAAGTTGTTTCATCGTCCAAGAGGACCTAAACTTGAGCAGTATGTTAACCCTCTATTAACCAGCATAGCATATCTGCTACATGAAGTAAAAGACTTAACAACCTGGACACCCTGTTGGTTTTGTATCTTATTGCCTAATAAACATTTGAGAATAACTTGAAAGGTACTTTAATTTTTTCATTAGCATTATTGCCCAATGTAGCAGATTTGCTACAATTCGGAAAGGTGGGCCAAATGTGTCAAAATTTTTCGTCGAATGTTTTTCAAATAATGGTCCAAAATAAACATTTTTGCATAGGGAAATAATTTTAACACAATTGGAAATGGCTTTAGTTAATAGAGGGTCAAGTGATTTCTAAATGCATGTCTGAACCCCCTCCTGACAGCTGTGTTTAAACCTCCCCTGATAATAGACTGATATCGCGCTGACTAGTGATGTACTCTTCGTATTACTAACTTTTAGAACTATTGAGATTATGGAGTCATCTCTAAAGCAAAGGAATTCCGTACCAATACACAAACAATGGTCCATTCTAAGCTCGTCCGCGAACACCTTGACTGTCTAGAGGGTCCAGAGCTTGAAAGGCACGTGAGATAGTTTTGGGTACAGAAGAGTCGACTGGTCTGGATCATCACTACACTAAGCAGATGAAACTCTTCATATTCTTATCGTTGGCTTTCTTCTCAAATAATTTAACCAAACTACATACAGTTCTGGCCAGTGTGGTTAATGGCATCTAGCCATTATTATACTTATTTAGTTCGTGCCTTAGCTTAGTTAGCCAGCCAACAAGCTAACATTAGCACGATATTACCTGAGCACAATGTAGCCGGCCAGCCTGATAAGTTTTCAGATACAATGATTCCTAAGTTATTGAGTTCTACACAGTTGGGAGTAAATTAACTTTCCTATCACAGAAACAGTCAGCAATGTAATGTTAATTTCAAAGGGTTAGAAGTTAAGATTGCTTTACGGGGTGAATACCCTGCATGTTTGCCTGCTGATGTGATCATTACATTCAATCCCTGTCAGTGGCACTAAACACTCACTGTAACTTTGGTAGCATACTCAAAATGGCCAAGTAAAGCTGATAAAAATAACGTATAGAATATTAGCGGTTAGTCTCATGATACCAGACAATCGCAGATCGTCAGGATTTTTCTCAATGCAAGGAACTGTGGTACAAACTAAATCAGCCGCTACCAGACCTACGCTCTTTGAGGACACACCTTACTGGAAATGATGCTTTCTCCCTATTCTGCTTCATTGTGAAACAAGCTGGAGTTATAGAAAATCATGGCATAAAACAGAGAGAGCTTTTAAAACATTGAAAAACATTGAAAAAACCCCCTGAGCATCTTTAGTTAACTTCATTCTGTTTTATCAATTGTTAGCTCAATCCACAAGATTGCTGCAAGGAAGGATTTACAGCGACTCGGTTTAAAACTTTAATCCAGGAAGAGAAAGATACGTTGGCTAGTTTATGAACTGGTTATGGGGAAAGTTCAGTCGATTAAGCCTGGCCCAATCCCTGCCACTTGTCGTCATCACAGGGACAGGAATGTATGGCGCCTGTCATACGCCCTTTGCCATCAAAAATAGAGGAGCAGGTAATGTTACAATTTTTGAAAGCAAAAGGCATTCCTGCTGGATACACGGGACAGTGCTATGGACACCATTCTTTTGGAAAAGTCTTGTTAGACGAAGTACAAACAGTGCAGCAACGGTGAGTTTGAAACCATAATTAATTAATAATCAATAAATTACTTCCACTGGACTACTAATGCGGACATCAACTTGACAAACCCTTCTGAGCAGCAGATGGATGTTGTGGGGGCACATCTTTTAATCATGAGTCTCATCTTCGTCTTTTCCATCACAAAACTGCCAATACACTCCATATCACCTTCGCTTTGTCCAAACGCAGCAAAAACATACAACTCCCGCATCTGCTTTGGGAAGTCCATCTCCCCGTTTAACTTCCTGCAATATCCTCCAAAGCAGATGTGTCGACTGACCTGACTGATGAATCATGTCCTCATAAAAGATTGCCTTTGTTCGTAAAAGATGACTATGTTTTGCCGCAAACGCAACAAACATCAGCATAATCTGAAAGAGTTCTCCTCTGTGACGAGGACTGTGCTATGCTGAAATGAATGTGTTGCTGGTACGACAGTGTTTGCAAGCCCACGAATTGTGCGTGCCACACCAATATAAAGGGCCATCCTTTGGATTGGATTTGCAATGCAACTTTTTTTAGACTTACTGCATCCACCTGTTATTAATAACAACAGATGGGAGATTGTTTTAAGTCTCGAATTCAGAGAAGCATTGACTCTGCCTTGTGAGTCTGTAGTGGTCAGAGGAATACTTTGTAGCATAGCACTCTGTTTCAATGTCAAGTTAACATTAAATGCAAGACGCTGCACCATAAAGGGAAGCTTAGGCAGGGACACACAGCGTACTGACAGCTCTAAGCATCACATCATATTCAACTTCAGTTAATTCAGGGAAGTAGGTTTTTCTACAAAATCAGAATGAGTAACTTCTAGTACGGGCAAGTAACTTCTCCCAAATACTCACCCACAGGGCAAGGTTTTTTACATTTTTGTTTTAACTAATGTGGGCCTCTTGTGTATAAATGCATGCAATTGTGCATATTTTTGTACATATTTTTGTGGGTAGATGGTACCAGTTGAAAGTTTGAGCAAACTTTACTTGCTTTAAGGTATTCAGCTTTCAGTTGTTTAAATCCTGTGTATAACCCCGAATTGGCACGTTATGAGAGGTGAATAGTTTGGAAGTTTATAAACGAATAATTTACTTCACGCAGAGCAGTGCCCAAAATTTTGGAATTCATAGGGAAGCCATCATAAAAAGCCCTGAATTGAAATTGTGCTTGTTTTGGACATAATGGACCAAAAGGCCAAGGTGAAGCAAACTGCAAGGGCAGCACATCTGTGAGAACTTCTGCAGTCATTCTGGCATGAATTCTCACAACCAGGTTACTGCTGTCATCGAAAAGATTAAAAATATACTCGGCAAATATTAATTTATTTATTGATGTTCAGTTTTTTTCAAACAAATAGCAGTGACTTTGATGGATTCTGGATTTAGCCACTTTTATCTGTAAAGTTTTGATTCTTTTTTTATCATAAATTAAAAGGAGGGTTTGGAGCATGATGTTGATACGTCCAAATTTTGTGATTTTGAGATTTTTACCACAGCTTTCTATCAGCTCATTTTTGGAGAACATTAACTATATGTCCATCTGCCTCAGTTTTAAGCAGAATTAACATTTTAATTCTGTGGTATGTCAAACAAAATCTGCTTAAATGAACTAAACATTCATATTTTGATAAATAATTATAAATTATATTGCATAATCATCTGTTTTCCATTGCAAAGAAACGCAACTTCAACCCATCACCATTTTGTTACGTCACATCAAGTGCTAAAATTTTTGGAGCACAGAGGTGACGTCCATTTTTGGCAATTTCGGCCATGTTCTCGCAGTACCACACCTATGAAAACTTATGTGTTTAATATACTTCTGAAACATACAGCAAAGAAGTGATTGATATAAAAATGATATAAACTAGGCTTATGCCGTCGGAGGCGACGACTGGGGGTATATCCCCGAACGCCCCCAATCCTCCAATTCCCCAATCCTTGAATAGACCTTGAATAGACTTGCATTTCAACTTAATTTCAGGTCAAAGTGCATGTAGCACCTTGCCAAGTCGATTCTGACGCCCTGAAACAGCAAAGATGCGAGCGTGCAAGGCGTACGTGGCATGCATTTGTTTTTGTGACCTATTGGGGACTTTTTCTGGTATACACACTGTCCCTTATCAGGAACATTAGTCCTTATGGGGACTAAATTCTGGCCCTAATATGGCAAAATAACCAGTTCAGAGGTCTTGGTTAAGGTCAGGTGTAAATGGCAGTTAGGTTTAGGTTAGGGTTAGGCATGATTTGGTAAGGGGTATGTTTAGGGTTAGGCTGCCCATAATGAATAGAGGTCAATGCAATTTCCTAATGAGGGTAGCCTCACAATTGTGTGTGTGTGTGTGTGTGTGTGTGCGCGCGCGCGCGCGCGCGCGTGTGTGTGTGTGTGTGTGTGTGTGAGTGTGTGAGTGTGTGAGTGTGTGAGTGTGTGTGTGTGTGCGTGTGCTACTCATGGTACCTGTGTGCGGAGAATCTCTCCCTTGGTCAGCTGCATGTCTCCGGTCAGCTCTTTGACAGCGATGCCCAACGGCTCCAGCCTCTTACTGAAGTAACTGGTCATTTCAGCAGCCAAGGCCTTCATTGGCGCAACATAGACTATCTACACAGACAAAAGCAGCAGAGAGAGAGAGAGAGAGAGAGGAGCTTACAATTATGCTGTTTAAACACAATTCACTGATGATCCATCCCTCCAGTTTTCAATTGCTGTGTGCAGTGACAATATTTGCAAATGTTTCCTTTTTTCCCCCCAGCCAGTAAATCACTTCAATTTTGAATTTGATAGTAATGAGAGAGACGGTGGAGTGTCGAATAGAGAGGGAAAACAGAACAGAGGGAGAGAAAGAGGCCGGACGAAACAGGATGGCAGAGAGAGAGAGAGGGAGAGAGAGAGAGAGAGAAAACACGAGAGATGGGGGAAACGGGCGGAAAGAAAAGTGGGAAAAAAAGAAGGAGAGCGAGATGGAAAGGACACGGGAATGATAAATGAGTAAACACCGCGGTGTCATTTGTTCCCTGGCAACTAGTACAAATCACAATTTATTGTGAAATATGAAGCGGGCCACTTAGAATGAAGAAGTTTAATGGTGATGTGTGAAAAGTGGTTATCATCGCCGGCTGCAGTGGGGTAGGAACTGGGTGAGCGTGGGGAGGGGAGGGGAGGGGCGGACTTTAAAGGACAATAGATTGTTTACACCTTCCCCACACGGAGAAGACTAGAGGTGCTTTAAATCAGTGTTTGTCAGACTTTCCCTGCTTTCTCACACCAAACTTATTTGTTCCGAGTTAACCGGCAGATCCGCCACTACTGCAGAAGCAGGTGGGGGAGCAGCCTTGATATGGCCAAAATCAGCCAGAGGGGGCACTGTTCTGCACAGAGATGAAGTTAATTTGAGAGATTTCCAACCTTTGCCGCCAGTGGCGCGACTGCTATTCTCGTCAAATCCTTGCGTGTGATTGGCTGACACGCTGGGGGATAAAGGAGGTCAGTTTTCCGTGCTGGAATGTGCACTTCTGGCGAACAGGGCAACCGAGATTCTTAGATCGCAACGCCAGATCAGTGTATAATATACAGCTTAACATACAGCTACGGTATTTGCTTTGTGTGAATATACAGCATACAATTGTGTGTCCAATGAAAGAAAAAAAATTAACAAACCAAAATAGCAACTTGCTAGCATTTCCTGTAGCATGGACATGCAAATGGGGAAACCAGTTGTGCATGCTGTAAACATTGGCTGTACACAGTCTACGGCTGAAACCGAAAGTGTGCATCACGATGGAAATATTCAATGCCACTCTCGGCAAGGTTTGAGCCTTTAATTTCAATCCCTCAAAATTCTACTAAATTGTGCCGCCATCTGCACCCCACTCTTGATGAAATTACGGGTCTACCGTTACCTGTGAGCTCAGCAGGGCAATGCTGCACTGCTATTTGTCTATCTCAACCGACAGCGTACCAGTGGCCTGAGGGTCTATCCATATGAAATCATCCAAAATCACCAAAGCTCCCCTGGTGATGGTGTCATATTTGCTTGATTTTGATATATGTTGTAGCCTGTGGCGATAAACTTCGAGACAGGATAAACAAGTTCTGAAAAGATGAAGCAGCTACCTATTTTAGTTCTTGATTGCTAGCCATCTAAAGATGGTTAGCGCGGACACGCCCTCCTTTTTCAAACCCCTCTGAAATCAAAACGGAGTAAGATTTTGACCTGAAACCAATAGCATTTTACTTCTATCACCAGGCTACAAAATATATCAAAATCAAGCAAATATCATACCATCATCAGGGGAGCTCTGGTGATTTCAAATGGATTGACCCCTGACCCTAAAGCCCCTTCTGCGTCCCGATAGGCCGATTTCACCCAGCGGCAAGCAGGACCTTACCTTGAATTCGTCCTTGCGGATGACTCCGCCGGGCTGCAGGTGCTGGCGTATCTCGTGTAGGACGGTGAGCATGGCGATGTTGGTTTTTCCGGCGCCCGTGGGAGCGCATATCAGCATGTTCTCGTTAGTGTTGTAGGCCGTTTCAAACACTATGGACTGGATCCTGTTCAGACGCTTCATTCCCTGAAACACCAGCTGGCCAATCTGCAGGTGCGGAGAAAAGAACAGACAGGGAAAGAGAGTGAGAAACGTTTACATTATTGCAGATTTGAATTTATTACTCCAGTTTGTGGTTGAAGTCGAAGTTTTTAAGGGAGCGTGTATCACCCTTCACCGCAATAAACCAATAAACCTTCATTACTATGAGCACGTAATATACTCTTTTTATTCTCATCTCAGTCAAGACTTAACAGAGGACTTCTTCAGTACAGCAATGGGCTCAGCAGTCTACTCATTGGCAGCAGGTACCTAATACACGGCAAAGCCAGTGATATATTTGAATTGAATAGACCCAAAAAAGCAGGAAAGAGTGAGAAAAAGGAGGGAGAGAGATAGAGATGGCAACAGTGAGAGAAAGAGATAATGTGATGAAAGGAAGTGGAAAAGCTAAAAAAGGGGGAGAAATACAATAAGATTACCGGAGAAAGGACTGAGCGGGGGGGAAAAATGGATGGCAGACACAGCAGGAAGTATGAAACGAGGGAGAGAGAGGGAAAAAGGGAAGCACTTAAGAGACAGAACCCCATTTAACCACTTAAACCTGCCTACTTTTAATCCTGAAAGAACTCAATTCTACACACATGCTGTAAAGCTGACAGAAATACAGAGCTGAAAGCATAATGCTAGACTGCGCTAATAGCACTTAGCTGCCCGGCAGTAAGGGCACATGGTCTGACCACACACCCACCACGGCCGCGTTGCCCGTTTGAGGTGATTGGCAGATGCGGTGGTGGGAAGTGAACACGTGGCACCGGCTGTTCGTGTGGGTGGTTTTAGTGGTCGTTCACACCGGCCTCATAATCGGAGAATTCGCTTTTCTCTTGAACGCGCGCAGGCCTCGTTGAACCCACTTCGCCAAACTTCACCACTCAGAAGTTATTTTTGGGCCATTTGCATTTTACCTTTTCAGACCCATTTGCATTTTGCCGCCGGCCCTTTCGTGCTGTGGGCGGAACAGACCTTTCCTACAGTTTGGGTTCAGCCGTGTTTGCGCCACTGGCCAGGGCGTGATGGGGCTCCCTGGACTCCGAACAAGCACTTTCTATTCAGTAAGGTTTAGCAGTGCCCAGTGGGTGCAAAGGTATCCCTGCCCAAATCCTTGAGTCCCCAGTGCCAAATCCTGATCCCCAGACTTCAACCACCAATGAACCTCCAGCACCTTGTCCCCAACACTGAAATTCCAAGCTCCATCCCCAAATATCTGATCTCTAAACTCTAACGTTGATATCTGCTTCAGTCAATACACAAATATAAGGGTCTAGCACTACCGCTAGCCCTCACCCAACCTCCAAGCCCCGGTTCCAAACACTGCAATTTGAGGCTCCGTCCCCAACCTCCAACCTTAACCCCAGCCCCTCGCTGCACTGCAGGGCACAAAATCCCTGCAAGGCACGGGTGTCCCTCGCCAAGCTCCGACCTTCCAAGCACAACACAGCAAAGTAATTTCACATTACAGGCTCTTTGTAATTGATTCTGCCCACCCACGGACTGAGCAGACACGAAACAGCAGCGCCCTGAAAATCTCGAAAGATGAAAGGAGAAAATGAAAGGAGAGAAAAATGGCTCACGTTGCAAAAAATGCACAACTTTTTGTCGCAGGGTCTGGGGATAATCAAGCGGCACGATGTTGGGGATCTTTAAAAAAAGAAAGAAAAAAAAAAAGAAAATAAAAAACGGCTTCGGCCGGGGATCAGTTGAAGTCGCGCTACACCTGCCGGCCGTCTGCCGTTCATCAGGAGGGGCGGATATCAGGCGGCGTGGAGGTGGCGGTAATTTCGTCGCCCCGAGAGCGGAATACACAAGCAGGTGTTTTGAGCCCAACGAGTCACGCCGCGCATTCCAATTTAGAGCTTCCCACTGTTACGCGCTCTCCTAACTCACAGAACGTGTGAACGTTAAGTGACAGCTGCCATTTTAGCTCGCTCGAGCATTCGAAACGCAAGCGAAAGGCACTCAATATCTTTAACGGAGCTCAAGTTAATACCAGCCAAAATTCCACCACAGTATTTAGCCAAATATGTTTCTACCGACATAAGACAAGATGGTCAAGAGGGAGGAGAGAGGATTTTAATGAGAGAGGATAATTAGTGCTTCCCAGTGCAGAACTGGCACGGGAAGAATGTTCCAGAGGTTTTTTTTTGTTTTTTTTTTTCCAGAGGGTGCAGCCTGCTTCGCTCATCCTCAAAACAGAGCTCTGCCTGTAGGGGACCGGAACAGCCCACACGCAAAGCAGCTTGGGATCATGAGTGGCAAGGCACCTCACAAACCTCAAAATGAGGGCTTAGAAATACCGCCACTTACCCTGGCCAGACACACAGCGTCTTCACTGTCAAGCCCTTAAACCTCTCACTGCCCGTTTCCAAAGGGAGAAGAGGGGTTCCTTCTGAGCCCCTATGGCTTATACAGACCTTTCTTTTATTTTTAATAAGTCAATCTGCATGTCTCTGGTCTCCACTTGATTCACAAAAAAGTTTCCCAGGCAAAGGAGAACTACATCGGTAGGTTGGCCAGGTTAAAAAAAAAAAAAAAAAAAACTGACAACCACGCACTGACTAAGAATTCCTTTCAAGCAGCAAATCTTACATCAACGCTCTTTCCTCATTAGTCTTACGTTCGCTTTCAGCAATAGCTCTTCACCCTACCCTGGAAAAAAATGAAATCTTATTGGGCATTTTATGACTACATTTAAAAATTAACTTGTCATATTCCAGAATTTAAGATCCGACTTGGCAAGTTTATGATGCATAATTCCATATTATATTCCTTGTCTCTAAAAATCTCAACAAATACATCCTTTTCTATCCAACAGACATGTAACATAAATAGGTTACTTTGAGTAAATTTTCTTTAAATCACTTGCATTGCTCGGCTGCATTTTTTTTTTTTTTTTATAGTGCACAAGCAAGCATATCAGCCACCGTCTGCAGAGGCTGGCCCAGCCTCTGCGTGACCATGAAATCTAGCCTACAATGGATTAGACTGCAAGGGAAACAACACAAGGACCTTGTCTCCTGGTTTAAACTCACGGATTCCAGCCTTATGATCATACCAAGTTTTCATTTTTCCCTGACTTGATTTCAAGTTCTCTTTGGCTAGGTCACAAGCTGCACGCAATCTTTCCTTGAACTTGCTAACATAGTCTAACAGACTGATGTGCGGCTCTTCCTCTCGCCATTGTTCACTCAATAATAGCAAAGGTCCTCTCACTTCATGACCAAACACTAGCTCAAAGGGACTGAATCCAGTAGACTCCTGCACTGCTTCTCTAGCTGCAAACAACAGCAAATGAACACCTTCATCCCAGTCTTTCTCATGGTCATAACAATAAGTCCTCATCATTGTCTTGAGAGTGGAATGAAACCGCTCTAAGGCACCCTGACTTTCTGGATGATAGGCACTAGAAAGAATCTTCTTTGCACCTAGTTCATACACAACCTGCTGAAACAATCCGGAAGTGAAATTGCTACCTTGGTCTGACTGAATTTCCCTGGGAAGGCCAAACAACGTGAAGAACTTTATCAAAGCCTTTGAGATTGCAGTTGCCTTGATGTTACGTAGAGGTATGGCTTCAGGGAATCTGGTAGATGCGCACATGATTGTCAACAAGTACTGATTTCCAGATCTAGTCTTGGGTAATGGACCAACACAATCAACAATGACCTTAGAGAATGGCTCCCCAAATGCTGGGATAGGCTGCAATGGAGCTACAGGTGGGTCTAACTGGTGTTTTCCAACTACCTGACAAGTGTGACAGGTTTAGCAAAAGTTGGAAACATCTTTCCGAAGCCCAGGCCAAAAGAAGTGTTTCATGATCTTATCAACAGTCATGTTAACACCAAGATGACCTCCTAAAGGTCAACTATGAGCCATTGTTAATATCTCATTCCTATAGACCTTCAGAACAACAATTTGCCTGACCACTGCCCAATCTGCATTAGCAGGGATATCAGGAGGGCGCCACTTCCGCATCAACACACCATCCTTGAGATAATACCCAACTGGAACTGCGTCTATATCTTTATCAGGAAGGGCTCTCCTCTTTAGTACACAAATTTCAGGATCATTAGTTTGCTCCTCAATCAACCGCTTTCTGGACAGAGACAAGTCTCCAGACACATCAGAATCACCAGATCCTTCCTGCTGGCTGAATAGAGAACTGATAAAAGTATCTGATAAGTCCTCAAACGGAGAAACCATAGTAGGCCAATCAGAGTCATGAGGCGAACCACCTGAGTCCTGACTATTCAATGTACTGGACGGCACCACATCATCTTCTTCTTTAGCCTTCTTGGCCATAGCACGAGTCACTGCACAGGAAGGATACAAAGATGGGTCTTCATCGCCATCTTCAGTGCTCGGCTGTGAAGTAAGATGTACAGGGGGAACTACATTGCCCCCAGCCAGGTCATTGCCTAGCAACAGAGAAACACCCTTTATAGGTAGACTTGACATAACTCCCACCTTTACCTGTCCTGTAACTAAATCTGACTTCAAGAATACAGAGCGCAGGGGTACAGATACAGTCCTCCCTTCAATACCTTGTACAAGTATGAAATCCCCAGAAGCGGTCTCATCACGTAACTCCAAGAAGTCCATCAACAAAAGTGACTGAGAAGCTCCGGTATCCCTTGGGATATATATGGGGACAGGAGTAGTATGCTCATTCAGAGCCACTAATCCCTCTGACACAAATGGAAGAAATTCCTCCCTCACAAAGTCAGCAGTATCAGGCTTTTTTGCCCCACAAGAAGCAGGCAATTTAGCAGATCGGTAATCTACTACAGGGGTTTCTAACCTTGTTTTCACAAAGGCATTTGGTTTGGTATCCTTTTCTTTTTCTTTCTTAGCTTTAAGGAACCAACAGTTAGTTGTAACATGACCAGATTTCTTGCAATTTTTTTTTGAAAATTCAAAAAAACAATTTTATAATTTGAAATGTTAGATTTTCAATAAATGACTCACACAATATTCTCTACCGGACTTGAGCCCCCAATTTGTCATGGCCCCAATTTGTTATTACATTTACAACAGCAAGGGATGACAGACACAATTTTAAAACTCAAACACATTTATTTAAAAAGGCAATTAACAACTAACTAATCTACTGACCATTATTAATTAACAAGAAAAACAGAAATATTTACAGTCCCTTTTGGTTGGGTTCCTTGGTGATGTCCTGGGTGAGGAAAATGCTCTAACACAGGCAAAAATCCACTTAAAGCTTCACAGGTCTTGAACAGAATGACAGGTCTGGTCATTTTTTTTTCTTCTGGTTTTTTTTTTCTTTTCTCTGGGACTTGTTTCAGACATGCCCAGAACATGTCCAAACCTAGCTCCAGTCTGGGCTTAACAAAAAAAAAAGGTAAATACTGCCATCCAGTGGCCTATACTCAAATTACAGCTACTATAATATTTCCGGTCATTATCGCTTGAGTACCTATAGCTAACCGCCCTGCGGGACGCAACATATATGATGCCGCTAAATTTACTGGAGATAAATGAGCAGCTAGGTTTCCGTTGTACCCAGCCCAATACCAGGTCTAATGTTGCTAGGGTTACAAGTTGGCTAGTGGATGAAATTCGAATGGTGAAACGACCGTAGCCGAACTACCTGTGCGGTTCCACGGTTTTAATGCATACCTGCCAGCCAATCAGAAAAAAGTATTAACCCAGACCATGGTATAATGTGACGAATAATTTCTGAAACTAGAAAGATCTAGTGTGTTCCATTTCAGAAATATAGAGGGCCAATCCTGGCCCCATGTACATACTAAACTTTAATGAGTCTTTTTGGGGAGGCTATGAAATAGCAAATATGCAAGTTACAGGACTGTTTTTTTTTTTTTTGGTCAATCTGAGACCAAAGACGCAACAATACAAAATTCACATATTTTTCATTAATAGTTAAAACTCATTAAATTTGGCATATTGAAGTGCAACACTCAATTTTGAATAAATGGAGACCCGCCCCCATTTTGAAGTCTCAACATCTCAAAAACTAATGAAGATAAAGGTCTAAAATTTTAGGCATAGTATACTGGATACAAGAGCACTCAGTTCAGTAAACCTGAAGCACATCTGAAGTTATCATTCAGGAGGCCTCCGGTGTTCTTCGATGGAATTGCTCAGTTGTTAAAAGAAGAGGAGATGTAAGACAGAGGTAAAAATGCCCCCATTCCAACTTTTTTGAAACGCGTTGTCATCAAACTCAAAAAGAACAGATATCTTTAAAAAAAATGAACATCAGAGATGTTGTCTTTGTAATTTTCAATTAAATATAGAGTCTAAATGTTTTGCAAATCATTTCACTCCATTTTCAATCACATTTCATTCAACACCCCAACTTTTTGGGAAACAAGGTTGTAATAAGTGCCATTTAGGGGTAATTGTGGGCGGTAATGAGACAGGGTCTGAGGCCTGTTAACATGCGCAAACTTCTGAGAAAACTGAGATCAATAGAGGTGAAATTACACGCCGATGTGGCTTGGGTTTTATAAATGCAGTTTTTGTCTGGCGTACGCATTGCCCTGAATTTTCAGGCCACTGCACACTCTATATTTGGAGCCATATTTTACAAATGAAGCAGGGCATTGACTGAGGTCTTGTCCCAATATTGACACAAACTCTTGTTCCCCTCATCTGTGTATATGCACAAAGGTGCAAAAAATTGCATGGTGTGCCATTTCTCTCATGTTGTGCTCACAAGCGCCCCCAAAGCACCCCTGACGCGACCCTCCGGCAATTCCGCATCAGACCGCACTTACCCAAAACTCTTACCCACAACTCCAGTGCTACCATGATGTTTTACATAATTCCAGCAAGCATGCAGGAGACACATAAGAATGAGTGACGCTTTCCAAGCTAGAGTCACAGCAGTGGCATAAAAATATTTGTTACAATTCGGCTGTGAAAAATGTGATTCAACCCTGCTCAAGTGCGGACTTGAGGTTCACATTTTCAGCCTGCACTTCATGCACGTCACACAAGTGTACACTCTGAGAAGGCCCGCAAGGCTTAGGGTGGATATAGGGACAAAGCCTGAGTCCTGTCACAGCAAGATCAGAACACGGAGCTCCACCAAGAAAACGCCAACGACATGTACCGTAAGCCTTCGGTACGCTCACCGGAACCAGGCTTTAATGTTGCACTTATCACTAGCATTCAGCACTTTTTTTGCTGCAAGAGAAACAACCATAAATTGTACGCATCTGCTGAAGTACTGCCAACCTCACTGAACACTGGTAATTTCAGCAGGCAGGCGTTGTTGTATTTAAGCTGCAAAAGCAGCATGTGTTACCCTCAATCAAGCTGAGCAGGACAAGTAGGTCCAATAATGTTGTTTTACTATTTGAAATGCACCTCCGTTCTTCCTCGTTGCTGCTGGAGGAGAAACTATCAGTCAACCAGAGGTTGGTGGTCAGGGATGCTTTGGAAAGCTCGCAACCCAATTTTCCAATTCTTGCATTTCACAGCCTGGAATTTGACCCACAGCTATTGAGTACAGGCCACGAGAACAAGACTGTGAATATATTACGCAAATGGGTAGCACCGCTAAGATGGGGGGTGTTACGGTCAAGCCTTTCATTACTCTGAAGACTGTGTAGCATCAAAACCCCAGAGCTAATGTGGGCAGGGTTCTGGATGATTGCAACATTGCAGCTGACAATTTGTCACTGCTGAAGGAATGTGCCGGTTCCCAAGGGCCTCGTCACACCCTCCCGCTCAACTATTGGGCAGCCAAGCATCGACTACACCCTGATCGACGATACTGAACTTCCACAGTCGGCCATCGCTGCATCAATCGAAGCGTGAACTATGGGGAAATGCGGTACAAGCCTGATACAGCCTAGAGCAATTCAAATGGTGACTGTGTATGTGTGTGCACAACCCCATTTCCAAAAAGGTTGGGACGCAGTGTAAAATGTAAACAAAAACAGAATGTCATGACAGTCATGTTTTATAAATCATTTACATTTAACTGAATATGATACAAAGACAATATATCAGATGCTGAAACAGAGAAATTTTACTGTTTTATGAAAAATATCTGCTCATTTTGAATTTGATGCCAGCAACACTTTTGAAAGAAGTCGGGACGGGGGCATGTTTACCACTGCGTTGCATCATCTCTTTTTTTTCTTTTTTTTAACAACACTCTGTAAGTGTTTGGGAACTGAGGACACCAACGGCTGTAGTTTTGAAAGCAGCAAGTTTTCCCATTCTAGCTTGATGTAGGATTTTAGTTGCTCAACACTTAGTGGCCTCCTTTGTCATACCTTCGGTTTCATAATGTGCCAAATATCCTCTTTGGGTAACAGGTCTGGAAGGCAGGCAGGCCAGTTATTGCACTGTATTTCTTTTATTACGGAGCCTTGCTGCATGCGTACAGAATGTGGTTTGGCGTTGTCATGCTGCAATGAGCAAGACCTTTCCTGAAACAGACATCTGGATGGCAGCAAGTGTTACTCCAAAGGTTGTATATATATCATTCAGCATTAATGCTGTGTCCACATATGTGCCAGTTTTCCATGTCATGTGCACTAATGCACCCTCATACAATCATGGATGGTGCATTGTGAACTGTGCAATGATATTGAGCCGGATTACCCCTCTCTTCTTCAGACAGGAGGAAGCGGCATCTTGGATTTTCCAAAAAGAATTTCCATTTCAATTGGTAAGGCCACAGGATAGTTCTCCACTTTGCCTCAGTCCGAGCTTGGGCCCAGAGAGGATGGCGGCGTTTCTTGATCTTTTTGAATTATGGTTTTATTTCTATATGGAAGATGTTTACCTTCCATTTGTGGATGCAACAATGAATTGTGTTCACTGACAATGGATTTCAGAAGTTTTCCTGATCCCATGCAATGATTTCGATAACAGATTCCTGTCTGTTTTTAAGGGCCCGGAGATCATGGTCATTCAATATTGTTTTTTGGCCTTGACCCTTGCGTACAGAGAATACTCTGGATTCCGTTAATATTTCAATTTTGTATCGTAGATGATGAAATCCCCAAATTCTTAACAATTTTTCTTTTGCCCAGGCAGTCTTTCACAGAGTGGTACAGGTTTCACCATATTTATTTCTGAAAGACTCAGCTTCAGCAAGATGCTCTTTTATACCCAATCATGTAACTGACCAGGTGCTAAGTAACCTAATTAGCTGTAAGACGTTCTCTCAGGTGTATTTTTTAGCATCATAAAGCATATCCAGTCTTTAGTTGCTCCTGTCCAAACAATTCTGAAATGTGTTCTAGGCATTAAATTGAAAATGAGCTAATAATTTTCAAAAAGCAGTAAAATTTCTCATTTTCAACATTTGTTAAGTCGTCTTAGTACTAATTTCGATTATATGCAGGGTTATAATGATTTCCTTATCATTGTATTCCGTTTTTATTCACATTTTACGCCACATCATAACTTTATGGGAAAAGGGGTTGTAGAAATGCACACATAAAACATGTAAGTAATGTGCTTGCAAGTGTATAGTCTCATGCATACCGCAGTAGGTTTAAGGGTGCGAGTGCAGTATATATGCATGTGCGTTTTTGTACAAGTGCATTTGTAAATGACAAAATGCGCAAGCTTCTGAGTTTTTTTTCAGTGTGGGTATTTGCGAGGGTGTGAGCGCATTTTCTTCTCCGAGCGTGCATACAGATGACTTCGGCATGAATTTCTCTTGGATGCTGCTAGTAAAGGGATTAAAGAGCCTCGACAACCGGAAAGATAAATGCTTAATTTAGAACCCCGTTGGTGTCGCTTCTCACATTCCTGAAGCAGCATTTACAGAAATACAACAATCGTGTAATTTTTCCATCTTCTTCTTCTTTTCAGCGAGCGAGCGCATCCCTGCGCTTCCCCTGGTCCCTCTGCAGATCCTCGACTCTGTGCGTCGACCCAATTATTTCCCTCAAAGGCAAAGCTTTTAGGATTGCTTCCTCTTAAATCCTGAGAGCACAAACTTATAAATATTCATTTCCGAATTAGAAGCGAGGTTTCTCCCTCTCCCTTTCGCGGCGTGTGCTACTCCGTCGTCCTGACGACGGGACTGCGGCGGCTGGCTTTCGCCGGCTCCTCTCCTGCCGTGATTTATGGACTTTGTCGTTTTTTAACGAGCCGTCGTGTCCCTGCACTCATTAAACATGCAGATTAATGCAAATGTATGCATGCCCCAATATTCACCTTGAAGTAATGCATACATGTTATAAATATGAAGTTGCCGTCATTCAACGATCTCGCTGTTTTGTTTAGCTTCTTGCTCTTTTTTTGTTCTCCTATTTGTCATGCAAATGTATGCAAACATACCCTCAGATGGCTAATCAAATTGTCCCCAACAACTGAGATTCTCTCAGACTGAAAACTTTGAGAAGTGGTTTCCTAGAGTTACTGCCACAGGCCAGCAATGTTTAGGCAAACACAACACTTGTTGTAAATGGCTTCTCAGCAGCACTAAGAGAATAATCATCAGCATTCATTCTGGCAAAGGCTGAACATTAAATGCGTGCCACTGTATTTGTCCACAATGCATCAGTGAGGCTCACTACCTGTGCCGTTCATTTTGAACAAAATGAATGACAGCAAACCGCTTCAAGCTCTATATCAAACCCTAGGGCGAGAAAATGAGTGCAACTCATGGCAACCACATTCCTCAAAAAATATTCTGATTATGTCTAAATCTTGCTTAAGAATGATGCAAGGTAATGATAACAAAACAAAACAAAAAAAAAACACTAGCCTGATTGATAATGTTGTTTCCTAGCTAGGAAAAAAAAATTTGAAACATTGCCTCTAGCTTTGCCACGAGAGTGAAAAATTAGGTTGTCTATTGATGGCATTCGCATAAGAAATATAAGAAAATCCAAACAGAGCTGGAAGGGCAGTAAATCACACGGAATCATGGAAGCTCCACTGATGTAGCTATAATTAAGAAGTCAAGTGAGCTCAGCCCTCGAGACCGGGCTAGCTATGTCCCCAGCACCAGACATAATGCAACACCCATGTGATGATGTAAATTTAACACGTGAACACAACAGTCCAACAGAAACAGAACTAAGACACAGTAGTACTTAAGCCTTCATTGCCTGCATGTCAAAGTAAGAACAAGATGGCTCCAGCATATCCTTGATCTGACTCACGGTGCATTATCACCATAATTATCTTCTTGGGTGCACTACCTGAGTGCTGCTCATCAGATGCTGCTCCCAGTTCACTCTGTACAGATTCAAACTACAAAAAAAAGCAAAGCACATAGAACATACATTAAATGGGCAGCCTGCCCACAAGGAGCACTGAACAGTGCATTTCAAGACTCTCCATTAATTACTTCTGAAACCCTTCAGCAGAAAACACACCCTCGCAGCAGAGAGCCGGAAGACACAGCGCACCGGGACCCGGGCCAGACCTCTGCCAGCCAATCGTCCGACGGTGATCAGCAGGCTCCGCCCTCCCCTGCCCATTCAGGCTGGCCCCTCTGACTGTAATTGTAAATGAGAGGCTAATTAACACGGTGGGAGCCCGGTCCATGGCCATACGCTGGAGCAGGGGGATACCGAGGCAGTGCGAGCGAATCCGCAAGCATTCGCAAGACATGCTAATTGGACCCGCCTGGATTTGTTTAATGGTTTTATCCTGGGAGTGTTTGAAACAACATTAAAAAAAAAAAAAACTGTGCGCCTCCACCAATTTGCGTGTCCCCGCGCCTCCTGCGAAAATTTGAACGGGTGGAACTCCAAGCCAAGCCAAGCTGCTGCAAAAAACGATAGGGGGTGTCTGTCCTAACTGCGGGTGAGGGATCGACAGGAACAGCTACCACGCCAATTAAATTCTCTCCGTTGGAAACAGAAAACCGAAAGATATAATTGCTGTCATTTGTGTGGTGTGGTTTTAATTACTTTTCGGTTCCATTTCATTCCATTTCAATTGACAGCTTGATCAATTTAATTGCAAGCTCAAGTTCACAGCTTATCAGTCAGCTCCAAGCTGCCACAAAGCAAAATAGTCTGGCTGGAAAACACACACACCAGAACCTTATACACCAACAACCTCAAATAACTACTTGAACACCAATAATAGACAGCGAAAAAAAAATCTGTTTTTAATTTTTCACTCCAGAAACAAAGATTAGATTTTGCCTGAGCCAGAACAATGTGATTACAGTGAACAAGAATACTCGTATGAACGTGACGAGAAAGGATTTTGAGGAGGTCAAGGGAAAAGAGCAAATTTGAAAGGGGTCAAGAGAGATAAGGTGTTTTGAGGGGATCAAGAGAGACCAGGTGTTTTCTGGGAGTTGGGATGATAAAGGCATGTCTCTGGACAGAGAGTGAGGTGTGTATTGGGGAGCATGTAAGAGAGGAATGTTTAACTGCTTCCATCCAAGGGCAAATGGGTGTGTTTTGACTAATGTTATAAAACAATCCATCTCAAAAACTCAATAAAAGTCAGAAAAATGGTATAAGCTGTTTTTTTTAACAGGAGTAGCGCGCCTTAATTATTAAACAGTCATTTTCTGCCTAAATCCAGTTTATTACACTTATTCTCCTGAGCTTATAGATAGAGAATGTCTAAAAATCAGCAAGAAAATTCAAATTCCAGAGATTTTTTTGTTGAGCAACAGCTGGTATAGAAAAAATTACACCAAATTAGTCTACATGCGTGTCCTCAAAATGTATTAGGAAATTTTGAAATCTTTAACCAGTTTGAAAAAAAAAAATAATAACACTAGAAACAAGGCCATTTTTTTGCCTTTTTTTCCTCTTTTTTTCTCATATCATTTAAAGCCCAGTATCAGTCACACAATGGGCTTTAAATTCGTAGACTAGGCGCAGGCGCGGCAAATGGGGGGAGCGCCGCGCCAACGGGGTGCATCCAGGCGTATTTAGCAATTTCATTCCCGATGCAGCCTGGCGCAAGTACTCCTCTGTCCAGCCTCTGTCCCTCCTGCCGGGGCAAGTGGCAAAGAGGGAGGAGAGAAGGCGTGTTTGGGTATAACACAGCCGAGTCAAATCTTCACCAATCAAATGAGCTCCTCTCTTCACCTTTAAAGTGTTGGAATATAGAAACATCTGTCCTATATCTGCATGATGTGTTAATATTGCATTTTACTTTGCAGCTTCAGAAATGTTTTCTGCACCGCTTACATCTATATTAAGCATTACGAATATGAGTTAGCTGGCTAGCTAGGGCATTCACAAATTATTACCATTAGTGAACTTGATGGAATTTCAAAACTAAACTATATCAGATCATTCAAACTTATGAATCTGGAATGAAATGCGATGGTTGCTCATTTATTTCTTCTGCCTGCATCATTGGGAAGAGAAACAATGGATAGTGTGTTCCCATTATTACAACCTGTTGCTGCTTAAAATTTTGGGATTAACATGCATGGATAACAATGCAAGATACGTTACACATTTATTTTCAATATGTGTTCTGAACTCAGTAGAAGATCATAGCAATCACGCTGTAATCCTTGACAATAATAGTATTAAGCCGCTTGCACAGTGGAGGCGAAACAAATTTTTGGCACAACGGATTACATTCAAAGTCAATGCAAACATGCGAATACACGCATGTATTCGCGTCTTTGCATTACTTTGAATGCAATCAGTCATGCGAAACATAGCCTACACACGCACTCACGCGCCCACATGTACACATCTCTCTCTCTCTCTCTCTGATCTGACATCAGGACAATCGATATAGATACTATAATTAATGTGCTGATTCAGATAGTTATATTAAATAGTGGTTGCTATAATTATTTATTGCACTGAAATGTGCCTAACATTCTGGAAACCTGCCTGTGAGGATTCGGTGATGTGTGCGCACTGTGCGCCAGTCAGCCAAATTACCACTGCACAAAAAGTAAACCAGGTTGGAGCTGGTGAGCTTTCTGCACAACTTCAGCAGAGACTTTTGCTATAAAATTGTCACTGCATCTTTATGAATATGTGACACCTCCCCCTACTACGCCGCCACACCCATCTCGGCGCAGGTCCGTCTACCAAATTGCCAAATGGCTGCGCACGGTGTTGCGCCGGACGAAATTACCACTGCATGGGCTGCGCCACACTACGCCACCCTGCGCTGCGCCAAGAAATTAGAGCCCAATAAAGGCCAGGAATATTGTTCAATGCTTTTTCAACCCTCACTTGATCGAATGGGATCATTTCAACACCAGCCGTGTAGTCTAATGTGCTGTTTTGATATTTTAAATCAGAAAAATGTTTCCTTCCATGAGGGTTCGTCAAACAACTTTTCTTACAACTTTTCATAGGTTTCGTAACAATTGAACTATTGGTGTGGCTATTAGTGTTTTGCATTGATAAAAGGGCTGCTTACCTCATCCAAAGCAAAATACTATTATTTCCTAGTAGAGATAAAATCTTTTTGCCCAAAGAAGTCACATCATTTATTAAATGACAATAATAATCCTGTTAATCAGGCCCATATGTCAATTTTTAATTTTTAAATATTTTTAGCTCCTCAGTACTATGCTCCGTCAAGATAAAATTTTAATGATTTGGGCACTGGACCAGTATCTACCCCTGCGCAAATTTTGGTGCAGATGACATTATTAGTCTTTGGGGTAAAGCTAATGAAAGACACACACACACAAATAAAAACATAACTTCCTTAGCAAGGGTAAAGATAGCTATGAGTCATGTTATTCTAGATCTCATAGGCAAGATTTACTGCAAAACATAACAATTCATTGAATAAAAGTTGATTCCAATAATATCAACGCCCATGTAAAGGTTAAAAAAAAAAAAAAACACACATTTTCTGGGGTTATAAATGAGCCGGAACAACTCCCCATTATTCTTGGCACACACCCACACGCACGCACGCACGCACGCACGCACGCACGCACGCACGCACGCACGCACGCACACACGCACACACACACGCACGCACACACGCACACACGCACACACACACACACACACACACACACACACACACACACACACACACAAATCAATCAAAGCTCTTAAGGGGACACATAGTTAAGCAAACATTTTCCCAAAATAATCACTTTTTAAACTGAGAATTATCAGCAAATTCTATTGGAAATTATTAACAGCTTAAAACACTGAGTTTCCGTAGCGTCACATCAGTGGCTGCCATGGCATATATCAATATTTAGATCAGTGGTTCCCAAACTTTCTCTGCTGGGCCCCCCTTTGGTACATAAGAAAATTTTTGCGCCCCCCCCCCCCAAAAAAAAACCAGGTAATACACATATTTTGTTTTCAGAGTCCATTGCAGTTTACTTCGCACATTGTAACTTATATAAACCACAACCTTTTTTGAAAAAATAAAAGTCACCTGCCATAAACTGTAGGTTGTCATAAACAAGGCTAATGAGAAATAAATAACAAAATAAAATAATTACACCGTGATGGTTTGTTAAGTGTAACTGTTTTCAAGCACCATAACTGTAATTATGTTCAGTGTAAAAAGTTTTTTTTCTTTTCTTTTTTTTTTTTTTGATATTCAACAACATCGCTATTAATTGATTTTCCGGACACCAACAGAAACTTACTTGCATACAGCCAATCAGCGACCTTGTGCCGGACCTCTGTCTCGGGACAGTTACATTTTTCTCGTTTTACTGGCCTTGCACTTATGAAGTACAAATAACCGAGATCGCGTCAGCTAATTATAGAAAAAATAAATGCTCTGAACAGATGAGTTTTGTCTAGCCTAGCTGGAAACATTAAAAATGATCGGCAGGTTTGGAAACGGCCACCGTAATTTTCAAATGAAGGTCACGAAGATTTAATAATTCTAAACCTCTTTTAAAGTATAAAATCATTAGGCCGTATCACTCCCCTCTGCCTGAGTATAGCCGACTTCTTAAATTTATGTTTCTATGATGCAGAAAGAAAGCACCATAATTAACCTATATTAACAGCCGACAGCGAAGTACGAAAAAAATTCAGAACACCACTTGCCGAACTTGCGGTTACGATTGTAACGTTCAGTTGCTAAAAATAATCTGCCGGCCTACAGAGCATTCATATTATCGGGATAAGATGACGCAATCTCGGTTATTTCTGCATAACATTCATCGGATTTTGTTCGGTGTCAATTACCATTTTATTATCAAAATGCCAGATCAGTGCAGGATAAAAAGCGGCGAGTTGGGTATCGCCAGACTACATTGATTGCAACCAGCTCAATTTATCAGCTTCAAATATTTGAACAATTACATTCATTTATTATTTTTGCAGATGACAGGCTACATGAATGATTTGGCCAACAGTTACGTTGAGAGTAAGACAGGCATTTACGATGAAATCGCAGAATTCTGGGCAGCGAATGGACTGTGCAGTCAGTGGTTCCGAGACCGCACCTCGGTGCGAGTTCAGTAAAGACAGAAAAAAAATTAAACTGTCTCAAGACACTCCTTCAGCGGTCCGGAACAAGGTTGCTGATGTGCTGTATGCAAATAATTTTCTGTTGGTGTCCGGAACTCTAATGGGGGGAAAAAATTCGCTTCCCGCACCCGCGCCCCCCCTGCAATTGCTCTGCGCCCCCCCTAGGGGGCGCGCCCCCCACTTTGGGAACCACTGATTTAGATTAACACGGTTATTGAGATAACTATACAGTGCTTGGTTACAATTTCAGCTGTAATGTGAAGGAAAAAACATTCCTAATGTCACTACAGAGCTTTTTTTCCGAAGTTTCTATGTTCCAGTATTGATTTTGACCCTGCTAAATCAATTTCAGCAGGAAACAGCTAATTCAATATGCTTATTTTGATTTACTCATATTCAGATTTACATATTGCAAAAAGAGCTCTATACTGACATAGATCATCATAAAATGAGGAAAACTGCCAAATACGAAGTCAATTGGATATATAGTTGCTGAGAAATCTGTATTTTCTTGTTGAAAATCTGTATTTTTAGAAAAACGTGATTTTAGTTCAGCAGTAATGTTCACGGGAGGAATACATTTAGTATTTTGTTTTTAGTGGTTTAGTGGTTTTTTTAACCTCCTTGAAAAGCACCAGCCTCAAAAGCAACTCCCTCTTCTTCAATCTGTGTTTCTTCCCTAGTTTTACGTGCTTGTCGAGCGTCTTTTCGGGTTTTTTTTTTTTTGTCAAGTTCAAGTGTGCATTTTTCACTGTTACACACGCTTTCTGTCCATTTCGTGATAGCCTTTCGTTGAGTGTGCCCCTGCCAAGTTTCATAAGAATGGAGGCAATTCCTCTTTGGCCATCACTGAAAGTCACCACACTCATAGCTGTTCCAGCCTTGAAGACAGTGTTCGTGACAAATGTTTCCTTCGGAACATGACTCCATATTACGGACTATTTGAAGGACCACTTCATGTTCTTACCTCAAAACTAAAATTTTGAACCAGCATTTTGCTAAGCTATAGGTCCCCTTAACTAAATTAGATCATTTAATTTCATCAGTCATTCAAAAATTAGGCTGCGTGGAAATGATGAACACAAAATACTCATGAAAAAAAACTTTATTTTTTCACATAAAACATTGAGGGGTCATTTATGACCCAACTTGGTCATTTTAGCCATGAAAAACACTTGGTTGCTTGAGAGTTAAAGCTAAGGAAGGGCTCCATTACCACAAAACAGCTAGTATTAACCGAAGTCCAGTATCCGACATTTTGCCTCAACGATTAAAAAAAAAAAAAACCCAGACAAAACATTGATTGCTCTTGGTGCAACTCAAAGTAATTTGGCTGGATTGCAAATTAAAACAATGACCGACATTTAGCCTGCCAAACCATGACGCAAGTGGGGAAACCCTTCCACTACCGTTGATTTAAATGGACTGGCTGAAGCCCCCTACAGTCATGCAAATGTACATTTTTTCATGAAGTCCAATTCCTTCACATTTTTTCAAAACCAAGTTTCAGGGCTAATGATGATCCTGGTCCATTAACCACCAAACGAATTAGGGAGAGACAGCGACCTACATTAAATATAGGTGAGTGAAGACCACAATTGAAATGTTCTGATTTAAGCTGCTTCTCGATATTTTGACCAGAATGACTCAGTAATCAAGAATAAATGTCTCGCAAGGATTTTGAATGATAATATTGATGTGTTTACGAATTTTATATTAGTAAATTATAAACTGATTGACTTATATAAATGCTGCAGCGCCACTGCTACCGCTAGGGGGCATTTGGGTTTAAAAAGTTAAGGACTACAATAAAGAATCACAGTATGACATAAATTTGTATTAATCAGCTTTTTTTTTTTTTTATTTCTGTTCCTTTGGTCAGGTGTCCATGCAAATAATGGATGGGGTTCTCAAAAGTAGCCAAAAATTGAGTCACGATTAAATAAACAAGTAGAACGTGGTGTCCTTTCATTTATTGTGCTAATGAGGTTGAATACTCAAGACCGTTTCAAAAAATTAAAGGCTTTGAGTCCTAAACAATTGCCATTCAATTGCCTTTAGCACGACCACGGGCGGTAAGATAAACGTGATCTTGGCATGGATGACAGTCCCTTATTCGCAAACAGCTTATCCAGGAGTTAACGGCAGTGTCACTTTGATTGGTATAGACGTTGGAGCGATGGAACAGGTAGAGCAAAAAATGCTAACGAAACCACATACAAAATGACGACAGGGTTGTGACTCACTGCAGAGGTGTGTTTCAGCACTGTTAGAGGAGAGTGTTATCGGGTGAGGGGGGGTGAACAGGTGAAAGTCAGGGCGACAGTCTGCACTGGGCCCAGGGGAGGGGAGGCCATTTGTTAGAGCCAGGCATGCAAATCAAAATCTTTAACTCAGCCAGCTCGCTGGCCTAGATTCATCCATTAAGTCCATTAACTGCAGCTTCGCCACTCAAAAATAAACACTCCATCACTCCCCCCAGGCCACTCTCACTGCAGTACACAAGTGCTCATCACATTTCATTTGAGCTTCTTTGTTCGCCACAACACGCACCGTTCGGAGTATGCAGATGATCAACGCCGGCGCGGAACGCCATTACAAAGGCTTTTTTTTTCTCAATTATTTTTTTTATTGGCGGCAATATGACAGCTTTTTAAAACGTCGCGACAAATGAAGTTATCCGCACGGCGGCATGAGTGGATAGGTCCTCGGAGTGCGTCGTTTGTCATCTGAAAAAGCGGTAGCATCTCGAATTAAAAATGAAAAACACAGGATGTGGTTTGGCCTGGTGCTTCCTGTCTTTGGTCAGTCGGCTGTCAGCAGTACACAGAGTACTGGGGGGGGGGGGGGGGGGGATGATTTTCCTTAAGCCATGACAATGCATTACTTCCAGAGCCTAGAGTAAAAGCTACAGTATATGAATGGGTCTTTCTCTCCCGAATTTCAATTTACCTTATTCGCATGACATATTTCAAATATGTACATATGATTTGCCAAAGCAAAATCACAATAATAACAATAATTGGGAAAAAAACAATAACAATACAAACACAAAAATTCAAAAATACAAATGTTTCCAGTATTTATCAAAGAATGATTCAACCTTACAGCGCATTTTATATAATTATACAGTCATTGTATAATTAAAGATAGATGAATGAATCCATGAGGGTAGGGGGTCACTGCTGTCCGTCAGACGGTGGCAAGTCACACGTCTCTCTCGCTCTCTCTCTCTCTTTCTCCCTCCTTCCCTCCCTCTGTTTCCCTCTCTTGATTGCTCTCCCTTGTTGGCATGAGAACACAGATCAGACACTGCCAAAGCACAGCCTAGAACATACCAAAACCATAAACAAGGCAATTAATCTCTCCTATGGAAACGCAACCGTATCAATACCATCACCCCCGATAACACCCGTGTCTCAGTGACCCCCTCCCTCAGTGCGCTATCGAGAGTTGCGGAGTGCCTGTGTACAGACACCAGATGTATAACGGAGTCTGACTGAGGAAGAAATGCAGATGCAGCACACGGGAAGCCCATTAATTTCCCGCATGGCGGACGGAGGGATCTCCGGGGTGCGGAGCGAGAGAGAGGGGTAATACATCACCCCGCCCGGTGGCATCTGCCTTACGGAGTGAGGGGACCCCGCAGAGAGCGCATCGGCCTCGCCGCTCCCGCATCACCCGTACCCCTCTCTCCCCTCAGCTGCTCCCGCGCCCCCCTCTTCTCCTGACTCCGCCCCCAATGACAGCGAAAAACTCCTCCGCCAACACATACTCGCCCCCGTCTACTCTGTCCGCACACCCCTCATCCTCCTCCTCGCTCTCACGCGAAAAGGTGACTTTGGCTCGTCTCTATAAACGAACACCGTTTCGTTCTTTATGAAGCCGCCCTGTTATAGGTTTGGAAACCGTGAAAGTCCCCCAGATTGAACCATTTTTCTCCACAGAATTACTGAGAGAGTCTACAGGAGTCGTGTTCTTTTATATTGGCATCCCATCCATCTCCCGAACTTCACAGTCCTGTCCCACCCCCTGAAATCTCTTCCTATTCTTTATATGGTCTTCATAACCTCGCCCTCGCCAACTCCACCACCCCGGCTATTCCACACCGGCTACTGCACCGCCGTCGCTTTCTTTACTCGAAGCAGGTTCAGCTGCAGAAATGAACTGGAATACATATTTCCGCGTACGCTGTTCTAAGGACAGCCGGTGAAGTCTTCGCCTCGATCTTCTTCCCACACAAATTACATCCACTTCAGCCTTACGAACTGACAAAGCTGTCACTGACAAGAAGAAACTGAGTCGAGCATTGAATCTGAAGTTGAATGTCAGAATTCATATATATGAAAAACCACTTTATTGTGGATTCTGGGGTTTTTAATGTCCTTCATGCCAGTTGTGAAAAGCCTGTTGAAATGGAATAAAAATTCACATTTTTTTTTTTTTTTTTTTTAATGGAAACGGTATAAATGAAAAAGGCAAATCTAAACAGGATTAGAAAACTCACATCGGGAGGATTAATTATGAATGGACGTGGTCTATGCTCGATCTGCTAAGCGCCTAAACCGTTGTAGGGTGCGTTAGCGACGGAATCCTGCTCTACCTCACATCACTGGGGAGTGGCAAGATGGCGGGAGGTAGGTGGAGTTACTCAGAGATGGGTGGGAAGTAATTATGACACCCCGCCTCACAAATACAGCACTAGAACAGAGCGATGCACTAAGCAGCAAGGCTAAGAGGATGAAAATGAAAAAGTTGTGAGCGGTTTGCAGATTCTTTGAAACTTTTCCTCCGAATCTTTAATAGAATTGCGATTATTCTACATAATACGAGCTGAAGTACACACTATTAAACTGTGCAAATGTACAAACAGGCTTAAAATTTTGAGTTAATCTCTCCTGCTGATATTAACAGGACACTTGAGCTAACCGGAGAAAGATTTTGCGTTTTTTTCCCCTTAACAAAATGCAGAGTAAAAAGCTTGCTGATTTAAATCAAACTAAAGGCAGTGAAAACAGCCGTTGGACTGCAATGATATAGAAAACTACTTAAATACCACACAAATCACCACCATTAATCACTTTGCAATGAGAAAAACTCAGTGCTGAACACAGGATTATCATTTCATAGAACAGTGTTTTACATTCTAACTAGTGTGACTGAGAACATTTGAAAAGACAGGACTAGTCTCTCTCTCTCAAGTATGCGCATCAACAAACACCACCATCTCCATCCGAACAAAGAAAAAGAATTCACCTGCAAAACTCATTATACTTTGGATGAAATTACTCAAAAATTCATAGAAAAGGCAAAAGTGTTCATCCCCCATTTATGGTGGTGGTGAAGGAGTCTTGTGAAGCAGGTTTATTTAAAAATCGAAAAATGGGCATTACCAGCAAGTTATTCTGTTCAGATACAAAGGCACCTTTTATCATTTTGATATATGCAAGAGTAAGCAAAGTTGAACAGTGGATTTGCAACTTGAAGTGCTGACATCTGTCCAAAGTGAAAGTCGTGGATATTGCCGATGTATCACCCTGCATTATTTTTGTTGCATTAAATGTAATACTTAAATCTCACTAATTTTGGGGGTGCTGATTCCAAAAATATTGTCTGTTTTGCTCTAGTACGTCTCATTTTATTACAATGTATGATGTGCAATTCATAGCATTGTGACTTGTCAACCACTTGTAAGGCTAAAAAGTTTTGCGTCATCACCAGAAAAACTGCCACAAAAACAAGCTTTCCATCTTCCTCCGTGCCAGATGAGATCTATTTGTTCAATTCTCAGCTGATTTTCCCATGTATGAATGATTATAAAGACATTATTTTATGCCTAATCCAGAATCCAGGCTTATTTATATGGCTGCAGACAGAAGAAAATGCAAACACAATCCAGATGTTTTCTGCTACATCTGTGGGTGTTTCACTACACCCAAACAACATTTGGTGCCGTTTTTTTAATCAATGCATAAAAGTAGATATATATGATATAACAAGGAAAATCTACATTCTTATTTTGTGCTAAAAACTGTACATTATAGAAACTTTGTACTTTTTTTTTTTTTATCTCAAAGCATCCTCAGATTAGGTAATATTAGACCATTCTGGGAAATCAGCAGAATTTTCTTTAGTTGAAGAAGAAAGGTGGTGTTGTTTTTTTCCTGAAGTCATCTTAAGCTACTTTTTTTTAATGAACTACAAGACAGTTGGATGACTGACCCGAGGATCGTCATCTGATCTGAAGTTCAAAAGAGAGGAAGTTCCTTTTTACCAAAGACCATTTCTTTGATTCTGACCCAGTCCATCCTTACTTATTTTTCAAACTCCTTTTCCTTTCCTCCCTAATTGGCTGAGCCAGGACCGAGAAAAGAGAGGAACAAAATGACAATAGACATGAAAAATAAACATTAGGTCTGACCTCACAGTGGTCCAGATCTGCAATTACAAATTACACTCCACCAGAGGGAGCCATACAGCCCATACACCCTTTTTCAAGATATATTTGTCGACTCTGTGCAAATTCGTTTTTTTTTGGGTTTTTTTTTTTGTTTCACCCATTTTCCCCAATTTCATTACTTCATCCCATCTGCAGTTGATCAAGTTCTGGCATTCAAGATACCAGTTCCATCTCAACCAGATCTCATCCAAACCAGAGACAGATCCCCAAATCTGGCTGTCGATTCCAAATCAGGCTGTGGTTTTCTCTCCTTCCACGCAATTAAGTAAATAATTGCCACTGACTGGCCAAAGTCATCGCACCTGACTCTCAGGCAAAGAAAGGGTAGAAAATCAGCGGTCCTTGGCCCTTAGGAAACGTGATTTGGGCATCCAAAAGAGAGTTAGGGCAACGGAATAAAAAGTCCCCTCAAGAAGTTAATTACTTGGTCAAGGAACGTCAAATGTATCTTTTGTGGATGTAAACTTTCCGGGTTTTTCAGCGTGTCAACAAATAACTTGCGATTCTACCCCTCCCTAACTGTCACATCTGCCACACGTCAAATTGTCAGTAGCCAAAGTCACTTTTAAATGGTCTTCCCGTTTCACCAGTGCACATTCCTTTGTTCCTTCCATATTCGGGGCCATTTATTACTTTTTTCATTTCCCCAATGGGTGACAGTAAGAGCCAGAGGAGGCAGGCAGAAATGGTGGGAAGGCTGCTGAAAATACAAAGTTGGAATGAGTCCAGGATCAAATCAGCACGTGTTGATTTACTCCTCTTTTCCACGGAGCACTCACTCCATCATTCCAGCATTCGGTCCGATGATGTTCTGCTCTGTGTGCAATTACAGCCGAGAAGCCCGTGAACGTGAATAGTTATCCTTGTTCTCAACCGGGAAATGGATGTAAACTGCTTTCTCAAGGGTATAACAGCAGCTGTCAGATGCTTCAAACTGCGCGAAAACACTGATGGCCCGACGCACTATTCACAGCGCAAGTCGGTCCCCGGGTCAGCTGAAACGCCGCTTGGACAAATGGGGTTTTAGCGATTATGCTCGCATAACCAGAAAAGGGAGCAAAAGACCGACGTAAATGGCTGTCAAGGTCGGATGGAACGAATTACAATTTTTAAGATCTACTCCAATTTTCTAACATTTCGACCGCTTTTAAAGGGCTTACCGGTGGCCGTCGTATTCAAACGAATGCTGGTTCATGGGTATGCTTTCACACACATACACGGCCCACACACACACACACACACACACACACACACACACACACACACACACACGCAGGATTCGACAGGCTTTTACCAACAAGAGTGAGGCAGGACAACGAGCCTTGTGATTCATTAGTTAAAAGGGTCACTAATAAATTCCCCACTCTAAATGTTTCACAAAGCTATTAAAGGCATGCCAGCCAGCATGTTCTTGTGGCCCATTACAGCCTTCAATAAATGACAATTTGTGCATTAAAAAAAAGCAGGCAGACCTTTCCGCTCGTCTCTCCAATCCCTGTAACAGTGCGTTAAGACTTATTAGCTGTTACATGCTAACGTTTCAAAAGAGGGAGGAGCCATGTTTCAAAATTCCAGAAGCTTTACCTAATGAATAGAACCTCTGCTTTGGCTTATTCACATCCCTCAGATAAAGTAGCTCGATATCAATCTATTTCTGTCACAAAGAGTTTCAAAAGCAAAGGATTCGCTCTGGCTGCAGGCATAAAAATGTAGAACTAGAAAGATAAAGCTTTTAAAGCGAAGAAGGGTTGGGGGGGGGGGGGGGGGGGGGGGAGTGAGGAAACTAGGAAAATTGTGCAGGATTTAACATCTGGCTCCATTTCAGATATGTTTCTTTGCGTTAAATCATACAGGACATGTGGAATTATAATAATGATGATAACGGAAACAAGCTTCATTGATTTCACACTACCTCCTCCGCCTCGCACCGGGCAAACCCGCCGCTCGATTGCAGGGCTAATTAATCGTTTGCTGTCGGAAAGAATGGGAGGGGAAAAAAACACAGGAAATGAGTCTCGCCGAAGATGGATAAATCCTTCCTGCCTCTGCAAGCAGTATGTGGCAGCACACGACAGCTGGTGCCACTGCCATTTGTAAATCAGTGGCCAGAAAAATTTCAAATGGCCAAGTACTTCCTGGTTCCTGACCTGTGGGATTCTACTTCCCATATAAGCGCGCGAGGAACGATGCCAGCGTTAAAGGTAAACGATTAATCTTTCCCAAAGAAGCATTCTAGGTGCCCTTTTATGCCCCGATAAAAATGAGCAGGGTTTACTTCGATGTGTTGAGTCGGTCTGATCAGTGGAGCAGACGGGACGACTCGAGCGAGTTAATCTTTCCCACCATCCTTAAGGCTGAACCAAATGCTTCACAGCGGAGATGGGGGACCAGTGACTGATAATTCTCCACGAGCTCCAAATATCCAGTGGTCACTGGAAGTATTGCAGCTCGTTAAGCGTCAGGTGCCAAAAAAGGAAGAAAAAAAAGCACTGATGACAACTTAAAATGATAATTTTACTGACGCTACATTATTCAATTTTTGGAAGAACATCATATACTTGGATCGCAATGAACCAATTACCCAGCCCCTCGACTCGAGGCGCCCAGATTCAGCTCCAATTTTCGCTGCTATTCATGTCTTCCCATTAATCTCTTTAGGCACGCAGTGCGTAAGCTTTGGTACCAAAAAATGCGCAGAGCGTGCATACTCTGGCAAAAAGACCTACATGAGAGCCTCCGAAAATGCCGTTGTGTGCCACTGAGCAGCTCCCACAGGAAAGTACTAAACTGGGTAAGAGAGAGAGGTCTCCAATTTTTCATACATCTTAATGAGCCCAGAGCCAGTGCTTACTGTCATCGCATCAGGCCACAAGAACCACTGATTCAAGGTCAAAGTGTCTAATGTTTGATGACCAGAGAGCCACAGGTGCATGGTTATATGTGCAGGCAGAAGACAGAATCTGGGATTTGTCTCAGCCCTCCACCTACTGAGGTGATACATGATTGCAAGATGAAAAAAAAAAAATGTATTTTATCAGTGCTTGTAAACAGGCAATTTTAATGCAGTGTCAGGCATAACAAATCAAATTTAGAATCTAATACTGATCTAACCCTCTGAACCAGCACTTGGGAATTCCTCCCTCTGCCGACAGCAGGCGGTGAAGTTGTATAAAGGAGGACGTTGGGTCAACGTCAGGTCAGCGTCACACTAACGTTGGTGTCGAGTAAGATTGAGGCTGACAGGCAGCATGCCGACTCTCTAGTCCCCGAAGAGTGCGCGCAGCTGAGCCTCATGCTGTCACGTTGTAAAAAAAAAAACCAGCACAGTCAATCTCCGTTGGCAGACACGACCAAACGATCTGCTCTCCCCCCTGATCCTTTTGGGAATGACCATTCTCCCGCCTCGGCACTAGCCTGATAAAGGATTATCAGAACATCCAGGGGAACGCAACAGCAAAAGTGACCCTAAGCTACAAATCAGAACAATAACAAAACAAACTCACAAAAGTTATCTGAACACGTGGTAGCGGAAGGCACAGAAAAGGCATGCTGATGGTCACAAGTATTATTCACGCTTATCCAATAATGTGCTCTGCTCATCACAGATGGAAAAACAACTGCTATGAACATACAAACACATAATCCACACATTGCTGTTCCCTCGGCAGTTCAATCAAAAATGTAAAGATGTAGCCTGAAACTTGAGTTGATGAGACATGGTCACATGATGAAAGACCGAGAGCGGACTGAGCTAGCGCACTGCACCTCGGGTGTTTGATGGACAGCCCAGCTGGAGTCGGGTATTTGAAGGGGCACTGAATAGAATGAGACAGTGAAGATTTGTAATTCCCCAGGTATGTAGCCATCACCATCTTCCCCGGCAAAACGCACAAAAATGTTCAATAAACACTCATCAGTAACAGTGCGGAAATCAATTTCAGCTGCGATGGATGTTCAAGCAGCCTGACGAACTGAGCTGAGCTTGTTTCGTACCAGAAAAAAACAAAACATCCCCCACGAACTCTCCAATTTCATCTTGTGGCAGCAAGCTTTACTTTTTTAAGCTTTAAGGTCACCTCGAGTGGTTCCAACAGTCAAGTATGCTTGATTCAAGACAGCGTGAATTACAGTAAGTTCCGTAAGTGCCATAATTTTAAATGGTTACAATTTCAATACTGTTCACTTCATATGGCTGTAAATAGCCTCAGATTAGTTACATCAAGTGAGCCACAGATGAATTGTTGCCCCAAAGAACATCATCACTGTCTAAATACAATTACAGATCTCTCTGTATATTTATGAAAATAGAACCTGACCTTGAAAAAAAATCTGTCCTGAAAAAGACTATTGAACATGTTAGCACACACATGTGGCAACAGACAGACATTTAGCAGCACGGGAAACACTGAGCAGAAAAAAAACAGCAGTACCAACGAAGGAAAAGAGAGGAAATATGTGCTAATGCACTCACATTATAACACTGCAACTCCTAACGGGTCCATTAGAGAGTTGTTCACTGAATTACAATGGAAGTGAGTGCTTTTGCATCAGAAGAGGCAGATGGAGATGAGCTTTTGCTACAATTTATGAGGCAGGAGGGACCCAAAAAAAAAGGCTGGCACCCAAAATAATTTACAATAACTTACAGACAATTGATAACACAGCCTATTTACGATGGAAAAGGCCATTAATTGATTGAGTGCTGTACCCTAAATCACCGGCAGAGGTAGGCTAGCCTAGTCTTTTGCTACTCTTACCAAAAGCTGAGACTTTTCCCATATCTTGAATGCATGTAATAAGTCATTTACGAAAGATATTTTCTTCAATAGCCTGCTTCGGCCTTTCACTACCCTTACCCAAAGCTGACCACACAGCTAAGCCTTTACCCACATTCTGAATGCACGTAATAGGACATTTACAAAAGATATTTGTGTTAATAGCCTGCCTAGGGGCAAAAACACAGTTCTCTTCCCGGGGAGTTGAACCTCTGCAACCCCTGTAGAATGCTACACTTGACTGATAGCCTGCAGTGGAAGTGCAGCTTGTTTACCCACAAGTCCCCAGAGAAATGAGCAGTGGTTCCTTAATTAAGCGACTGAAACACCTCCTGGTTTTCATCTCAGTGCTCCATGAATGCATTATCCTATCTCCTGTGGATATATTCCCTTTGTTTCAAGTACAGCTGTCACCAGACAAATAGTCAGACCTGATTTCAGGTCAGTGCATTTGATAACACATATGGATGGCAGGTCCAAACTCAGTAAACGAGACAAAGAGTAGCGCCAAGACATCTGCTTTTGGCCAAAAAGTCAGTATTTAATGTGTGGGAAATGATGGTGAAAATCACCTTGTGATTGAAACCGCAAGGTCTTCAACTCAAATCGAATTAACAAAAGCAAATAGTCTGATAAACTGTGGATATGGGACCAACTAAAATCTTAAAAAGTCATTTGTGATACAAGGAAAAACAGTAGGTAGCAGTGTCACAGAGGAGAACCAAATATAGGGCTGGACCACGCAACAATCATCGACACCACGCAGTGGGCAACCTATGTTGCAGCATTTTTCCATTTTACGTAAACATACAAAACTTCAGCGTCATCCAAAAAAAAAAAAATCATTACTATTATCTATAAGGTGTTGATAAGAAAACAAGTTCATTCCTCAAGATCCCTTGATGCACTTTATTCAAAATAACACTGAAGACCCTGTTGCCGATTGGCCGCCTTAGCAAAACTCAACACATAACAGTCGTGGTGCTTTGGAAATGTGGATGTTTACTATGACACGGGGTGCAATTAAGAGTAAAAGACCCCACATAGCGGCTCTGATCGTTATTGCATTTGATGATGTCTCTGTACAGAGCCCAACACTAAACCAATTTCAGTCCAATAGACGATACATTAAGAGACTGTAAGGCCCCATAAAGCATCATAATAATGTTTGTTTTTGTAGTATTTGAAGAGTCTGTTTCCAAAATGCAAAATATCCATTTTACTCAATTTGAGTAAATCAGCTTTTTCTATGTTGGCGTCTATTGTATTTAATGCAAAAACACAAACTTCGACCATAAAAAAATACACGTGATACTATGAATTTCTAAAAAGTGATTTCTGAACCATATGTAAGAAGCACAGAGCTATCTTTCAATTGTGTCATCTCTATTTTTGTCATTTTGGCACTTGGCGCATTTTGGAAACAAACTATTTATCTAATGTAAAATCCAATCCAACCTGATTCACTAGGATAGATCCAGGACGAATCACAGCAGTCCTCCTGGACTGCCTCCTGGGTATGCAGCCATAAGTACACAGTACAGAAGCACACAAGTACACAAAAATAGCACTAACATATACTACAGGCCAGAAGTTTGGAAGCAAGGCCAATACAGGTCAAAAATTTGGAAGCAACTTCAAGTTTCTGTTCACAATGCCTTTCTTAAAAACCAGTATGAAATCTATGGATTTGGGGATTTATTTACTGCATGATTAGACTTCTCTTTCATTGATATGCACCATTTTCCTCTATTTACCTTTAGTTACTGTATACCATGAGGTTACCAGACCATTGCTGAATGAATGTTGACAAAAGAAAGGAGGGGCTCAGTTTTTGGGTTGAGAAGATTTGCAAGAGTCACAACTTCATCTAAAAAGTAAAAAACAAATCACAGTTTGCATTATTCACTTTATGTCATGGTTTACAGTCCACTGGATGCCAACGGCAATCCAGCAGGCACAAGGACCCTGGGCCTTGTAATAAAGTATGCCAGTGAAACTATGATTTTTTTTTTTTTTTTTTTTTTTTTTTCTTTTTTTATTAATTTGGCATCTCCAATCCGAATTTGGAATGCCCAATTGGGGAACTATGTACAAAGCTTGCTCGTATGCGACCCCTTGCTGCCAACTCAGGATAGTGAAGACAGTTCACGGCTCTCCTCCGAAGCACGTGCCTGTCAGCCACTGATTCTTATACACTCGCTGGTTGAATCTTCGCAAGTTCAGAGCGAGGGCGGAGGATACCCGGACATGAACCAAGCCGGATTCTTCCTGACGAGCGCCCGTCTGGCCAACAGGAGGCGCTAGAGCAATGAACAAAGCTGTTATCTCATGCCCAAATCCGGCAGTCCCTTCCCAATTTGTAACCCTGTAGCGCGATAGCCAATTGTGCGCTACTCTGAAAAAGCTGCCGACCCCTGCCGGTGGGTACGCCGAGGCTCGAACCCGCGACGTGGTGATCACCTCTGCACTGCAGCGCAGTGCCTTAACCGTGTGAGCCACCCGGCAGCTCATTTTTTATTTTTTTTTGCACAAACATGATCTTGCTTCCAAACTTTTGGCCTGTAGCGTATAAGGGAGGAAAAATGAGTGGCTCCAGAAAGTCATCAGTAGTTACTTGGGGAGTACTTACGAGTAAACCAAGGCAAACAAGAAAGAGTACGAAAGACAAAGTGAAAGACTGAGAAAGGTGGAGAGATGAAGGACAAAAGATATGGCAGTTAGGGCTAGTAAAAGAGGGAGGATGATGGGATGAGACTGATAAAGGGAGTGCAAGGGAGGGTGAGAGAGTGAGTGAGAGAGAGAGGGAGAGAGAGAGTGAGTGAGAGAGAGAGGGGGGGAGAGAGAGAAAGGGCACCAGGTGAAAGTGTTAGGCTGCTTTCCCGCACAGATCGCGCTCTATTGGGGCAGCACTGACCTCGTCCAGCTCGGAGATGTACACGGGCTTCTCCTCGAAGCCAATAGGCATGGGCTCATTTGGCGGGATCACAACCTCCTCAAACATCTTATTGTTCTCCCGCTTAATTCCCTCCGGCAGCAGCATCTGCAGTCAAGAGAACCAACTCCTGTTAGTCTTTCAGCTTAAGTGACAAGGGCCTGAGGTGGGCAGTCAAATAGCTGACATTCATATCGTGCAGATCCAGTCGTTTGATGACTCAACCGCTCAAGCAGAAAGCGTATCTGCGGGCTATTCGGGATTCCGCAGTGAAATGGACGCGCATTCGTACTCTTAAGCCTTTTATTGGCAGAGACTGGCGCGCAGCTTAGAAATTACCCTTGAAGGGTGGATTGTAAGGACAGTTAACGAACATAGCAATTACAATTAATTAGCAAAGTTACGCAGCCACTTCTACATCCAGTTAAAAGAACGGAATCACTGAGGGGAAAAAAAAAAAAAAAAAATTACAGAGCGGGACTACAAGTTTAACATTTGCCTCGAGAGACACCGCGTGCCCGGAGGACACTCAAATTAGGGACACTCGAATCTGCCCTCGCGTCTTCTTTCCTGCCAGTGACTGAACGAAACAATTACTGCGAAAAGATTGACCAGACCGTGTTTACACCTGACTCCCAGGTCAAAAGAAGGTGGAAAACCACCAGTTTACAGACCTCGAAGGCCGCGAGCTGAAGACCAGAGACATAAATGAACAAGGTAAGCGGCGTAAAAAAAAAAAAAAAAACTCCACCATTTAAACATTTTATCTTTATGAAGCTGGCTGGTTGTCAGGCAATTGTAGCAAAGTACAGCACTTTGCCCAGGATTACGACCGCAAAGCTGAACGTTGCAAGCATTTGGTTGCAAACACCTCTGCACTGAACCATAGCCAATCCATTACAAAATCGTTCACAACCGTTTTCCGAGTCAAAGAATCACAAAGGACAATTGGCTGATAAAAAAAAAAAAAAAAGAAACACAGATAGACTCCATTTTTAGCATTTTACACCATTTCCTGGGAGGAAGGGTCAATAAACACAGGTGGTACAGAGAGTGACGCTAACAGAATTTAAGTTAAAAAAAAATAATAACCTGAGGAAATTAGTTTATGTAAATTGAGTACTCCAGAAATAAAACAAAGACCATCAGGAGTGAATAAGGGAACGATCACATAAATTGGATTAAAAACATAAGCTCGGCGTAATCTGTGGCGTGACAGTGATGAGACCGGGCTGAAGTTAAATAAGGACGTGCACCTCGCGTGACGCTTCGGGGCGTGCCATTCTGCTCAAACTGCAGTGGTGGGGGGGACAGCAGTATCTCGAGACGTCACTTCTGCCATCGCCGAGAAAGCGAGCAAAAAATAGAATGCAAATAAAAGACTTCAATGATTCGTAGGAGTGAGAGTCATAAAAAGTGCTCTCGTCAGCCATTTTGCAGCATGGTGCCGGCACGGTAATTTGGAGGCGACGCAGGATAAAATGAATGCACACACAGAAACGCACAGGCACCGGATACAAAACGGGAGAACTCCTTGCGTTTTGGCTGTTATACTCAGCAGGTGTTCGAAAAAGGGGTGGCGCTGAGGGCCTCTTTCTCCACCGCCTTCAGCTCCTTCCAGCAAGGTGTTAAAAAATGAAGCTAAAAGACCCACAGGTGATTGGAAGGATGGGGATTGGAAGGCGTAAACATTCCCTCATACCATCCACCCATCCATCCATCCATCAAAACCACCTCTTCCTTACTTGTGTCGCAGGGGGAGCAGGAGTCTATCCCAGCTGACTATGGGTAAAAGGCAAGACAACACTCTAGACAGCTCGCCAATCCATCACAAGGTGCAGACACCATTTACACACATCTTCAGAAAATTTAAAGCCTCCAGATAGCCTGAGATGCATGTCTTTGGACTACGGGAGTAAACCGGAGCACTTGGAGGAAACCCACGTGAACACGGGCGGAACATGCTAACTCCACTACAAGAGGCTCCAGGCCGGATTTGATTTGAACCATTACCTTCCTGCTGTGAGGCAACAGCGCTACCGACTGGGCCACAGTCAGGTTAAGACCGACTCAAAACTGCTCAGAAATTCTAGATAAAGCCCTTTTTAAAAAGAGGGAGGCTCACCTTGGCGCCGCCGACGAAGGCAGAGGTCTTGGAGGCTTCGGCGTAGGCGTCATACACGTGCGGGTATCGGATTCGCTCGTGTTCCCTGTGCCGGCCCAAAACCGGGGAGCGCCTTGCCGTGAGGAGAGCCTGTTCCCTGTGGGAGGCACCAAGTCACATGAGTCATAACTCCCCAAACCCCGAGCAAAAACCCACATCACCATAAGTACACTCTCAAGACAGGCAAAGAACGGAGACCTGCACATTCAATCTGCACAGAAGATATCGTACTCAACCAAACAACAACAACGCAAACAAGTTAACAACCAGTATCGAATCACAAAATATCTCCTCACACTAGACTACCTGAAAGATAAATTACAGGGCTTTCAAACAGTATTTATACCCATTTAACTTTTTCCCCATTATGTGCGGTTACACCTGACAATTTTCGAGTGTTAAAGCTGTTAGTAAAAGAGAATATATTCCCCTTTCACCAACAAAATAAATTCAACATCTGTTGTGCATAAAAAGTGCTTTTATTATAGGAATTTTTTTTTTCCAGAAATGAAAAACTTATAATCAAGCATTTACAAATCCGCACCCCCCAGAGTTTACACTCTGTCGAAAGAACATTCGCAGTAATTGCAGCTGGGATGTCGGCATGTGTTTCGCACACTGAACTTTCGGAAGTCCTGCCCAATCCTCCATGCACATATACACCAATGGTGCCAAGTTAGACAGATGATTTGGAGTTCTCAATTTCATTTAAACCATTTTTTGTGTCTGACCTCCTTATGTTAAATCTCTCGTGCTAAGTGTTTTTGTGCAGTGGGATTATGAACCTCGGTTCTAAACAGACATCAGCAGATGCTGAAGCAGGGTCTCTTCCATACTGTGTATGTATTTGACTCCAGCTGCATCAACCTCAAATGACAAACCCTCCAGAGCCTTCTGCTAAGTACCAACTGGACAGCATGATGCTGGAACCACCATGCCTGACCGAGAGGATGCAGCCGTCAAGTTGATTATTCTACATGCCCAAACCAGAAGCTGGAACCATACGGCAAATTAAATTAAAACTGAAAGCGGAGTTTAGTAATTTCTGTTTGACCTGAATTATGTTGAAAGCAATACAAGAGCACATTATTCAATTAATTTTATTGATTTTTCAAAATAAACAAATAGCAGTTTTGATTTTTTCCACATATTAAAGAACAAAAAAGTAGGGACGGTAAAAAAAAAGTCTCACGGTTATGCAATTTTGCAATTCCTTTTCTTCAAACTAAATTATTCCCTATTGCAAGCCGCTGCCAACGGCGCGGCAAATTCTACCATTCCTTAGTGTAAGACGGTGCCAGCGGCGTGGATGACCATTCGGAGTCGGATGAAAACACGAAATTAGTTGACGTCAATTGATTGCGGTCATGGGTCAGCCCTTCTTCAATACTTTACATTGTGCAATTTTCGCGAAAAGTATTTTGTACAAACGCGACAATTTTATATAAAAGTATTCCGAAGGCGTAGGGAATGAGTTAATAAACATTTAAGGACTGAGGACATCAAGGGTTCTATCTTACAGCCGGCGCAGATCGGTGCCAAGTGCGATGGAAGTGTCTTTGCAACATTGTGACCGAGGCAGTTACCATTTTCCCGTCCAATGTCCACATCGCTTAAATAGCGAATGTACTTGTGCCAAACTGAGCGCCCATGGGCGTGTTGGTCTTAAAATAAGGTGCGGTCAGGCACATTGTTGACTTGTTGCCATCTTGACGCTGCAGAAAACAATTGCGCGATTGACGAAAACATGGTCTAACGTCAATTGTCAGTTTTAGACGGCTCATTTAAGGGCACATTATTCGGACAGTACTATGCGCCTTCGTAGGTTGCTTGCACAACACGTGTGCACTCTGCTTCTTTCCTACACAGGGAGAAGGAGCGGCATGCAATCATGCAAACGATTAAAAATAAAAAGATTACCATGTGAAAGATTATTAGAGAGAAAATCAAGATATTTAAATAGAAAGCACATTTCACAATGCTGAGCGCAATCTCATGCAACTACGTGCTGCATCACAGAGCCCTCTGATGTATTTGAATAGAAAAGGAAACTATTCCATCAAAATCCAGGTGATTTGAAATTCAACATGCAAGATTACACGCGTAGGTATTCAGAGATTACTCTAGATGAAGCCATGAGTTCTTTATACTGGCAAACCCTGTCATTCCTGCAGTCTTCTTGGGGATCCCTCCTGGAGGGGTAGCTGTTGGGGGGGAAAGAGTTTCCATTTGGCATATACAGTAACTGCGTGAATTTTCGTTCTGACTGAAAACACACAAAACACTAACTGTGATAAAACATCTGTTTTAAGTGCTTTTACATGCTTCAAACATTTGGGTCAGAGTCCTGTGCGGATCAACCTGTTACCAGTAATAATCTCAAAATCAGCTTTGAATTCCACCTGATCCATTTATGCAATATGGCAACCCGTCTGTCCTACTTCTGTTATCAAATGCACAACACCTGATTTGGTTCAAAATTAATTTATAATTTACAGTTTGGCTGACATAAAAGGCAGCACTTTTAACAAACAGCAAACCATGTTGTCACTATTTACAACCCCAATTCCGAAATATTTGGGACGAAGTGTAAATCGTGAATAAAATCAAAATGCAATGACTTTCAGATCACATGAGCCAATATTTTATTTATACAAGAACATAGATAACATATCAAATGTTGAAACTGAGACAATTTATTACAAAACAAGCTTATTTCAAAATTTCTGACTGCAACAGGTCTCAAAAAAGTTGGGACACAGGCAAAAAAACAGCTGAAAAAGCAATCAATATAAGAGAATCAGCTGAAAGAACATTTACAACAATTACAGCAAGTAATTAAGTTGACTGGCATCAGTTGTGTAACATGATTGGCTATAAAGGGATGTCTTAGAAAGGCTGAGTCTCTCAGAAGTAAAGATGGCCGGAGGCTCTCCAACCTGTGAAGGATTGTATAAAAAAATTGTGTAATACTTTAAAAACAATGTTTCCCTTTAAAAACAATGTAAAATTACAAAAGCTTTGAAGGTCTCATTATCGGCAGTGCATAACATCATCAAAAGATTCAGAGAAACTGGAAAAATCTGTGTGTGTAAGGGACAAGGCTGAAGACCTTTACTGGATGCCCGTGATCTTTGGGCCCTCAGACGCCACTGCATCGCTCACCGGCATGATTCTGTCATTGACATTACTAAATGGGCCAGGAATATTTCAATAAACCACTGTCTGTAAATACAGTCCGCCGTGCCATCCACAGATGCCACTAAAACTCTATGATGCAAAAAGGAGGCCATTTTTGAGCATGATCCAGAAGCCCCGCCGTCTTTTGAGGGCCAAGGCTCATTTAAAATGGACTGTAGGAAAGTGGCAAAGTGTCCTGTGGTCAGACGAGTCCTAATTTGACATTCTTGTTGGAAATCATGGGTTTTGTGTCCTTCGGGCTAAAGAGGAGAAAGACCCCCTCCTGTCATCAGCGTTCAGTTCAAAAGCCAGCATCTCTGACGGTATGGGGATGCATTACTGCATACGGTGTGGGACACTTGCATGTTTAAAAAAGCACCATGAATGCTGAAAGGTATATAAAGATTTTAGAGCCACATATGCCGCCCTCCAGACAACATCTATTCCAGGGAAGGCCTTGTGTATTTTAGCAGGACAATGCAAAACCACATACTGCAGCTATTACAACAGCATGGCTTCGTAGTAAAAAGTCCATGTGCTGAACTGGCCTGCCTGCAGTCCTGATCTTTTACTGATTGAGAACATTTGGCACATAATTAAACAAAAAGTCCGTCAAAGGAGACCCAAAACTCCAGCAGCGGGAAGGCTGTATTAAACAAGAGTGGGGTCAAATTCCAATGGCTAAACTCAAGAAATTTGTCTCCTCAATGCCCCGAAACATCTACTCTGTGTCAAAAAGAAGAGGGGATGCTGCATCATGGTAAACAGGCTCCTGTCCAAACTTTTTTGAGACCTATAGCAGCCATCAAATTTGAAATGAGCTCATCTTGTGGATAAAATTGTAAAAATTCTCAGTTTCAAAATTTGCTATGTTATCTCTGTTCTATTGTGAATAAAATACTGGCCGGTGTGATTTGAAAGTCATTGCGTTTTGATTCTATTCACTATTTTCACTTTGTCCCAACTATTTTGCAAAAGGGGTTTTAAAATTAATCCAAATTTCGTCCATATTTTAGACTTGGCGCTCGATGATGAGATGTCATAAATCTGATCTTCACCAGCAGTGTTTTCTTCTGTCATCCATGTTCATCTCTTTCCTGCCCACTGTCAGTCAAGCAGAACGGAGTTAATTTCACTCCAGCGGGATGTTATTCGAGGGGCTAAAACGAAAAACGAAATCATTATTGTTTCTTTCTCCTTGGCTATTTTTTCCCCTCATTTATTTCTCTCAGCTGTGGCCTACCCTCATGCAAATATTTTTTACCCACGATCCGGAGTTATAACTTTTTTTTTTAGTTTGATCCACTCATATGCACAAAAATGCACTTCACGCTGAGCTGCCGGATAGCTCACTCGGTTAAGGCACTGCATTGCAATGCAGAAGTGTCTGTCACGCCGCGGGTTCGAGCCCCGGCGTACCCACCGGCAGGGGTCGGCAGCTTTTTCAGAGTAGCGCACAATTGGCGATCGCGCTACAGGGTTTCAAATTGGGAAGGGAGTGCCGGATTTGGGTGAAGAATAACAGCTTTGTTCGTTGCTCCAGCGCCTCCTGTTGGCCAGACGGGCGCTCGTCAGGAAGACTCTAGGTTTATTCTCGTCCGGGTATCCTCCGCCCTCGTTCGGAACTTACAAGGATTCGACCAATGAGTGTATAAGAATCAGTGGCTAACGGACACGTACTTCGGAGGAGAGCCGTGAGCTGTCTTCACTATCCTGAGTTGGCAGCAAGGGGTCGCTTACGAGCAAGCTTTGTACATAGTTCACTAATTGGGCATTCCAGATTCGGGTGGGATTGGAGATGCCAAATTTAAAAAAAAAAAAAAAAAAAATGCACTTCACTATGTATGACCATGATTACATCTGGATATGATAAAAACTATTTTTAATTATATTTAGAAACTACTCGTTACTACCATTTTTGAGGATAACAGGGATAATATGTACATACTTTCAGCAATGATTTGATGGTGCACTTTCACTTCACACAGGATCCGACCCCTTCCTCCACAGAGAGGTCTTTTTTCTGCTACTAGCCAAATCTGCTACTATAATAGTAATTTTTGCTAAGTTGTAAGTGCCCCTTGCTTCTAAAGGGAATGAGAGGTTTATGTTATGTTCAGCCGCTTTATTTTGCACTCAGATTATCAGCTGTTGACACGTCCTAAATCTACTCTCGCCACGCGCTTCAGACAGCGCAATTAGATCATTAAAATAGGACCAAGTGAATAAATTGTTTTAGTTGTAATTTTGTCCCAGCAAATGTTTTATGGCGTGCAACAGTATGGGGTCTTCGTCGACATATTTTGAATAGCAAAATGGTCATTCTCTGTTGGGGACAAGTCGGAAATGCAAGCAGGCCAGTCCAGCACCCGCACCCTCTACTTACACAGCCATGCCTTGATAATGCATGCAGCATGCAGTCACGCATCGTCTCGCTGAAACAAGCATGGCTGTCTCAGGAAAAGATCTAGTCTTGAAGGTATCATTTTACTCCAGTGCCTCAGTGCACTTCTCAGCATTAACCAAGCCTTCGCAGAAGTGCAAGTTACCCTTGCCTCTGGCACTGACAAAACCCAATAAAATGGCAGAGCATAGCCTGCGGACTTATTGCGAACAACAATCTGTCTGGTCTTTTTCTTCTTTGGTGTGAATTGCATGACAGCCATTTGTTCCGAAAAACTGAAGACCTGAAAATATTGATTCGTCTGACCAGAAAACACATTTCCTCAATGTGATGGACCATCGCAGATGACTTTGACGGCTGTTTATGACACCGAAGATAAAGCTTTCTTTCAGCACAGTAATGTCTTAAGTGAAATTTTTGGATTTAACTACATATTATTGAGATAACTGGTATTCAGCTGTGGCATATGCCCCAGCCCATTACACACACAAATTCCTTCAGGATCTTTAAATCTTAATTATGTCACAGGCCACAGAGGGCGAAATATCCAAACTCCTTCCCCTCTTTGAGGTCCATTGCTTTTCAAACTTTCATTAATTTTTCTCAGGCAGTTGTGAGGAAATTGACAATGCCGAGCCCATCTTTGCTCCTGAAAGACAAGACCTTTCCTGGATGGCACCTTTGTACCGAATCATTGTGACCATCACCTGCTGCCATCAGGTTTTCAAATCGCATAATTATTCATATGCATTACCTCATGCAATGTCCTAAATTGCTTTCTCTCTGTTTTACTTGGACTGCCTTGCAGATCAAAATGGCCAGACAAAATATGAAATACCTTGTCTGTATGTAATCTACAATAAAATGCAGCCGAAGTAAATTCCGAAATCACTGCTTTCAGTTTTTATGTGCATTTTCTACACTTTTTCGGCATCAAAGTCTTAGTTTGAGGCCTAAGATTTTCAAGTTCAGTCATAACAGACTGCAAAGACTCCCTAAGGAGGGTTTTGGAGTCCGCTATAAGCCGACTAGGAACCTACAGCAATGACTTTTTTTTTTCAATTCCAAGAAGGACATTTTCCTTGAAAGAAAAAAAACTTTGAAATGTTGAAAAACTGTGAGCCTGTTCCCTGAATTTCAGACAAATAAATCAGTGTCCTAAATTGCCTCTCATTTATTTCTCTGACAATCATTCCAATCCAGTAGCACAGCTTGTATATGCATGACCAGTTTATATCAAGTGTTTTCCGTTTTTGTTAAAATGGACCTAATAGGCTCTATTTCTATTAAAGCAATTTTTTTCACTTTTATCAAAAACTTAAGGTGAGGATTAGTTTGCTGCTGACCTCCTAAATACACACAGTTCATCACGCTTCCTTAAATCCTCCTCTTCAGACCTCATCACTATTCACTCTGCCTGAATAAAAACTAGAGGAGGAGCGGCATCTGTTATCAGCACTCCTACTTCATAGAACAGTCTCTCGGAAAACATCACGGCCTTACACGCCGCATGGAGCGCAACTTCATTTAATACTCAATTTTTAATCTCGGCTTTAATTTTTATCTTTTGTGCCATTGTAGTCTACCACTATTTTATTCTTTCTTTTATTTGGAGTTTGTATTAGATACTGAGAAGTGCTCTGTGGGATCCACACAAAAGGAACTTGATAAACAAAAATAACGACTATTGTAATGGTGCTCACAAGAATTTTCAGATCTTCACATTATCACCTGCACGTTTTTGTCAGCGAATAACTTTATTTCAAAGATCAACGGGCAGTTCCTTTGTCTTTATGACGGCATAAGCGGCATGACCAGTCACAACCAAAAGATTGGTAACGATCTCAACCAGCGACATTTACTCCGTATCCATATAAGTGAACACAGGTGGACCTTGTTCGTCCATTTAGCTTGTTCCTTCAAGATAGCAGGGAGGTTTAGGTTGAATTTAGGTTGTCAGTTGACACACAGTCAATACAGACTGCAGACCTATGACTGAATGTAAAGATATTTTCAAAGCCACATGAATTACTTTTGGTTTGGTGAGGAAGTTTGCAAATACTGCTTAACACTGTTGACTATAATAACTACTGTATTTCACTCTTCACATGGCTCTTTAACCCCTTTCTGCAGATGTAGACGCTCGCGTCTATAGATATGCAAATGTAAGCACTTAAGTTACAGTACTCGACCACAAGATGGCACCCCCGGATCAGCTATTGTATATTCACAAGCAGGCAGAGCTGAAACGCGATTTATAGTATGGAGAAGTTCCCTCCAATCCCTGTTTTTCAGGAGTAGCATGGATTAAACTCCTCAGCTAAGCCTGATGTGCAAACTGGTCAATATCCTTGCCCATAGTATCGATCCAGTAGTTTTAAAAAATTATCACTTGCGACAGAAAAAAAACGTACTACTCTGTAGCAACCATTTTAGCTACAGTGAGCCAACAGTATTCCAATTAGTGGTTAAAAAAATACGTTTTGTGAAGAAAAAAATCCGACATAGTATTGCTTCTCTCACATTCTACTGTCAGTTACAATCATCACACACAAAATATGCGTAGTTCCCTCCCATGGATTAACGCTTAGATTCCTCCATCGACAAATTCAGCTCTCCCTTCTATCCACCGAAGTACTGGTGTCGATAGCCAGTCACTCAATGATATACTCAGATTCATCTGCGTAACTCTACAGTTATAGTTCACGTCCTCGTGAAGCTTCCCCGGTAACGATGTGTTGACAGACTCGTTTCTTATCCCATTCCCCAGTGTCTTAACTTTCCTCTATAACTGAAATACATTGATTGGACAATAAGAATGGGATACAAAGCTAAGCGTAAAAGTAAGGTCGGTTGTATTCTTCGAATGTTGGCCGCGGTTGCGCAGCTGAAAATGATGCGATATCAAAGAAATAAAGACACTCGAGACCGTTCTGAAGTGTTCAGTTTCATTTACGAGATTTAAATGTTGTATGGACGCGGTCAACGGGAATTATTCCGAATGAAACAGAACTGGAACGTTCCTTCTACCCGATACATCTGTCTCTGGAGGAGGGCATCAATGAAGAAAACAGGTTATACTTCTACTCTGTTTGCATTTTGCTTAATTTGGCTTTTTGCTGTAGAATCTATACCGCGTTTAAAGACATCGAATGCCGAGGTTTTCGTTTCTCCAAATGCATACATCCCACGCAGGTCGGTAGATCCCTCGGTACGTTCATTACACCACTCTAATGAATATGGAGGCATATGTCGTTGTATTTTTTTCCTGAAAGTGAAATTTCTGTTCTGCTAAAATAAGGTGTATTTCAGAATTCAGATATTACGGAGTTAGTGAGTTTTCACCCTTATAAGGTGTAAGGTTATGAGCTCGGATGTGAGAGCGGTTAGCTTTTTATTCATATCATGTTTGGTCTTGCGTGAATGTTATAGCTGTTAAATCTGCACTTCATTTAATGCTTGGGGTACTTCGAAGAGAAATGGACAATATTGTTAACTTTATTATGGAGAAAAGGCATGTTTTGAGAGGTTACTGGTGACCAATGATGTTCCACTGCACTGATATTGATTAATTCATGCAAAACTCAACAAGAAAATCATTAGTTCATGCCGAATTTCAAGCCCCAAAAGTTTATTTGTGTTAAATATATGATTAATGTATGATTTGACAGTTAAAAATGTTGATGGATGTCAGACTTTGGAGAGACACCTGGATAGCTGTCTAATTTGTCTCATAGCAAGCGGGTAATCTAAAATGGAATGTTAAAGATGAATTGTACTTGTGGTCAAGAAGTTTATGATCCCAGAAATGTATAGTTTTAGGCCCCAGCAGTTTTTCAATTGTCAGCATTATTTTTTTTTTCTATTTCAATGGTGAATTCTCATGAAGATTTTTTATGTTTGCAGCCCCTTTTCTCCAACAAAATCATAAAAATAAACTATAATTTGATGGGAGTCTAAATGCTTCAAGTGTCTAGACTCAATTGAGCCAAAGTTTTCCTGTCTGTAAAGCTGCAATCTTAAATTATAAAGCCTTAAATCAGGTAACACCTAAAAAGCCAGATTTGGCTTCTGCGCAAAGGGGTTAAGGAATTCATCCTAAAGTGAAAAGTTTTTTTTTTTTTAGCCATAATAGCTAACTTGGCTTTGATCACATCAATTCATTGCTTTTCACTGGTACCTGCATAGAGTAAATAAAATTCTTGAATGAGGTCATGCACTGAAATCCTTAATGGGTGAACGGTCAGACCCTTGTACCGCCGGCCAGTTTAATTTAACCAGAGACATTGCAAAAGCACTGTAGCCTCTCGACTATGAAAGAGGAAAAGTGCGAACTCTAGGGAGAAGGACAGGGGCTTATAAAGGGCAGTGGTATATTACTGGTGACTGAGGCAAGGTTCCCATCTTCAATTTCAAAGTCCCGTGAGATCCAGTATATAATATACAGCACACAAGCTATCCGTGGCTCCATCATTATACCATGAGTGAATTATCATTTACAGAAGCTCATAGGTGAAGACTAAATTCATTTGCCTTTGTTTTGTAAGCACGTGCACGAAAACCACAACACAGCCTCATCAGCAGCTCAGCAAGATCCTCCGACCAATTAAAACGAGACTGCTTGATGCCCTGCCCTCGCTCTCGTTTCGTTACACAGTTGAATTCCATGACAGAGCGCTCTAAAGCAGACGTAATTAGACACGGCTCTGTAATGCTCGCCGGCTGTGGGGGTCTAAGGTTCTCCTTCCCGGCATCATTACGCCCGTAGGAAACGAGAGTTATCCCTTAAAGGACGGCAAATTAATCAGCCAGCCCGTCAGACGGGCCCGACGGAGAGAGACGAAAACCGCGGCAGAGTCCGCACCGCGCGTGTAAACAGCCCTCCCTTGTGTGGTTTCTCGCCAGCTGAGGCCGCGCAAGAAAGCGGCGCTAGCGCCAGCTAGGCACCCTTTCTGCCTGTTAGCGTGCCAATTAAGCGGTAATAAATGATACCTCAACCCAGGTAAAGATATTTTTCGCACTTGCGTTATTAATATTTCCATCCCCAGAGCCTGCTAAGCATGTATACTGGGCCTGTGCGCCAAGATGGCAGCAGGAAAGGGGTATTAGCGTGCGAGAACACAGGACACCGTGATAGCTACGGTTAGTATAGTTGCATGATACGAGTATCAAAGCCTTGGGGATAAACATGATGTTACCTACATGCATGTTAGCGCATGCGTTAGCATTCTGTCTATGGGAGTCATATCACAGCTATTATATAGGAGTGTGGACAGACACTTGAACATGTGTCATGGTGGTTGTGAAGGGTGATGTGCGAGTTTATGGGAGCGGCTGGGGAACAAGGGCTAGGCGTTAGCGGATGTTAGTGTGCACCCGTGCACGAGGGCGGGGTGACACAGGCCTTGTTAAAGCTGTAAACGAGCAGGAATGAAAAATGAATATGACGGTGAGGGAGGGTTCAGCAAGGCTCCCATAGAGTGGCTCACCCTCTCCCTAATCTCTTCCTTCGCCCTGACGGATTTACCCAAGCAAATTTTAATTAAACAGATCACTGCGCTTTTTTTATCCAACAAAATTAAACCTTCGGAGAAAATCCTTTAATAATTTTTTTTTAAATTAAATTTGGAAAAAAAATGTGATCTGATGCTTGATGGACCAAAGCCCCTCTACACCCCCCATCGTTTTTAATTCCGTTTCGTTTCCACTGGAGGAGGGGACACTGAGGTCGGCCAATGACAAAAGAGGTCTGAAGAGCCTCATACTGCTGACCGACCAGTTAAACTGCAGCTGCCCGGGGTCAAAAAAAAAATTGCAGGAATTGAAGATGTCGTGTCTGGAGTTGAAGCTCTGTCCTATGAGAGCAGAGCGAGGGAAGGGCCAGGCCGGAGAGTGATACCTTTGCAAGCGCAGCTCCTTGGGGTCGAAGTGGAAGCCGATATCCGGCGGGCCGTCAGCGTCGTCCGTCCTCCTCTCCCTCTTCCTCTCGCGCTTCTCCTCGCGCCGCTGCAGCTTCAGAAGCTGCTTCTCCTGCTCTGATTGGATGGTGACCTGGCAGCCGTATGCTGGCTTCCCGCCTTCCCCGCTCCCCACTTTGCGCGCCATCTCTGCCGCAAATGAAAAAATAACAGTAAACAGGAAGAGCAATAAAAATTCCACAGCGGGAGATAACAGTCACACAGGGCCTGATTGAGAACGCAATTGAGAACACAGAACTAAAAATAATAAAAATAATTCACTTGCCATCTTAATTACAAACCCTCATCTACTCTTGCGACTTTCAAATCATAACCTGCCAGTTATTTATGCGACCGATATCTGAAAGTCGCGCCTGGCATTAGTCACAAGCTGCAGGCATCACAAACTCAAGCGCTCCATACACAGGCCTCATATCTGATTATTGGGTTAAACCAAACTTCTATTCCTACAGGTTAATGTCAGGGTACAGAGGCCTGAGGCACGAATTCCCTGTATTCTGTTTGAATGGAGCACAACATGCCCTCATATGTAATCCCAGATAAACCTGGGGCCTGTTTCTAGAAGGGAGATTACCGAGGTAGCTGGGTAATTGCAGAGAGTAAAACCCAGAAAAGCTCTTTTATTCTGTTTACCTCGGTCCAAGTGGCTAATTTGGCTGGGACTCAGGATTTACTCAGAGCGATTATCCGGCTAACTCAGTAATCCTGCTTTGCAAATCTGGACCCGGATGCCTGCGCGTGATTCTCGACCACACAGCAGCGCAGTAAGGGTTAACTGCCAGACCCCGCCCCACCACCCGCCGAATGCGGCCTCCACAGCTCAATAAAAAGCAGAATTGCTCCTGAAAAACAGATGAGATCTGATGATTGCACCCAGGCCTCCCCAGACTGTCTGAATGACTTCTTCTTTATCTCTCCTAAAAGGTCTAACCTGTCGTGACTCTTCCCCCCCACCTCGTCTCCCCCAGACTGACAGCCTGGCACTAAATAAACCCATCAAATGCTACAGAGCTGCTGGGTCCGCCAACCACCCTACCACAGCCCAGGCTGGCCCCACAAATCGACTGAAGTCTCAACGCCCACACGAGCCTCACTCTAAATGCATCCCTGACTGTAAACACACAGATAATTCCATTAGATACTAGATAAACCCCTTGTTTTCCCAAACTGCAGTGCAGCCAACAAAAAAAAAATAATCCATCTGCCTGGCAACTCAACAGGAAATAACCATTTTCAATACTTATCCTTTTTTATTTCTTGTTATTTCAGCGGTCACTACTTGCGACACCTATAGGTTGAGTTGATATTGACAAAATATGTTTTTTTTTCTATTATCAGTAACATGTTTGATGGTGTTTGGATTTTCACAACAAATGACAAAAGAATTAAACTGATATATAGTGGCAATCCATATATTTCAATGCTCGTTAGAGGAGGAAACAATATAGGAAAGATGACAATGGGATGGGAAAATTTCATTCCGTTGTAAGTAAGCACGCAGAAATATGGTATTATATACTGCGTACAATGCCCTGATATGACTGATTATAACATTTTTTTTTTTTACTCAAGTCCTTAGTTTTGTGCAATAATTCCTAGAAATCCATAAACTGAGCAATTGTCCAATGCATTCTAGAAGTAAACTCCTAAGAATTACACATTTTGGGGAAAAAACAAAAAATCGCTCTAATACAGGCAGAGCCATAAATCTTTTGACATATTTTGACCATTGACATTGTGGTAGCTGTCTAACACAACATATTTGAGATGAAACCAAACACTAAATATGAGCTTTCAGTGCGGACTTTCCACTAAAATTGGAGGGTATTAGCCTCAAAATTGAGGGACTGGGGATTGGCTTAGTGCCTTGAAGTGTTAGCTTTTCAATAACAACAAAAGTAACATAACAACATTAGCAGCTAGGCAGCAGGGTAACTTTGCATACAAGCAGTATGTGCATACCAAGTCCTACTAAAACCAATGCCAAAACTATACATTTTCAGAAAATAACCCAAATTTCCCAAACCCACATAGCTAGTGAGTTTAATGTCATTAGCTTATTACTATTGTTCGTAATGAGCTGGTATACAGGCTAGCTGATGGCGGCAAACCTTAATGTTGGCAGTGTATTTTTTTTTATTTTTTTTTAAATCACTGTGAAGAACTGGTAAAGCAATGTGGTCAAACACAGCATTCGTCCAAAACCACAAAACAGAGTAATTTCCATCAAACAAGCAACAATTATATCCGCGCTAGCTACCTAATGTTTGCACAGAGTGATAGCGTGCAAGTTAGGGGCACAGCTGACATTACGGTACTGGGGGCTTGTAGTTCTGGTATGGTTCAACCAGGGAGGAGGGGCAAACTTCAGATGTTGTGTTTACAAAAAGCAATCCTATTCCGTATACCTCTGAATTAAACATGAAAGTCTTTCCTTAAAGCACGTCTTGACTGATTAATCCAATTCCATTGTGACGGTGTACAGAGCCAAAATGATAAAAATTGAGTCACAATCCAAATACTTACGGTCCTGACTGCAAATAATCCATAGGTAAACTACTAAGTTAATGCAGTGCTGGTACGGCAGAGTCATTGTCAAGTCCTGCATTTAGAAAATACAAATAAAGACAGCGAACATAAAACTCGGCAAATGAGGTCAAACAGACATACAGGCAGGATATCCTTTGATTCAGATCAGGTATCCACTTAGACGGCTAGTGCCATTCAACACCGCAGTAGCAAGAGCCAAACTGAGGCTTGTGCCATGTCATTACCACATACTAGTAAGAGAGTTCCTAATTCGTACAGGGTCATGCTGCGTCCTCATCGTTATAAAGGGGGTCCATTACACAGCTCTAATTCGCGCATGCAGTTACTTGTCACCCTGCTCCAATAGTGGCACATATGCTGGGCCACCAGATCTTACTTGTGCCGATACACAGCTTATGTTTGACAAAAATAAAGGGCAGTGAATGAGAGAGGAGCCCAAAATCCCACTCTGCTGTTTTGAAGCACAAATACAGACAGAAACCGTTGAGATATCGTCTCTGGGGAAGCGGTGAAACTGAACGCCATTTTCCAAGATAGCGATAATAACTCCCTTGAGGTAAAGCGAGTGTATGTATATGATTACATGCGTGTATTAACCACAGCACACCTGCACTGGCACACGAGCACAGACATACACAAGCGCAGGTATTCGGGCGTGAACAATGTGTCTAAAGTGCTCCCTGTAAGGCAGAACACAACAGATAAGAGTGCAAAATTAAATGAAGGAGTTAAGCCCCATCTCATCTCTTACTTTTTCCACTTTATTTCTTTCATCCTAATTTGCTGGGTGTGCAGACACTGCTCTGGCTGCATGGGTGCAGGTGGGGATGTTCTGATCTGTGGAAAATCCTGGAAATGGAGAGATTTCTAATCCCTAATCACACTGACACTCACACTGCAAGAGGTTAAACTGGTTGCCTCATCCAAGAGCGGGGAGAAAGATGGGGGGGTGTGACAGAGAGCTAATGGTGGGCTCTAACGTTACGTATGTTAACCCTTTCTCCCCCAGTAGTGCCATATGGCACTTTTTTTGTTATGTCTCTTTAAACAATCGGGAATAAGAACAGACAGCCAGGAATTTAGTTAGAATGTCAATAAAAGTCATGGAGAGAAATAGCAGCGAGAACTGGGCACTGGTGGGGGTGAGAGGGTTAAGCAATAAAAATACTCAAAATACTATTCACCTGCGATTCTTCTTTGAGGCGATTTAAGATCGAGAGGGAGACAAGGCAATGCAGAGACAGCGAGACGAGAACCGACAAAACAAATGGGACAGACATGAGTGTAAAACTAAAGAGTGTAAAAATGAGAGAGGGAGAGTGCAAAAAAGCCAGAGCCCAAAAAGAGAAAGAGAAAGAAGATATGGGAAAGATAAAAATAAAATAAGAGGGGACGGGAGAGACTACACAGCAGGTGGGCATTTAAAAAGAAACACCAATTCATTGCTCGCTCCTCTCTTGTAATCATCCTTGCATTTCAACATTCGTAAAAATCCATTAACTCTCGGAAAAAAGTGACAGCTGCCCAGTGTATTTGAGGAGACAAAAAAAAATGGAGCAGGCATTCGAACTCATCAGGGTTTTTCAACACTCCTGAAAAAATTAAAAGAAGTAAGTTCTAAAGTGCTTTCATAATTCCGCCCGTCACGACTCTTAAGGGGGAGTGAGGAGAGGACGCGCCGCGACTGACTAAGTATCCAGGCGAACGCCGAGGCCTGCCAGACGTTATGAAGCGAGCCCCCAGCGGGATGAGAGCAAACCCGCCGTCGCTCCACGGTCGAGTAGCAGTCCGCCGTTCGGCGTGAAAAGGGGGACTTAAAATGATCACGGCTGACTGCGAAGCCAGAATGAGGGCTTTCGGGCACCAGCGAGCTGAACTGGAGCGAGCCGTACAGAGAGAGGAAGAGCCGGAGAGTGGCTTCCGCTGACAGTCGCCGCACGGCCTTGTGCTCATATCTGGGGCTCGACGGTGCATGAAGCCGAATGCTACACGCCTCCGCTCACGCTCGAGCGGAGGTGCAAACCTCGCGGTTCTCTGATTAGAGCCCGGTATCCAACGTGCGCTTTTAGAGGTTTAAACACCCGATGTGGATTCGCCTCTCGAAAACGACGCCAGCTTGTATTTTTTCTTTAAATGTAACTCAGCCCGTTTCCTCTGCATATTAATGTTTTTGCACTCAATCAAACTCTCATTTTCAGTTTTCTTTTTTTTCCTGCTACAAAGCTGCCTCCTCCAGACACATTGATAGACGGGGAGAGGAAAGACGGGGGCGGCAGATGAACGGAACTGAGGCGGGACATTCATTTCGCCTCTACCCGTCTCATCCCTCCACGTGGCGGAGCACTTGGCCCTTCAGACGATGCTGCACGACGTCGCTGACATTTCAATTGAAATATCAGCCGCTTTCCCCCGCTGACCAGAGGAGGAAGAGGCGCAGGGGCCTGTGCGAGGAAAGACTCTTCTGGAAATGCGCCAATTTGTGCTTCGCCGTCGTGCCTTGATCCTGCTCCTCGTCTGGACGCTTTCAAAGTCTGCTCAGCCCGCTCCCTTTGCCCATTCCAAAAAGGAGGGCGAAGGAGGGCGAAGCAAGGAGGGTGAAGAGGGGATCCTGCAAGAGCCCGTAAAAGGGCGTCCACGTGACTCCCTGAATAATCGAGCTACTCTCTCACCTGCTTGGTTCCAGAAGGTCGCCAGTTAAACTTCAGGAGTCATGAGACCATTTGCATACGAGAAAAATGTGTGATGTATAACCAAACTTGACGTGGCCTGACAGCAAGTGCACCATGTTAGTAGTATTCAGGGCAAAAATCCCTTAAATTAAGGTACCATAGTAACCAAATCTTAGCTCGTTGGGATTTGCTTCAAGAGGGTTATTATAATGTGAAATGAGATTTTTTTTTTTTTGATGTTTTGACTTAATGCCGTCTGCATAGAGACCCTTGGTCTGAATTGTAAGACCATGGGTCCTTTCCATCAGAATTCAGTCCCCTTCAGCGGCTCGGCAAAGCAAGAAAGGCTGCTCCTGAATATTTCATTGGTCTTTGACCGCCCCCTGCCTATTTTTCCCACTGATTTCCATCTCAAAGGCATGTCTCCGCTTTTACCGTGACACCGTACCCAGCACTGCTCCAGACATGGCCGGAGAGCCACTCGAGCCCACTATGCTGCTGGAAAATATACTTCACCTGCATCCTCTCCACACACCACATTCCTCCAATCCTACCACAAAGCCCCACCCCCCATACCGTCAGCTTACGGACACAAAACCAGCGCAAAGCTACTCAACCATGATGATGTTGCACGGCTTTTCAAACCACATTCTTGGAATTCATTCAATAAAACAGCTGTTAATGTGAAGGCAAGACACAAAAACATCTAAACATGGTACCATCAGAAAACGGCCAAATATGCAACTGCCAGCCAGCGACAGTGCCTTGCTCTCATAAAGATTGCTTGTTAGCATTCAAACTGTTCTGAGTTTGTGTTTGCTGTTGGCGCCAGCAGTGTTTCTATTTGTATGAGCTGTGTTAACCCTTTAACTGCCTGCTCAACGTTCTGGCAGAGCACATTTTGAGTCACTATTTCTAACTGAAAGACGTGTTGAACTTAACAAATCAGATTTTTTTTTTTTCAGCAGTATAGACTGCAAATGATTACCGGAGAAAGGCTTCATCAGGCTCAGTTCAACACATCTTTCAATTTAATACAGCAACTCAAACTGTGCTTGACCACAAAGGAACAGGCAGTTAAAGGGTTAATGTCCAGTGGTTTCCAGCCCTATTCCTGGCGAGCCGCCATCCTGCAGGTTTTTATTCCAGTCCAAACTCAGCATATCTGATTTAGCTAATTAGAGGCTCCTTGAGATCTCTGACTGGGAAATGAAGTGTTTGGCTTTTGTAGGAGAGGAAATCTTCAGGAAGGTAACCCTCCAGGAACAGGGCTGGAGACCACTGGTCCAGTTTTTTTTTCTTTTTTATTTCTCCATTTGTTAAAGATGTTTTGTTTTTTGTTTTTTATTTCTGAGATATATTTTTGTCTGAAACTCAATTGTCTCTTGCTTTAGTCTGCAAGAGAGATAGTTTTTTTGCCTTTATTTAACCAGGGAAGTACCACTGAGAATGTTTCTCTTTTCCAAGGATTTCCATGAGAAATGCGAGATAAAACAGTTGTATGAGGGGAGGGATGGAGAGAAACAGGGGTAAAGCCCATGGAGTGGTTTGGGGATAAGGGTCTAGCCCAAGGGCCCAATGTCATAGCTCTTCCCAGATTAATCTCTCCTGAGACAAGTCAGAATCCCAAGTCCCAATGAGGCTTGAACCAGCAGCTTTCTAGTCACCAGTCTAACAACCGACAAATAGGCTCCTCTGCTTCTCTTTTGTCTGAGAGAGACGCTCTGCTCTGTGACACAGAAGCTTTAGTCGGCGAGAGACGCCTTTTGTCTCACACTTTAGTCTGGGGGAGAGAATGTGCTCGCATCAGAGGGAGAGACGAGTTCGGCCAATGATGATGGCCGAGTCTGCATTTGTGCGAGACCTGTATTTATCCATCTACAAACATTCTGAGCAAAGCCGTGATCATCACAGCAATCACCGACTCCAACCCCTTTTCCCCTCCCTGGGGGACACACCAGCCAATCACACGCTATCCAATAAAGCGCTGATGTATTCATTTGAGAAGCATGTGCGCATCTTTGAACCGCCTCCGTCTGTCTAAAATGGCTATTTGAATGCAGAGCTTGATTCCAAATGGCGATGGTCAATAGATTTGAATTCACTTTTAATGCAGATTAAACCTGCTAATTAAACCCTTTCGCACCTGCTATTGCCAGTCCTCCTCTGCCTGAATTCGGGTTTTTTGTGCCGGGGTCCTCAATCTTATCCAGAAAGAGCCAGTGTGGGTGCAAACTCTTGCTCCAGCGATGCAATTTTACACATCGGATTCTACTAATCAAGGTCTTCAGCAAAGACACAAATTCAAACTGATCATGCATCTCTAAATATTTGCTATCAATATGCAAAATCTGCGACATTTCGCTCTAAATACATTCGTCTAACTTGTGCTGAACGTATAAGCAACATTTAAGTTTTAAAATGCCATTAAATGCTATGGTTAACTGAGAATTTCGAATGAAAACTTCGAGCTTATCTGATATCTGGTCTTAATTGACTTGGGCAGAGCAGTCATGATTGGTTTAGTAAAAGCAAGGGTTCAAAGGGTTTATAGACAAGCGCACGAGCAACGCCCAGCTATTGATTGCTGAGTTTGTACATCAGTGTCCCTACTTGGACCAGTGCCATGTACAAGTTGTAAATGCTGCTGGTCCATGCCTAAACCTCAGCCTGAAACTCCTAGATTCAATGGCACTTCTGTAGAAGACTCATTAAAAGTTCAGCAGGCTTTGGCCCTGAAGCTGACAAAAGATAGTTATGAACTAGGGCTGAACGATTAATGCGATTTATTTTTATCCCTTTCATCAGCTTTTTCTGCCGCACACTGGCGCGTGTAAAGGTTCCAGCCAATCAGAAGCGTGCTCACGCGCACTGCCTGTGGGCTGCACGTGCCCTTGGGCTCCACCTCTACACACGAGCCAGTGATAGTTGAAACAGAAAAAGAACAACTAATGCTATCACCTTATTCTTTGCTTGAACTAGCACAATTCCGCACTGCATCATTTTGTAATTTTACTTCTGTGTTAGAGCAGTAGTACAATTATTTTTTTCAGCCTCAACAGTGATATCATCCATTTACGTGCTAAAACATTAACCACAGGCAAGACAGTTTGCTCTGTGAGAGGATGCTATAACAACTAAAGGAAGGAAAACAAGTTTTTTAAGTGAGTATTTTGAACATCGTCCTTTGACCACAGTCTCCCTGAAATGCTGTGATCAACAACTACAAAGTGAACAGAGGGCATCTGGTCCTGCAAGGTTGTTCAGCATGTGCAGCAGAGAGTGAATCTTCATCTCTTGCAGGGAAACATTTTCCTGGAACAATGCAAATCAGTGGTAAAAAAAAAAAAAACCAGGACAAAAATACAGTATTTTCACCTAATGTTGCCCAGCCCATTTTCTCTTTTCCAGAATAGGCACAATCAAATTTGTTTGTCTGGCAGGGTTTGTGCTACATGTAATTGATCGTGGAGCCACGGCAAAATAAAAGCTGCCGGGCCTATATGAAATGACTTTACAGAAACTTCAAAAAACCTACGGATAATCAGGTGTCGCCAGTTCTCCTTGTTAGGTTAAAATGAGCGCTAATAATTCTTGACCTGCTGTCAATCATTTTTCTTGATGAACACGTTTTCCGAAGAATAAATATTAGCCATCGGCAGTCAAATGCGCTGCTGCCTTCTTAATGCAATGTATGCAACGATTAGAGAAAAAAAATACTTTGTTCACTTTGCAAAACGATAAACTACGATGTTAACTTCTCCGTTTGCTGTGAGCACATCCTGCTCCACCTGATTGCAGGGCTCCCAACTCTACCGCATTGGGCGTGAGACATAGGGGCATATTCATGTTCCCATGCCATAGTCAGCAATTATTCAATCAACGCAATGCATATGTTTCACGATCGTTCGAATTGTTTAAATGAAATAAGACCATTTGAAACGTTTTTATGCAATTCTGTTGCTGTCAACCCCTGAGTAAAGAAAAGCGCGAGAAGTCAGGAGTCATAACTGATTTCCAAGTTACTAGTGGCAAAATACACCGTGATGCATGTGAAACTGATAAACCTCCATTCACATAGACTTCAATTATTACATCGCCTACGTGCTGATTAATGAAAACTGGCCACACCTGACGACGCTGAGTTTTGACCCGACGCTGAAGCCCTCTGCCACAGTTTCAAAAAATCCTGGAGGAAACCCTGTCTAGTTTAACACAAACTTGTTCACTATCTAGCTTACAGAGTTGTTACCAAAAAATTACATTTGGGATCATTCAGCACAACAATCAATTTGTTTATTTCCTTATTTGTTTACATATATATATATATATATATATATATATATATATATATATATATATGAAGAGTTTGTTTCCAAAACGCAATATATCCATTTTTTTTACTCATTTTGAGTAAATCAACTTTTTCTATGTGGGTGCCTATTGCATTTTACAGAGAAACACAAACTTTGACCATGAAAAAATACACTCTATCGTATGAATTTCAAAAAAAGAAACTTTTCACTATGCGTAAGAAGTACAGGGCGATTGCTTGATGGTATTATCTCAATTTTTGTCATTTTGGCACTTATGGCGTTTTGGAACCAAACTCTTCATATATATATATATATATATATATATATAAACAAACAAATCTGGCTCGGTATGGAAGCCATACGGGGTCATATAGTTTCAAAAGGAGCTGTGTCACAATTGAAGCACCTATTACTAAAACCCCATAAGTCACACTTGACTTGACTTGACTTGACTTGACTTGACTTGACTTGACTTGTGGGGTTTTAGTAATCAGTGCTTCAATTACTCCGCATGCTCAGAACTTACATCCTAACACAGTGAATCTGCTTGACTGCAAGTCATAATCGGATGCCATCCTTACCAATCTGTCTTCGTTTTGCTTTGTGTTTATATACTTAAGTTACTCAGGCATCATGCTTTTTATCCATGGAAATTTGAATCTTCTATTTTAGCCCTTTACCCAAATGATATGAAGAAAGTAAACTGGTTTACAAACCTCCAATAATCATAGAAGAAGGTATTTTAACTCAGCCCTCGGCCACAATCATCAAAACGCCAAATGAGGGAAAATCTCTTGGAGGAAGGGTACTCCATCACTCAAGTTTCCTGCTTGTAGACTCTATGCCAAAGCACAGAGAATGGCAGCTTGTGGAAGCCAAGCATCTTACCAGTACTGCTGTTATTCATCTATCCATTGCTTTATAACCCATTACATATTTCCAAGTTTTAAGTTTAGATACTTCTGCTTTGAAGTTTGCCTTTCTTTTTAGTTCAAAAGTTGGCTAAAGATGTTTTTATACTAACTCGTATGTTGCAAACATATCAATAAACATCATATCAACTCGATATCTTGGCCTTAAGGCCTTCTCGATATGTTAATAGTGGCCAATATTGTGGTGTTTATACAGAAGAATGGTTGCAATAAGCTTACGCATAGTAAGTACAGAAGGAACTCTTTTTACATTGTTTGTAAAATCACAATCACAGCATAAGTCTGAAAAAAATCGTCTCTCAATTATTTAATTAGTAAGCCTATTTATGAACCCTGAGAATTACCATCCTCCGTGCACAGCCGCTACAGTCAGGGGAGTGAACCCGTTACCATGCCACAAAGACCGAGTGCACCCTGGAACAGAGCCATCCTCGGTAAGACATATCCAGCTTACATGAACAGTGTGGTCAACTCACTGTTTTGAAATGTGATATTTGTGGCCATGCTTTATGAGAATTCGCATGTGGGCGGAAGGCACTGGAGGACGCCAGAATCTGAACTGTGTACAAAAATATGAAGAGACATTTTCTCCCGGTGAGGGAAAGGTGATCCGATCCCTGATGTTCCCTGCATCTCCAGTGACAGTGCACAGCGCGTTTAATAATGACATGGTGTGCCAGGCCTGCTCAGGATATCTGTATATCTTTTCCCTGATACATTCATCTCTGGCGAATGGTGTATAAACACAGGCCAAAGAAGACGTAATTAATGGCCACAAGGCTGCAATCAATAAATTGAGGAATAAAATGCTGGTGAGAGGAAACAACTGCAACAGTTGAGTATTCAGGGATTATCCCATAGAAACCTTAGGGACATTGTTAGAGCTCCAAAGCTGTAGACCCTCCACAAACAAACAGACATAACTGAGCACAAAATGCAGCAAACCTTGGCTAAAGACGGGGTTTTTTCTATATCAACCACAGTTTTTAGCTTATTTCATGCCATTTTGGATTAAACACGTAGAGTTTCACCGCCAGCAATTGCCCCTATCTAATATCCAGTTAATCTCTTTTTGCTGATTCCTTTTGGCTGGCATGCATGGACAGTCAACTGATATCTAAATGTGGCCTGCCTTTACATCAGATGAAATGTAATATAACATATAATGACATATAATAGTTTTGGGCCAATTATACTTAAGCCATATTTTAAAGCCTCAAATTGAAAAATGTAAAACTAGAGCTGGACTCGCAAGAGCTCATATCTCCACCAGCATAGCTGGATTTGAACTTTGGCCTATATGTCAGGTGGGTAATTCCGTGCCAAATCACCAGATTTCAGAGAAAGTTCCCAATTGACCATCCCAGATTTAGTTCGTTTTTTTTATTTTAATGTCCTTGTTACTAATAACTGTTGTGCAAAAGTTTAGGCCAATATCTCCACTAGCTTTGGCGATATTAAGCCTTCAAAAAGGGGACGTGGCCCCATATTTAGCATAAAAACGAGTACTACAATCAAAAATCCATAGTTTGATGGCTTATACATTTTGAACTGTTCACACTTAATGGTTCAAATAGTCACACATGATTCTTTGATTTAATAAGGCTCTGTAGACAGAAGGAGAGCTTTGTATGTGACAGAATTGCAGATTTATGGTATACCAAATATGGCTTCCTGGAATGTGTGTTTGTCCATGGTAGCACTTTTGGCTCTCTATATCTCCAGATTTAATGACACCAGATGTCAGATTCTTTTTAGTATATGAGACATGTTATAGTACTATCAGGAAAACATGTTATATATGTAACTAAAATTATACTGTCACATGTATAGAACCCTAAAAATGGAAAAATGTTTGTCATGGCTGTATTTTGAATGCTTATAGCAAACATCTGACAAGGTCTACCAGAAAACAAATTAAATCAATGAAAAGATCAAGGTTTAATGGCTATATGTACCAAATATGAAGTTGGTGCTGTGAAGAAAACTATTTTATCCAAGCTGTTGAATATAGAAGGTTTTATGACATGCAAAATGCCATTCACAAGTTTACATTGTCATGGATTAGCTCCCACCGGATGAATACTGCAATCCGGTGGGAGCTAGGACCAAGGGCCTAAAAGAAAGTAAAGGACCCAAAGGCAGAGACTGGAAAAAAAGCTTTCAGGATTTTAATTTACTTTTAAAATCTAAATAAACACAAGTTAAGAGCTTGATTTTCTAAGAATCAGGCAGTTAACCATAAGGGGGTGATATATGATGGTCTCAGATTTGCCCAGTATTCTTGTTGGTGAAAGATGGTTGGTTCAATAGAAAAACAGCAAATTTTTAGGTGCCAATACCCTTCGGATCCTTTTTTATGGGTACCTGAAGGGCCAAATATTCCGGATGAAAATGGAGCACCGAAAAAAATTCAGTTTTGAAATGCAATTATATAGTTGCGCCGATAACAGCCCATATTCATTTTCACATGTCAATCTACTGTAGGGCTCACAGTAATCTGAAAATTTTTGTGGGCTGTTGAGGGCGTGTCCTACAGGGGGCGCTGCAAGATGCTACTTTTGGCCATTTTTAGCAGTAATATCAGGGGCATTTCCAGACTGTGTCCGTGACAGCCCAATATGGTTTATTTCAAATATGATGCCATGAGAAGTCCTTTACATAATCAACACAAAGTAAGCATGGGATGATGAGGGCGCAAGAGTACAGGTGATGCTTCAGTCAGACAAAAAGTGAAATTTGGCATTTTGAGAGACACACAGTAGATTGACATTTGTGAAAATGAATGTGGGCTGTTGTCGGCGCAACAATATAATCACATTTCAAAACTGAATTTTTTTCGGCGCTCAGTTTTCATCTCGGAATATTTGGCCCTTGGGTTACCCCTAAAAAAGGAACCAAAGGGTATTGGCACCTAAAAAATTGCCGTTTTTCTACTGAATTAACCATCTTTCACCAATAAGAATTTTTGGCAAATCTGAGACCAACATATATCACCCTCTGTCTGATTCTTATAAATACTGGCTCTTAAAAAACTAGGGGAGCAGATAGACATTAACTCAGGGCTAAACTAAAGAATGCAGTGATGCAGTGAATGCACCAATCCCATCAACTGGTAGACAATATGTAGTTCTGTGAAGCGTGGCTAAAGAAATTGACCAGTTATTGAAACACTTCAAATAGACATGCTAAGTCTACATAAATAGAATTAAATTTGTGTAATTGACTTTTGTGAGATATGTAAATCATTTTTCATATTTACAAATGTACTAAATATGTGTATAGTCAAGAGAATTGAATTGATAATGATGTAGCACGAGTGATGTAATCCTGTGAATGGCATTTTCGCATGTCATAAAACCTTCTATATTCAACAGCTTGAATAAAATAGCTTTCTTCACAGCACCAACTTCATATTTGGTACAAAAATCAATAAGACCTTGCTCTTTTCAATGATCTAATTTGTTTCTGGAAGACCTTGTCAGATTTTTGCAATAAGCATTCAAGATACAGACGAGGCAAGCTTTTTTCCATATTTAGGGGCCTATATATGAGAAAGTATAATTTTTGTTACAGATATAACATGTTTTCCTGATAGTACTATAAAATGTCTCATATAATAAAAAGAATCAGACATCTGGAGTCATTAAATCTTGAGATATAGAGAGCCAAAAGTGCTACCATGGATGAACGCGCATTCCAGGAAGCCATATTTGGCATGCCATAAATCTGCAAATCTGTCACATACAAAGCTCTCCTTCTGTGTACAGAGCCTTATTATATCAAAGAATTATGTGTGAAAATTGGCACCATTTAGTGTGAACAGTTCAAAATTTATTAGCCATCAAACTATGGACGTTTGATTGTAACACTCGTTTTTATGCTAAATATGGGGCCATGCCCCCTTGTTGTTGGCTTAATATCTCCAAACCTAGTGGAGATATTGGCCTTAAGTTTTGCACAGTAATTATTACGAACAGGGGCATCAAAACAAAAAGTCATGGAGCAAATCTGAGATGGTCAGTCAGGAGCCTTCTGGTGAATTACCCAAGTGTACTTTGGCCTAGATATGCCAAAATGTAATGATTTGTTCCTCTTGTGCTACTTGAACATCCTACCAAGTTTGGTTACAATCTATGCAGCCGTTTTTGAGATATCCTGCTAACAGACAGACAAACAAATAAATAAACACACAGAAGCAAAAAATATAAACCAATAATTTGACTACCTTCAGGAAATTACACATAATGATTCAATAACTCCAAGAGGTTTTGAGTAACTTGGCAACCTCGGAAGCAACGCTGCTCAGGGATATGGGAGGGATGCAGTCAGTTAGGGTTCATTGCTGAACCGCCTCCAACTGGCAACCAAGGCAGTTCCTGGGCAACCGCTTATAACAGTTTCCTCTGCCCTAATTACAAGCATGTTCAGTCTGTGACCACAAATAAAAGAGACAACAGCTAAGAGGCGCGTGTTTCGGAGGAGAACTGAAAAATGTCTGTATTCTCCCAAGATGGCACTATGAGTAAGTAACATGTTTGTAAATAATTTGTTGATTCAACATTGCAGAGTTGGTTGGGACAGGAGAAGCATAATTAGATAAAGCGTAAATTATTTATGAACAGCAAAGCTTGATGAGGAGTTCTCCAAAACAGCAAAGCTTGATTACTGAGTGGAGTCTCCTGAGACAAATAGTCCACTTACGATAGACAACCCCAAACCCACCACCATTTAGCTAAGCTGAGCGTAATCTGACCCACTCGCAGGTTTGGAGCATTTCAGCTGCACATACAGGAGCCAATACTAATCTATCCTGGCAGTATTTGGGAAAATGGCCGCCACAGCCTACAGACTGGGCTCCGAAAACCTGTTAGTCTGGCGTTGGTTATGTTCCTGTGTCTGAGTAGTGGCCGACATTAGCAGTCTGGCAAACCAGCGCTCTATCTATTAGGTTAGCAAGCCTACTGATATCTGACAACTGCATCAGTTTGCCTGCCAGCCAGCCAGGCTGCCAGAATCTCATTTCCAAGGGCCAATTAGACACCTTGTTAGCTCATTGAATTCCTCCATCTGATAAATAATCTTATCATTTGATCTTTTTTAACCTTTGTGACACCATTTCTCTGCTCATCCTGTACTGACGCATAGTCTAACAAGCCTGTTTTTTTCAGCCAATCAATGACGTCAATATGATCCCTACACAGCATTCTGAACCCAAATTGTTACGGTAGTCAAAACGATATTTTCATTCAAACTTATTTTAAAAAAGGTCTTAAAAGACCACCACATCCTCCGAGAGCGAGTAAAATGACACTTATTGCTTCATGTGCATTAATGAAAACTAATGAAAAGTAAATACCAAAAAAATAGTCTTAAATATCACTGGAAGTATTACAGTATGAACATGGTCCAAAGGACTTGTTCCCAGTCTGTTGGTGTCCAATCCTTGAATTTCTTGGCAAACTCAAGTCTTTTTTGATGTTGCCAGCTCTAAGAAGTGGTTTTTTGGCACCGATACGACCAGACTACTTTCACACAGGCATTTTTTTACTTGTCATCCACAGACGACTTACATCAGAGACACTTCAGTTCAATTTAGCACCTCTATGGGCACTGGTTTTCAGCGAACCAGTCCATTTGAAACGTTTGATGGCGTTTCTCGCAGTGCAATGGCAGCATTTAATGGCTTCAGCAATTTTTCTAAGCGACCAACCAGCACCATGTAAGGCCACAGTGCGGCTACAAACAATCTGAGAGAGCTCTTTACATCTTGCCATGGTGTTTAAACACTGTGACACTGCTCAAAGTTCTGGTCATCTTACATACTGGAACAACCGACCATCAGGGGTGATTTTTCAGAATAATGTTGCCGGTTTAAACAAATTTTTGAGCAACAATGATAATGGGATGAGCCTTCAAACATGCATTCAGGAGATGCAAGAGTCAAAAAGTAGAATTTGTGACACCAATTGTCAGAAAAAAAATGTTTTTGTTTATTACCAATATTTTCACCTCAATATACTAGTGGGAATTATTTTTTTCTGTCCTCATCGCCTGTGGTAGTATTTTTCAATACATCTTTACCAAAAAAATTATAGAGAAGTAATATATCAGGACCCCTTTCAAAAAAAGTAAGGATGCTGTGTAAAATGTAAATAAAAACAGAGTTCAGTGATATTCATATGTCTTTTGAGCTCTATATTTGGTTGAAAATAGAACAGAGACAACATATCTGATGGTGAGATTTTATTGAAATTTAAGTTTTTTGAAAAAATATCCACTCATTTTGAATTTGATGCTGGCGATACATTGAATAAATGTGCTTTGCAGGGTCAAAGGCAATACCCCTTAGCCCCGACACTCTGAATCAAGGGTGAAGGTGTTTGACCCAGAGTGAAAGGTAATTGTGGTACAAAACCTGAATGAGGCACGTCTACCCACCAAAGCAAGTCCACATATGCAAAATAAAGTTTCTAACTCAAGTGGTTTGAGAGAAATGGCTCAGACAATGTTTTAAAAATGAAGGTCACTGAGCCACGGTCAAAGGTCATTCAGGTACCAAACCTCGACATGGCACGCCTATTCACCAAGCCAAATCCACATATGCGAAATCAAGTTCCACTTTTTTTGCAGACAAGAGTGGCCATTCTCCAAATTCTTGCAGGTTCACTGTTGGCTAAGTAATGACAAGTGACTTTGTGGTGGGTCCTTAAGTAACACAGAGGCACAGGTAAGAGAGCTAATAATACACAGTAAGTTAGGAAATGTTTAGATTTTTCCGATGATTTATTCAGCCAGAAAAATGGGCTGACATCTCCCAAGATGCATCAGGGTTTGGGGGGTGGGTGGGTGGGGGGGGGGGGGGGGGGCTTGGGCATGACAGCTCAGCACATCGCTTGGCCACTGAAGTACATTAGCAAGGAGTGCGTCCTCACAGTAAAATTAATATTTCATCTCTTTAAAATAAAACTCACTGCCGTTACGGAACCTCCGTCAGCATATTTTCTTGATATGAGATATACGGTCTCCAAGATATATAACCAATCGGCGTAAGTCGTCTGCTTGTGGGGTTTTGAATTGGAGGTAACCTCTGATTGCTGTTACACAAAAACTTCACTGCATACATTCTTCTAAAAATAGGCAGTAAACTTTCCACCCCTCCTGAAGACGCATCACCAAGTAATCGTATAGACTTCCACAATGATCAAACCACAGCATCACAGTGCTGAACAATGCACTGCCCTAGATTTAAGATCCAAGCACATCTCAACACTGTCAATCTAACCACTGCACCAAACCGTTGATCTAATCACTGCCACACACTGCTGATGTAATTACTGCCACACACCACTGACCAAATCAATGGCACACACTGCTGATCTAATTACTGCCAAACACTAATCATCTAATTACTGCTACACACTGCTGACCTAATTACAGTCACACACTGCTGATCTAACCACTGCTCCAAGCTGTTAATCTAATCACTGCCACACACTGCTGATCCAATTACTGCCACACACTGCTGATCTAACCACCGCTCCAAACTGTTGATCTAATCACTGCCACACACTGCTGATCTAATTACTGCCACACACTGCTGATCTATTTACTGCCACACACTGCTGATCTCATTACTGCCAAACACTAATGATCTAATTACTGCTACACACTGCTGACCTAATCACAGTCACACACTGCTGATCTAACCACTGCTCCAAGCTGATGATCTAATCACTGCCACACACTGCTGATCCAATTACTGCCACACACTGCTGATCTAACCACCGCTCCAAACTGTTGATCTAATCACTGCCACACACTGCTGATCTAATTACTGCCACACGCCACTGATCAAATCACTGCCACACACTGCTGATCTAATTACTGCCAAACACTAATGATCTAATTACTGCTACACACTGCTGACCTAATCACAGTCACACACTGCTGATCTAACCACTGCTCCAAGCTGTTGATCTAATCACTGCCACACACTGCTGATCCAATTACTGCCACACACTGCTGATCTAATTACTGCCACACACTACTGACAGAATCACTATCACACACTTCTAATCAAATTACTGCCACACACTGCTGACGTAATTGCAGTCACATACTGCTGATCTAATCACTGCTGCACACTGCTGATCTAATCACTGTCACACACTGCACAATGAGCCACTTTACAACAATGTTAATCCAAACAATAATCTACACAGCCTCACTCCGCACTCTGGATCTCGTAGTCGCTCCATCGCCAGTTATAACTTCATACAGGACTTCATATTCCAAGACACGGCCATCTTGATTCTGTGCGCATTCACCAAAAGCTGATAATGAAGCTTCATCTCACTTTAAAAAACTCATGAATAATGTACATAAACATCTCTCTCACTCTTTCTTATGGCTTTGTTGCATAGTGGTTTCAAAAGTAACCAAACCCACCCACCATCCTTCACAGGCAACGAGGGAAAGAGTTGTGCAACAGAGGGCTAAACTCATCCCACTAATATCGCTCATTCTGCCCATTTCTCCAGAGAAGATCAGACTCGAGAGGAGACAAGAAAAATGTCCATGAAAACAAACAAAACCCAGCAATGGCACTTTCCACTTCACGGAGGATGGTTTCAGTCTAAAGTAATGAATTTTTGTCATGATGACTTATGCTCCTCGTGATGCAAATAGCATCAGCATCGGACTGGCCGGCTCCCCCGTCTCCATCCCCCAGGACTACAGCGGGAGGGACACGAAAAGCAAAACTCCAGCGGAAAATCGCCCTCCCGACAACACCGTGCGGCTCAGACATAAATGAATTTATCACACTGTTCAGCAACAAGGCCACAGTTTACTCTCACCAATACTGTTTACTCTGGGCTTTGCGAGATAACACCCTTTATCTGCTATCATTTTCTCTTAGCGGAAATTTAAGCTATTAGTGAAGTCATCCGTTTTACAAAAAAATGAAATGCGAAATTTTCCGGTGCCTTTTCTCGGTGAGAAATGCGGTATCAGTTGGCCCCATGTGCTGTCCAATTGCCCAGAGCCTCTGTGAGACCCAAAGCGCTCAGAGCAGTGCGGGGGAATACTTCAAACTGTGTTACAGTGCATAGGAAATCAGCAGCAGCCATAAACAAGCGTGATACACAGTAATCTGCTCTACCCAGCCCCACCAACACCACCAAACGCACACCTCGCACCCCCACCACGCCGCAACTTAATCGAATGCTAAGAGAGGGAAAATTAAATCGTCAGCTTTTAGCCCCTGTCCCTGACCTCCCGCGCTAGTTGTCACGGTAACCTCAGTCTGGAGCATTTCTGGCAGGTGAACTTTTAGACTTGCTGAGCCGGCGTTTTCCAGCGCTGCTCGGCACGACAACAAGATTTGTGATTGGACAGAGGTTAAAAAAAAAAAAAAAAAAAAAAAACGATATCCTAAAAAAAATTTCCATGAGACGAGGAGGCGAGGTAACTTTTTCTACGTGCCTACTAACTTCCTTTCTAAATACAGCGCTAAGAGACCAATGCGAAGTGTAATTACTTTAACTAGGGCAATTTCCTTTTAAGCTCTTTAAAATTTGATAGCTCATATGAAGAAGTACATGGTCCTCAATCTTTAAAAAAGGAACAATTAACCTTCAGTTCACTGAACTCAGACGTTTCTATAGTTCTACGAGATGAAGTGATGTCTGAAAGCTCTTTCGGGGAGGACTGAATCAAAGCAGGAGTAAAAGAAAAAAAAGCTGTGCAATGTAGCTGTGCACATCGAACAGGTTCTCAACCTGCAAAGAGCTCTGATGGCCATTCACAGCAAACTCCTTTTGCAAATTTCACATTAGCAAGAGGTTCACATATACCACCAGGTCCATACATATTTGGAAACTGACAGTTACGGCTTCTTTATCCGTCTACCACAGCATAGTAATGTTGTAATTAAATAATGGATGTGAGCTCAAAACAAACTTTCAGCATAAATTTGAGGGTGTTCACTTCCAAAAAGCAACTGATTACTTTTTATACAAGATTCTCCATTTTTAAAGGACAGGTAAGTGGACAATTAGATGCTCAGTGGTACCATGGCCATAAGCTTGTCATTCCCTCATTAGTTTGTTTACTAGTAAGCCGATAAAAGGTCGAGTTATTTCAAGCGTGGCATTTGCATTGGAATCTGTTGTTGTTAACTCCCAATGTGAAGTCCACAGACCTGTCACTGCTAGTGAAGTGAGCCTTCATTAGGCGGAAAAATCAAAACAAACTCAACCGAAAGAGAGCAAATGCATCAGCTGCGGCCGAATCAATTATTCGTCCGAGTAAAAATGAGTAATCCAAAGAAGAAAGTACTTCACGAGAGTGCATGCAAAGGGTTTGCCAAAAATATAAACCACTGCTAAGCCCCTGAAATGGGAGGTTTGCCATAAAACATCTAAAAAGCCTGTACGTTCCTGCTACAACATCTTATGGAGGAGTTAAACAATGATCAACTAGTGCCAGAAAGACAGGAAGAGAAGAATATGGAGAAAATGGAACAAATGCGAAGGACAGAGCCTCCGCTGTGAAACATGGTGGAAGTGGTGTCATGGTGTGGACATGCATGGCCGTCAATACAACTGGTTCCCCTGAATATATAAACGACAAGAAGGCGGATTAAAAACAGCAGGCTAAATTCTGGATAATAGAGGGCTATTTTATTTTCTCAGATTCAGTCAAATGCTTAAAAACTAACTGGATGGAGCTTCACAGTGCCGCTAAACAATGGCCTAAAGCACATTCCGAAAGAAACCCAAATTTTTGAAAGGCAAAGAAGTAGACTGTTATGCAATATTAAAAGTCAATCAAACGACGTGAATGTAACTTGAGAAGTAATTTCACCCACTGAAGGCAAAAGGAGGGCAAAACATCGAAAGAACTGAAAACAACTGCAGTATCGCCTGACACAAGCAACTACACGAAAGAAACCCGGCATGAGGTCTATGGGCTGCAGAATTCGGGCAGCTACGGACTTTTAATACTCGGGTGAATTTGCACCCCAGTATTAAAAATGACAATGTATCATTTATGACTATGTAAATTTTTTTCCACTTACTTATGAGCCCCGAAATTGGGAGTTATCCACAACATTTTGTTGCAGTTCCTACACAGTTCATACAATATTCTTGGAAAAAAAAACCCTTAAAGCAGAAAGTCTGCACTTAAAGTCTACACTGCTTCATTTAAAAAACATTGTGGTGGCCTATAGAGCCTATATGATGAAAATTGTATCACCTCCCAAAAACAGATGGACCTGACTTGTGCTCGTTCAAAAGTGTTTGCTTGCAGTCCTGGATCACATAACTGTGTTCATAGGTGTGAATGTGCACGACTGTCCGCATGCGAGACACGGAATGCACATATAGGCCTCCACATGGACAGTGTGTGCGTTCGTTTGCGCATTTGCTTTTGGCAGTATGTGTGAGAGTGTGTATGTGTGCGTGTATGTGTATTCGTTTGCGCACTTGCGTGTCAGTATCTGTGGTAAGAGTGCGCGTGTGTGAGAGTGTATTTGTGTGAGAGTGCATGTACATTTTTTTCCCCAAATGGATATCACAACTGAGAGAAAATACAATGACCAGTCAACAAGAGAAGAAAAGCTCTCCCTGAAGATGTGCCCTTGCCAGTAACTACCAGCCACAGAGTCCTCCCTCACTGCCGGTTTTTGGCACAGCCTGATCCTACATTTTTAATCCTCAGTTCTTGGATGCAGAGCAATGGCACTTCATCTAAAACTTCACTCCACCCACCCGGGAATCAATACCAATCAATTTTTCATTAATACCAATTACTTTAAAAACCTCTCACCAGCTAATGCCACGCAGCCTCACCGAATGACCGTAACAAGAAATGACAGTGGAATGAAACTCCAGTCCAGCGCTAAAGGTCTCGTCAGACAAGAGCAGCCTGTCCTCACCTAACTGCCTGAGCCAGATTCTGCATTTTTAATCTCCTTTATGCAAGACCATAATAGCTGATCTAACACTTGATCCCACCTTCCCAGCAATCAATACCTATCAATGCATTATTAATACCTTGATTGATTATGCAAAACCCAAAAAATCTGATGGGCACGGAGCCACAAAAATGAGAACTCAGCGAGTGCGAGTGAGATCCCCGGAGCACATCACAAGGATAACCAGCAGGAATTTACCAGGAATTTAAGAATTTTCAGCAGAAAAGTCTTTTGCAACAACATGCTACAGCCAAAACAATTTCATTTTTATTGAAGAGCTACTGACCATCTCATAAGACATCATATTTTCTCATGCTGGGCAATTATTGTACTTTTCTCACGGATTTTTTAAAAACTCACTTCATTGTACACAGTAGGCAGTCAGATTGTCAGTGGAATATTAGAAAATTCTCACAATTTTGAAGGCAAACAGATCAGGTGGAGTGCATGCCTCTTACTGACCAGAGGTGTCACTGTTGCACAAGAACGCATGCAGTACTGTAATCTCCGCTCCAATCTCCACCGCTCTGCCATAAGGTTTAAGAGGCCCAGCCAAATACATCACCCGGCAGGAAAATGTGGCAGCATATTAACCAAATAAAAAGGCTTTCCCACCCCAGAGCGAGCAAACGTCTCAGGACAAATGAATGTGGATAGCAATTACCACAAATTTAAACAGGTTGTGGCCAAAAAGCTGCCAGCTCAGCTGTGATTATCAAAGGCAACTGAGAGTGACCGAGACACTGCATTTTTCGGGCTTTATATGGGTCATAAATAAATTGTCTACATAATGTTGCACAGCAAAGCATGAAAACTCCATCAAAGATAAATTATTTAGTCTCATCAAAGACCCTGAATGGATCATCCATGCACTGGTTTCAAAAAGTCATAATAATACCCAATAAGCACTGCATATGGAACAGCTCAGTAGCAACACAAAAAGCACAATATGTTTGCTGAAAATCAGTATGCATGTATAATAGTCCCCTATCTTTAAACATCATGTCCATTTCGCTTGGGTTATCCACAGCCATTATTTTTATTAAGAGCACATATAGTAGAGTGTGCTAATGTACTTTTCCAGAACTACCCTGAATGAGTTTCAATTCTGACCAAACGTTTCATTTTCATTCTCTCTTTTCACTGCACCTCTTTTGTCTGGGTGCGAGAGATAATGAAGAATTGAGCAGCGCCCGAAAGACTATCTTTTCCTAATGGTCTTCCTGTGCATCGAGTCATTTGGCAATAATGAAGAAAACAAAACCGAATTCTAAAATGGCCGCGCATCGAGGGTAGGAGGTATAGGTGGGGGTTATGGAGCTTTTAAAGTATTCGAAACGGAACGTAATTTCCCTTACTTTATTCTCACTTAACGCTTCACTGGCTGGCCAATACTGCACATAGCTATGGAGCTTGCACATAGTCCTCCCAACGCCATTAAATGGAGTAAAACTAATACAAATAGAATTCTTTTTAAGTCACAGATAGTTCAGTCGGTTGTTAAGTGGGGAAAAACTGTGGTTCCACCAGCCGCCCTCCACCCGACGAGCCCCACCCCAGTTGCAACCCCCATTATTTAGCACTCCAACAAAGAGAGGGATGGTAGAGCCACGAGAGCTGTCAGTTACAGGACACTGGCGACGGAAAAGGGCTGGCTCGTGCCCCCTAACAGCTGGAGCATTGATATCTCCTCTGCACCTCGCCACCCCGCCCCGGATCACCTGACAGCCGGCGGGCTGATAAAGCTGTCCTTCTCACTTCAACAGCAGCCGCGGCTCCACAGCATTACACTGGGGAAGGAGCGTACAGGCTTGTACGGGGGACGACTGCCCCCTTCTTACTGCTGCCGAGTTACTCTAAAATTATTTCTACGTAAACATGGAACTGTGAGAACAAATTGACAGCCGTCCAATACTTCTATTCAGAGCAGCTTGCAAAATAAAAATGTATACGCGCATTCCCTTTCAGAGCTTGATTATTCATTTTCTTTAACTCAAGACATTTAAGTAAAGTACCTTTTTGAAGTGTACAACAGCAGCACTTGAACTGGCCATCAACATTTGACTTACTTTCATAGTTCGCCTACTATTAAGACCACACTCTTGTTCTTATCCATTATTAATCATCACTCAAATTGAGCTGGCATTCTTTCCTCTTATCCTCATCTTTTTTAAAGAACATCATTTCCTCTGCTAGAGCGTGCATACTCTTCGAATATGTCCTCCATCCATCCAAGTTGTCCACTCGCTCAGCCTCTCAATCCTCTACCATACCTCCTAACTCCAGCCTGCTTCCTAACTGACTCACCTGCCAGGTAGCTGAGCCGCTGGTCCGGCAGGGAGGTGAGGACAGAGTCCACAATGTCGACCCGGCTCTGGAGCAGCCTCTCGATCATTTCAAAACCCTCGGGACCCAGGAGTTCGAACAGCTGCAACACAAGAGAGGAGGCATGCCATTAACTTAATATTAAGCACACTCGGTCCTGGTATATCCCAGAGACCTTGGGCCCGTTTCCACCTCAGGAACTTGGGGGTAATTTTACGGGGCCGGGGCCATTGTTGCGTGTCTCCACCGCTGGAACCACCCCCAAAGGACAGCGTTCCAGAACTTTTACAGGGGCTAAAAAAGTCCCTGCCTCGGAGCAGGTACTCTGAACGGCCCCGAACTCTGAACTCCTGGGTGGGGCTTGGGGTTTACTTAGCGATAATTGGATTTACCGGGATGTGACGTCAGCAGAAGGCGTCAAAATAGCAAGCATTTTCAAAACTCAGCAGCCGACAAGGGTTCGCATTTTTCAAAGGACGTCACACAACTTTACAGGAACCTTCCTCCTACTTCGCCCTCTCGGTGGAGACAGGGCAGTTGAGCGGGCCGAGGGAGAAAACGTTCCTGTAGTAGTTCCTGCCCCCCAAATACTACCAGGAACTTCTTCGGTGGAAACGGGCCTCTTTCTGCAGTTCATGCAAGAGCAGATAAAAATTACAGGGACAAACCCCTGAACAGTGATCCTTCTCTTTTACCGCAACGCATGGAGCAAAAGTACAGGGGAAGTATTTTAGGACGGCAGCAAGCCCCAGAGCTGCCTGCCAGAGTGCTGATGTTAAAGCATTAGAGCAGGGGCTTCTGGGAGCTCATCCTGCCACTCTATCCCAGATCCTGGAGGCCCTATAGTAAAGAATCCCCACTTTAGTCTTTCCTTGACCCGAAACTCAGGCAGATGATTTCACCACTGAGCCCTACCTGCTAGCTGAAAAATTAAAATTGCTAATGCAAAAACAGGTGTCTGGCACCACTATTCTAGGAGATTTTTTATATTCAGTGAGCAGATTTTTCTCCACTGGGTATAGCACATGGCGAGGAATGGAGAGAGACCTGACAATATTCACCACAATTATTTCAGAGTCAACCTTGTGGAATTCATTTAATCAAATAATTAGTTTCTCGCTTCAAAATGGCTACTTTCCGCACAATAGTCGCTATGGGAGTAGCTCGAGCGCACAGAAAGTTCTAGAGATAATGTACACACAAGAGAGAGAAAATAAACTTGCCTCAAGCTGCAATGCAGCCAAAAAGCCGGCAGAATATGAAATACTGCTGTCGAAAGGCAACACCAAGAGCTACCTGACATTAGACCCGTCGTATCGGCTTATGCTCAGCCTGGAGGGTCGGTCAGCTTTAGCCTGAGGAAGCACTGTAACGGCCAAAATGCACAGCCACTTTTAGGCTTTGTGTAATTATGTGAATCCTGATAATTATTTGCTTATTTTTCTGCAGTGCACATTTGAGTTTATTGCTACATAATTCTGATGGGTATCGCAGAGAGAAAGCCATAAACACATTCACAATTTCTAAAATGATACAGAGTGCTGTTCTTCTCCTTCAGGATAATTGGCTTTTTGAGAATGTTGTAAGTTTTAACGCAACTCAGCCTTTCAGACAGGGAAAAAATGAAATTCCAAATTGATTTTAAGATTGCAAACAAAGATAACATTGCAACGATTTAAGGCCAAACTCAGGGTACATAAACAGATAACAGATACTTATGACAGATAACCAGAACAAATCATTTTATAGAATATTTATTAAAATCCACTGAAAAAGAGACCCCTTGATAACAAGCTTTCCTCAACAATGGTGGGAAGGATATGCCCAAGAGCTAACAGCTTCCCACACCACAGGCACCGTGCTACCTGAGCTTTCAAAAAATAAATAATAAAACCACTCAGGAAACACTCCAGAACACAACTGGACATGCAAATGGAAACCAGAAATCTTAAGATGTCCGAGATCTCATTTTACTTTTTTCCATCCCAAATAGAATAGTTGAAATAGAAATAGAAAAATAGTTGGTTGAAAACCTTGCCAAATAAGCATAAGTTGGGCCAGGCCAATCATTCTTAAGAGCCCATCACTCTTGCCCGCCACCTGAGCCAATCCCAGCGTTGCACTCAGCAGCATGCACAGTAAACCCTGAAAGTGTGGTGAACTCAAATGTTATGTGGAAACCAGTTACCTCAAAAAACATGTGTAGGCCAACTTAATTGCATTGAGTGGAAGGAACTTGAAGAAAATAAGGTAAAGTTATTTTTTACACGTTCTTAAGCGCTGTGAACTCAAGATCAAGTCAGCCTACTCAATTTTTTTGAGGTAATCGGTTTCCACAAAACATTTCCGTTCACCACACTTGTCAGGGTTTACAGTGTGGGTTCCCTCACCAGAATCCTGAAGCTTTAAGGATTTTGTTTTGTGTATGTTCTGCAATGAAGCTCTCAAGGGTCTTGCGATTTAATCTACAAGTTCAATTACATCCCTTAATGGGCCAATGGGTTTGAATTTGGCCAAATGTACCGTTTCTGTGTATTGTTTGCAAGTTTGTCAAGCCCTAATCACGCATGGGTGTCTTCCTGGCACTCTCGTTTCCTCCTAAAGACGAAGGACACAAGGCTAGTCGAACCCTGTGTATTTCCCAGATGAAAGAGCTGAAGTAATATGAAGTGGTGAGAGCAACACTTGACATAGGTTTGAATGAGTGAATGGCGCTTGCGTGAATGAGTGAATGGTGCTTGTGTGAATGAATGAATGACAGATATTTAGGGTGTCATCATGCTCACCAGATGCTGGGCCACAGGGTTCCCGCGTCCCCCACATATATGGACGAATGTTGCTAACAAGTGTTATGGCCCCAATTTGTTATTACATTTATACAGGTAACACAACAGCAACAGCAAGGGATGACAAACACAGTTTTAACAACTAAAACACATTTAATTTTTAACGAAGACAAAGACTAATAACAACCTACAACTAAAGACCAAGATTGATAAATAAGAAAAAACAGAAATAATTACAGTCCCTTTTTAGTGGGGTGGCTTGGTGATGTCCTGGATGAAGAAAATGCTCAAACACAGGCAAAGAAATCCACAAAAGAAACATCACAGGTCTTGAACAGAATGGCAGGTCTGGTCATCTTCTTGCAATTTCTCCTACTACTTTACTGTCTCAATTCTTTTCCTTATATACTCTTTTGCAGACCCCACCCACATTTAGACCTCTTTTTTTTAACTTTCTGAGACTTGCCCCAGACATGTCTGGAAACATGTCCAAACATGACTCCAGTCTGAGCTTAACAAAAAAAAGGTAAATACTGCCATCTAGTGGCCTATATTCACATTACACCTCCATTCCAAAAGGGAAAAATTTTGACTCATAAAGGCAAAATTTTTCTTTTCAATACAAAATGGTTAAGTGAACACTTGTCTATATATACATATCATACAATATTCAAATAAACACATGATATATATATACATATTCAAACACGGGATAAGCAATCAGCAATTACATTGTCTGTACCCTTCACATGCTTAATTTCCAAGTCAAACTCCTGTAAAATCAAACTCCAATTCAACAATCTCCGATTCTTGTTTTTCATCTTACTCAAAAACGTTAACGGATTGTGGTCAGTGTACACAATCATTGGCTTTTGTCCTGTACAAACATAAACCTCAAAGTGTTGTAAAGAAAGGACCAGAGCCAACAGTTCCTTCTCTATTGTGGAATAGTTCCTTTGGTGGCGATTGAACTTCCTGGAGAAGTATGCCACGGGATGCTCAATGTCATCAGAGTCACTTCTCTGTAGGAGCACAGATCCACAAGCTTGGTCGCTAGCATCGACCGCGATGGAGAACGGTTTGTTGAAGTCAGGAGATTTGAGCACGGGGAAGTGACACAGCAGAGACTTCAGGCGATCGAAGGCTCTCTGGCATGCATCATCCCAGGTGAACTTTACGCCTTTCTTCAGTTGGTTAGTTAGACTGAGAGCAATCTCAGCAAAGTTCTTGCAGAACTTGCGGTAGTACCCGATCATTCCAAGGAAGCGGCGCAAAGCTTTTTTGTTGTCAGGAACTGGAAAGTCCATGATGGCTTGGACTTTAGCATTTATGGGTGCCACCTTACCCTGGCCTATGACGTAGCCAAGATAGGTGACAGTAGCACAACCAAAGTCACTCTTGTTCAGGTTAACAGTCAGGTTAGCCTGGGTCAGGCGCTGGAACAACGTCTCTACATCTTTTAGATGTTCTTCCCAGGAGTCACTCCATGTGATCAGGTCATCGATGTACACACCCGTGTGTGGCAATCCGGCGATTGTAGACTGTATCATCCTTTGGAACGTGGCTGGGGCATTTTTCATGCCAAAGGGTAGGACTTCATACTGGTACAATCCAGATGGTGTGGCAAAAGCAGAGATGCTCTTGGCCCTCTCAGTTAAAGGCACACACCAATAACCCTTCAATAAATCAATCTTGGTCAGAAACTTTGCTTGCCCTACACTATCAATACAATCATCAATCCTAGGTATTGGAAACACATCAGTTCTAGTTACAGCATTGACTTTGCGATAATCTGTACAGAATCTAGTACTTCCATCAGGTTTTGGAACTAGCACACAGGGTGAACTCCAATCGGAGTTGGAGGGTCTGATAATATCATGTTTTAACATGTACTCAACCTCTTTCTCAGCAATCTTTCTCTTTTCAGGATTCATCCGGTATGGATGCTGTTTTATTGATTTGGCATCACCAACATCTACATCATGAGAGGCTATAGTAACTCTCTTTGGAACATCAGGAAACAAATCCTCATATTTCTTGATCAACCTTTCAAACTGATCTCTCTGTGAGGGTTCTAAGTGCTGGAGTTTTACATCAAGATTTTGCAACACTTCAGTGTTTGACAATTTACATGAAAGAACTTCAGCTTTAATTCTTGGTTCATCATCTTGAAACTCCCCCTCATCTTCACACGTTTCGACCATTGGAGAATCTGAAGTGACAGCTGCAACCCTAGCATTTCTGTCATGATAAGGCTTTAGCATGTTAATATGACACAATTGTTTTGGTTTTCTCCTATCTGGAGTCTTCACAATGTAATTGAGATCATTGAGTTTTGTCAGAATTTCATAAGGACCATGAAATCTAGCCTGCAATGGATTGGACTGCAAGGGAAACAACACAAGGACCATTTCTCCTGGTTTAAACTCACGGCTTCTAGCCTTATGATCATACCAAGTTTTCATTTTTCCCTGACTTGATTTCAAGTTCTCTTTGGCAAGGTCACAAGCTGCACGCAATCTTTCCTTGAACTTGCTAACATAGTCTAACAGACTGATTTGCGGCTCTTCCTCTTGCCATTGTTCACTCAATAATAGCAAAGGTCCTCTCACTTCATGACCAAACACTAGCTCAAATGGACTGAATCCAGTAGACTCCTGCACTGCTTCTCTAGCTGCAAACAACAGCAAATGAACCCCTTCATCCCAGTCTTTCTCATGGTCATAACAATAAGTCCTCATCATTGTCTTGAGAGTGGAATGAAACCGCTCTAAGGCACCCTGACTTTCTGGATGATAGGCACTAGAAAGAATCTGTTTTGCACCTAGTTCATACACAACCTGCTGAAACAATCCTGAAGTGAAATTGCTACCTTGGTCTGACTGAATTTCCCTGGGAAGGCCAAACAACGTGAAGAACTTTATCAAAGCCTTCGAGATTGCAGTTGCCTTGATGTTACGTAGAGGTATGGCTTCGGGGAATCTGGTAGATGCACACATGATTGTCAACAAGTACTGATTTCCAGATCTAGTCTTGGGTAATGGACCAACGCAATCAACAATGACCCTAGAGAATGGCTCCCCAAATGCTGGGATAGGCTGCAATGGAGCTACAGGTGGGTCTAACTGGTGTTTTCCAACTACCTGACAAGTGTGACAGGTTTTGCAAAAGTTGGAAACGTCTTTCCGAAGCCCAGGCCAAAAGAAGTGTTTCATGATCTTATCAACAGTCTTGTTAACACCAAGATGACCTCCTAAAGGTAAACTATGAGCCATTGTTAAGATCTCATTCCTATAGACCTTCGGAACAACAATTTGCCTGACCACTGCCCAATCTGCATTGGCAGGGATATCAGGAGGGCGCCACTTCCGCATCAACACACCATCCTTGAGATAATACCCAACTGGAACTGCATCTATTTCTTTTTCAGGAAGGGCTCTCCTCTTTAGTACACCAATTTCAGGATCATTAGTTTGCTCCTCAATCAACCGCTTTCTGGACAGAGACAAGTCTCCAGACACATCAGAATCACCAGACCCATCCGGCTGGCTGAATAGAGAACTGATAAAAGTATCTGATAAGTCCTCAAACGGAGAAACCATAGTAGGCCAATCAGAGTCATGAGGCGAACCACCTGAGTCCTGACTATTCAATGTACTGGACGGCACCACAACATCATCTTCTTTAGCCTTCTTGGCCATAGCACGAGTCACTGCGCAAGAAGGATACAGAGATGGGTCCTCATCCCCATTTTCAGTGCTCGGCTGTGAAGTAAGATGTACAGGGGGAACTACTTTGCCCCCAGCCAGGTCATTGCCTAGCAACAGAGAAACACCCTTTATAGGTAGACTTGACATAAGTCCCACCTTTACCTGTCCTGTAACTAAATCTGACTTCAAGAATATAGAGCGCAGGGGTACAGATACAGTCCTCCCTTCAATACCTTGTACAAGTATGAAATCCCCTGAAGCGGTCTCATCACGTAACTCCAAGGAGTCCATCAACAAAAGTGACTGAGAAGCTCCGGTATCCCTTAGGATATATATGGGGACAGGAGTAGTATGCTCATTCAGAGCCACAAATCCCTCTGACACAAATGGAAGAAATTCCTCCCTCACAAAGTCAGCTGTATTAGGCTTTTTAGCCCCACAAGAAGCAGGCAATTTAGCAGATTGGTTATCTACTACAGGGGTTTCTAACCTTGTTTTCACAAAGGCATTTGGTTTGGTATCCTTTTCTTTTTCTTTCTTAGCTTTAAGGAACCAACAGTTAGTTGTAACATGACCAGATTTCTTGCAATAACTGCAAACTAGACCACTTTTGTCACTGTCAGCTTTCACACTTTGATCAGACCTATTTCTGGATTTCTGAGCACCATCACCAGATTTGTCTTTGTCTTTGGGTGAGGAATCTTGGGTATCACCGTAACCCTTTTTCTGAAATTGGGACCATTTATTGTTACTGCTAGACTGAAATTTGGACTTATGAGTGAGAACATATTCATCTGCAAATTTGGCAGCTGATTGCAAGTTCAGTGCTTGCTTCTCATTAAGGTAGGTCTTAACATCATCCTTAACACAGTTCTTGAATTCTTCAACTAACACCATCTCTTTTAGTGAGTTGAAATCATCCTTGACCTCCATAGAAGTACACCAGCGCTCAAAGCAAACCTGCTTCTCATTAGCAAATTCAACATAAGTCTGATTTTCAGATTTCTTCAGACCTCTGAATTTCTGTCGGTAAGCCTCTGGAACCAACTCATAAGCTCTCAAAATAACCTTTTTGACAACCTCATAATCAGAGGAATCATCTGCAGACAAAGCCGAATAGGCTTGTTGAGCTTTACCCTTGAGGACAGTTTGCAACATCAGAGGCCAGTGTTCCTTTGGCCACTGGCAACTCTTTGCTACCTTTTCAAAACATTGGAAATAGTTGTCAACATCCTTTTCCGAAAATGGAGGCACCAGTTTTACCTCCTGGCTAGCCCGAAATTTATTTTCAGTTGCAATTTTTATTTTTAGTTGCTCCATTTGGAGTCTTTCTTCTCTATCGAATTTCTCTAATTCAAAATCTCTCTGTCTTGCAAATTTTTCTAACTCAAATTCTCTTTGTTTTTCTTCTCTTGCTAATTTTTCTAACTCAAACTGCCTTTGTTTTTCTTTTTCCTCCCTCTCCAATTCTCTTTGTTTTTCTCTCTCCTCCCTTTCTTTTTCTCTTTCTTCCCTTTCTTTCTCTTTTTCCTCCCTTTCTTTTTCTCTTTCCTCCCTTTCAATCTCTAGCATTTTTAATTTAAGTTCCATTTCTATATTTGGATTTTCCACTGGAAACTGTTCCAGATCTCCTGGTGCAAACACATTTTCATCAATGTAATATTCAACTATCTCTCTAGCCAGTCTTGCTTTTCGCATGGCTGGTTTTACCTCTGTCAGCTCCAACTGTCTGCAAATTTCTAGCAGTTCTGTCTTTTTAAAAGACTTCAAAACCCCTACGGTTGGTGATGCCAAGAAATCATCCATTGCTGTTGTCAATATATATCTAGGAAAATTCACAAAAACAATTTCACAATTTGGAATGTTAGATTTTCAATAAATTACTCACACAATGGTCTATCCCGGACCTTGAGCCCCCAATTTGTTATGGCCCCAATTTGTTATTACATTTATACAGGTAACACAACAGCAACAGCAAGGGATGACAAACACAGTTTTAACAACTAAAACACATTTAATTTTTAACGAAGACAAAGACTAATAACAACCTACAACTAAAGACCAAGATTGATAAATAAGAAAAAACAGAAATAATTACAGTCCCTTTTTAGTGGGGTGGCTTGGTGATGTCCTGGATGAAGAAAATGCTCAAACACAGGCAAAGAAATCCACAAAAGAAACATCACAGGTCTTGAACAGAATGGCAGGTCTGGTCATCTTCTTGCAATTTCTCCTACTACTTTACTGTCTCAATTCTTTTCCTTATATACTCTTTTGCAGACCCCACCCACATTTAGACCTCTTTTTTTTAACTTTCTGAGACTTGCCCCAGACATGTCTGGAAACATGTCCAAACATGACTCCAGTCTGAGCTTAACAAAAAAAAGGTAAATACTGCCATCTAGTGGCCTATATTCACATTACACAAGTTACAGCAATAACAGTGATGGCGGGAGCAGAATGGCTAAAATAAGCCAACGTTGGCTGCTGATAGATCTGGTTATTACTGCAGTCATAATACAGCAACTGGCTTCTTTAACGCAAACAAGCTCAAAATGCGTGTTCGTGCTAATGAGAGACGCGAAATGAAAATATAAAACCCGCAACAGCATACGTGAACCATGGAATATAAAATCTTCATGGGGGAAAAAAAGCGTTGAAAAAAGTTGTCACCACAGTGACTTCTGACACAAGCAGGGATTTGCTTTCATACAAACTAATGACCTGTTGTCTTAAAAGAATATGGGGCATTTACCAAAATCTGCCAGCAGCAACAAGGGAGCAGTTTGCTTAATCAAAAGCCTTCATCAAAACTGGGAAAGTAATGCTCAACAAAGGCATGCATCATTAAAAAACACCCCATGGTGAAATTAGGGAAAGTTTAATTAGTACAGCATACCAGGAAAGTTCCATTAAAATAAAACTCACTCAAATGAAGGTGAGCGACGCTAAAATAAAGGGAGGGTGTTGTAACCGTTACAGAGGAGTCAAGGTTTTAAAATAACAAAAGCCGTCAGACTCGGGGAGCTTTCTCCAACACCCAGCATGAATGTGATTACCAAATCACACGGATGAAAAAGATCAACATAATTGCTTTATAAATCAGGAAGATTAACATGAACTTCCCCTTTTGTATGTGGGCTTCTCAATAGAAAAAAGTATCCCATGGAGAGCACGCATTCCCAATTCACAAAATAAAATTCTTACACTTCTCAAAAGGTCAAATTGTTATTTCGTTTTAGACCCTGTGGAGCAATCACAAAGTAATCAACACCATCAAAAACGCACTGTTATTTGAGTACCCCGCTATTTCAACTAACGTATTTATGCTAAGTATAGAGTCGAAATCTGCAGGTAACTACAGAAAACAACTGAGGATGACTAGCTTTGATGTCAACACCTGGTAGGTATTAGCATCCAGAACATAAAAATGAATACATTATCCATGTGCGTAATTGTTCCCATTATAGCTACAATGTTATGTTTCACAATTAGGGGCCATGCCTCAAATAATGATCCCAAGTCAATACTGTGAAGTCCTACCTCTGCTAACATTTCAATACGGTTAGAACTGTCCAGCAATGGCATTATTTTAACACAAATTCACAAGCACAATGTGACTGGATGCGACAAAAAAGGTGGAAATTTAATTATGAGCAGACATTAGGACCATTAAATGCATTTAAAGATATATTAGAATTCTTAAACCCATTTCTCGATTCACCAGCAAAACCAGATCAGCACAGAACAGCCTGCGATTGAGCTTCCCATAGTGCGGTATCAAAGACACCCATGTTTATGTGCCCCGGGCACAGCACACAATTTGTTACGTCTACTGAAACAATAACTTTTCTGAAGAGCAGGACGATTCCTTTGTCGTTGCTGGAGTTGATTCCACTTGGCCTGGGCAATTGGACAACGGTCATAGAAAGGCACAGTTCTAAAACCGGAAGCTTGACTCCATAATCCAGAGCACTGTGGCAGAGGTCTGAAGCTACAGCGCTTAGAATCAGAAAAATAATGTCCCTGGCAGGAATGAAGGTGTGAGTTGCTCAGATAGCACATAATAAAAAGACATCATTCAAGTAGAACTACCAGCCGGTAATGAAGACGTACATCATTCAGATAACACCCAGCTCTGCAATTACAGCATCTGTCATTAAAACAATAGCCAAACAGAAAATCGAGGCAAGGAATAAACAAAAAAGAACCTTGTTCTCAAAGATAACTTTTTTATATGCAAAACAATTACACGAACGTGGGTATCAATGAAGTGACAAGGGGCAATTTAACGACATTTCCCGATTAATTCAAACACCTGCATGGCCCAAAGCATGGTCATTTTATCAATACAAATCCCGAGTGAACACAAAGGCTGGACTGCTAATTCAATATACCTCTACTCCGGCGCAAGCAGCACCCCAGTTTAAAATTATTTCCCAAATATACAACGAGAAACAGGTCGTGAATGCCCTGGCGCTGCTGAGAAGCCATCATTGTAAAACTGAACCCAATCGTCGAACAAAGGCTCACATCAGTGAATGGCACAGAATGTAAACGCCCATCGGTTAGGGTGGAGAGGAAAAAAAAAAAGAAGAAAAAAAAAAAACACCCTGTGTTGTAAAATGCTCCAAATCGTACCTCACAGCGCACAGTGCCTGCATCGAGCATATTCTTGAGCGATGATCAAGGGAACCCTTCCCCAGAGTTGGGGCTCTTCAAGCTCCTTTCATGGGAATATTTAGTTGGGCATTAACATACCACTCCGTATGGGCCCTCTCCCGGGTGTCTGTAATGAAGTGCTACTGAGTGTACTTAGCGTACCATCTTGTTAAAATTCAAAATGCAGAGCTGAACAAGTTAGTTTGAGGATCTTTTTTTGTGCGAGGGAGGTGGGGAGAGACAGGAAAGCCCTTAATTGCCTATATTTTTATGCAGCATGAATCTCATTAAAATGCATAATCCTAAGAGAATCCTAACAGAATCTTTTATCTGACTAAATATGAAAACATAAGTGCGGCGAGCGCTGACAAACCACAGTTTTGCTGACTGTTGCAGGAGGTGATTGAAATAACTGAATATATAAATTAAATAAATTGTATTAAACAGGGACGGCGCTGTGCTTTCAGGGAAGAGCTTTTACTCCTTTGTTCGGCTGTCCCTGCAGATTCCAGAACTGACTGAAGAGGAGAGGCTGAGAAGATGGTGGCAGTGGATGAGCAAAAACAGGCACACTATGCTGACGTTAGGTGATCGATTTGAATATTGTGGGTCGCCATATTTCCAGCCCAACAGAGACCATTTTTGTGCGAGGTGATTTTAATATCTTCAAGTTTTTCTGGGAGGGACCTACTCTCTCTTTTTTTTTTTTTTTTTTTTAAGTTCTGTTCACCAAGTTTTGTTGACTTCACATATTTTGATATTTATGGAGTTTTTGCGGTTACTGATTTTGTTCGTTACCCAGGTCAGGTTCGTTTATTGGCAAAGATCCCCATTAGCTGACGCAAGACGTCAGCTAGTCTTCCTAGGGTCCAACAACATTAAACCATTACAACAAAACAAGATTAAAACATATCGCGACACATTGGTCTACGCCTGAGGCTCCTTTTCTGCGTAAGAGGCTAAGAGAATTATACTTCCCAGCATCGACCGCAGCTAGGACCATGTGACCTCACATACAAGTGACAAACTTGTCTATAGAGCCAAACTCAAGCTTTTCTCACCCTAAATAAACAGTCCACTATGGCCAGGCCTGTTCCCTCTGTCGATCGTGCGGTAAACGTGGCTCGTACCGCATTGGGCTCCGAGTCGGGGGTGGAGAAGCCTTCAATCCCGGGCCCCGCCTCTAAGGACTCCACTTTCGCATTATTATTAGTCACTGCCTCTCCCTGTGGGCCGTATATCACAACCAGGAAATGCCACATAACCCCGGACGGTATCAGGCAAACACATCAGCGCGACGGAATATGACATTTTGCCAATGACAGCATGTCCCGAGTCGCTGACCTACAGCGCAATAGTCAGACGAGCAACAATCACACTGAGAAATAAACTTTTATGAGAACAACGGTCAGCCGCAAGGTAAGGGGGTTTATGGGAAACGACTTCATCCAGGGTTCTGCATATCTGCCCAAGTTGGAGCAGCTCTTTTTTTAATAATCAAAAACCCAGCCACGCGCACCATTTCAGCACGTCGATAAACCACCGGTTTGTATCAATGGGGACACTCGCATCATTATTGCATTAATAAACCCAATATTGACTTAACAATATAAAAAGGCTTATCGGCAAACAAATGGTCCAGCAATACGCGAGTGGTGGTGCGTATCATATTGTGAATTATTACTGCAAAATTACTAATTTACACGGCTTTTTTCCCTCGTTGTTGCTTTGAACAAGTGTCCTAGAGCGCTAAAATGAATGAAAATTCCCCTCTAGGAAAAATGCCCCTAAATGATTTAAAATGACATTCATTTACACATTTTATCCAAATGTGCCTGTGTTAATTCAAACTCCCCATCTCTCTCTCCCTCGCTCTCGTTCTCTCAGTCTAGTGCATCTTCCCCAGTGCAAATTACAGTGGACATTTGATGTTGCAGCAAATGTCATCGTATTTTAAATATTAAAATGATAATTTGTTTCATCTCCCGGTTTTTTCCCGAGCTTAATGGCAGAGATGTCAGAAAAGCTGAGCACCTTTTCACTTCGCTGTTGACTTTGGAGTCTCGCGAGGGAGGAATCATGCGGCATGCAGCACACACAAAGGGCAGCCTGCATCCGAGAGTGTCAGAGGGAGAGTTTGCTTCCAAATGCCAAATACGTGAAGAACATTAGAACACACTGTATCTCGGGCAGTACAACTGCCGTTCTGTAGCGAGGGAGGTAAGAGGAGGGAGGAGAAAGAGGGAGGGAGTGAGTGCATGGGAGGAGAGGCAGGGAAGCGGGATGGGTGAGCGATAACAACTTGCCACATGATGTGTTAAGGAATTGTTCAGCAGGACCGCACGGCAGGGTTGTAACAGGTTATGACGGATGCATATGCAGGAAGTCATTCCAGTATCCTTTAATCACCGTGTGAAACCACTATCTTTCCAAGGGTAAGGAATCTACACATTTCATAAACGATGTTTATGATTACGATGATGATTACGATTTCACTGCAGCAGAGGATTGGAGATGATAGAGATGCTGCTGCGTCTGATGATGATGATGATAATCCTTCATCCTCATCGTGAGAAGCGCTGTGAGGAGCCAATCACACAGATGTCAAGGCATCTGAGAGGCCTCAAAGAGCATTACTGGGGCGTCCAATTAAAAAAAAGTCAAAATTTGCATTATATGTCCTGACCCTATATCAGGGATTTTGCTCGATTAATGGAATTCCATAGATCTAACAGACTTAAGTAAAGAGCAGAAATAATTTATTTAATTTTAAACAATGATTCCCAAGATGTGGCCTATTGAAATCTGGCCTCTAGAGGCCGCTCTTTGCACCACGTGCAAAAAATCATAAAAGGGCAAGAAAATATTTCAAATCACCCGCAAAGAAGAAAGAAAGTGCAAACTCCTGCCTATCCACGAGAAATTTTTAATTCAGAAATTTTGGTCATCTGCCAGGGGCAAAACCTCCAGCCGATCACCACACCCGAAATGGACGAATAAAACTTTCTGAGTTTACGTTAAAAAAATTGGGACACAAATCTGTACAATAATTTGAACTGATCATTTCTTTAAATTCTATTTCAAGGCATTTTCTGCCCGTTTTAAAGCATTTCATCTGTAGAGGAGGGCCCAAATTCCAAACATTAATATCACAGGAACAAACGAAACACTATCTCTATCCTCGAGAGTTGCCTCTTGGAAAATCCTTGCAGCCAGGTCAAAATATACGTTAGGATTGTAACCGACATGAATGTCCTATATATTCCCATTGAGAAGAAACACAGGGACCCGATCCATGGGGGTTTTTTTGCGTATCTCATGCTGAATATTTGTTGAGGAATTGTGTCTCCACGTCCTTGCGGACAACAATATGGTTAGTAAAGGGACAACAAGGGTGAGGATGGGGGGGGGGGGGTGGGGGGGTTGGCAGGAATAGGAGCCTGAAATAACAGGCAGTTCCAATCTTTGCAGAAAAAAGTTAAGTCTTTTGCAGTTTAATCGGTTATTACTCTTCTTCTACCCAGAGCAGTTTTTATGGCAGGGAAATGACAGCATAGAGGGAACAGTCGGCCCTTTATAAATTATACTAATTAAGACGCGCGACGACCTTGCTGTTCAGTGCTCAGCAAGAGCAGGACTCAGATGAAGTACCCGCAAATATCAGACGGGAGATCTGCCCACTTCAGCCTGCGACTTGGCAACCGAGCTTCCAGCCGCACTCATTTTTTCGCTCTCGAGTGCAACCGTTCGACAGACACCTTTTCTGCCTGCCCCGTAAATAAAGCTCGTCTATCAGAGATCCGTAGGTGGCGGGCTGATAGAGTTAACAGGTGTCTCAGGTCATCGCAAAAACATTGCATCGCATGATGATTGTGACTTTGCATTCACAGGCCAAGATTATTCTTACTGACAGTGCGTTCTGCATGTTGAGGTCTGAAACTGCGCAGTTTAGCAGTTACATCAATAAAACATTTAACAGAAAATTTTTTTCTGAGCCGAGCGGGGCTTCCTCACTGAAATGAGCAGGTAATTTGAAGCATCGAAAGCTGAAAAATGAATTAAGAGACCGAAATCACAGAGCGGACCGCTCTTATTTTTCAGATGCACCGTTCTGATGTTTCCCCTCCCAACTCATCCGAGAGAAACCCAGGCGCCCTTTGGCAGCAGGGCGATCTGGAGATCCGATCGAGGGACCGATGTTCCAGCACCACGTTCTGCCATTCACCTTTAGTGGGTGGAAACGTATGAATTATACAACACCGCACTCTGTTTTCACAAAGGTCAAGGTCACAATAGCGAGGGACCATGTAATGCTAGTCAACATTCAGCAGTGACACAAATGTGCAGACCGAACCAGCTCCTGGCAGGTGGTAAGGTCATGGAGTCGTGTCGTACAGTACAATGAGAACATGACTTGATTTATAAATTACGCGCTGGGGTTACCAAACACCTTCTTCTGACAATTTACCATTCAAAGCAACAGGCAAGGCCTCATGGAGTAACTTATGTAATCCGTTTGATGGGAACATCAGTGTGAAAGATCAGAAATTACTGAATTGCAAAATAACTCTAGGAACGATCAGCGACTGTGTCTGAGGGAGTTTGCTGCCTTCAAAATACAATTCAGCAACTACAACAAAACTAAATGACAGAATCGAGAGGTTTGAGAACTTTCAAAGCAAGGAATTATGAGCTAGCAATTTCTCAATCCTCAATGACATCATTGTAATAGATAAAAACTCTAAAGCACACTGACATTGAGGACAATCATCCCCAGCAAGAAATAAATACAGGGGTAAAGACCAGAAACTCACTTCATTTTGCAGCTCATCGTCTGTCTTTTGGGAAGCTAGCATTTCAAACAGGGAGGTGCAGAGATCTTCGGCGTTGGAGGACTCCATGTTCCCACTGGAGAGGTACTGTGCGACTTCCTGCCTTAGCAAGACCACATCGCCAGATCTGCTTCCTTGCCCCGACCTGGAGGGGGCGTCGTGGGGAGTGCCTTTCTTGTGCCCGTCCTGCTGGTTGTTGAGAAACTTCTCAAAGTCCAGGCTGAAGTTGTGGCCCAGTTGGCCATCTTCCTCTCCCCAGGGCAGGTTCTCCAGGTAGTCCAAGGTGTAGCTCTCGAAGGAGAAGGCGATGTTCCTCCCAAAGGAGGCGCGGTCCGGGACGCGGGGTGTGGTCTCGGCTTTGATGAAGGCCTCCACCAGGGTCTCGTCCATCGGGGAGACGAGCCGGCCCACTGCCGCGCAGGAGTTGTCCGCCGCGGAGGACGGGAAGGGGCCGAACATGTGCTTGATGGCGCGTGTCTCCTCATGGCCCACCTGGTCCGTACTGTAGAAGGTCCGGAACAGGAAGACGGCGGCACTTTCCACTGCTTCCTGTCCAAACTCTGCTCCCACTGAACAAAAACAGCAAACAACAGAAAGTACCGCGTTAACCTTCAGCCAAAAGGACGAGTATTTGTGGGAGTCAACAGCCAAGATTAACACTGCTTGGTAGAGAAATTCTCAACTCCACCGAAATAACAAAGATTTAAGAGGACTCGGAAAGCTGCTATCAAACGCTTGACATGCACTAATGGAAATGCCTACTCCGTGATCGCGGCGTGCGTACAGAACAATGAAACACTGCTAACTTAAGAAGAAGGATCGTTTCTTCTGGAGATCTGCTGCGCTTTCTGACATGTAATTTTGCTTTCATCACCTGCGTGATATAAGCGCGGAGGATGCTACGTCCCCTGAAATCATCTCACCCCATAAGTAGCCCACCTCAAAAAAGATGCACCATGATACCAGTGAGGCAGGGGCACTGAACACTCCACACAATTAAGGCAAGTCGTATTTCTGGCACAGCAGGGCAGTCTTCTTAAAGACTGAAGAAGCAAAAGTAGGCGGCACAGTGGTTAGCACTACTGCCTCACGGCAAGAAGGTTGTGGGTTCGAATCCGGCCTAGGGCCTTTCTGTGTGGAGTTTGCATGTTCTCCCCGTGTTCGCGTGGATTTCCTCCGGGTACTCAGGTACTCCCCCACCCACAAAAAACATGCTGTGTGTGAATGTTTGGAGGCCATAGGTGCATACTGGCACGCTTCCGTCAACCTGCCCCTAAACGTGGTGTGAGTGAATGAATGATGTATCCATTGTGAAGCATCTTTGAGTGCCCAGAAAAGCTCTATATGTATTAGTTTGGGGCTTCAGAAAGACTCACTGCACCATAATTAGTGTGAGTGCCACCTATAAAGATAGCTGATATATAATGATAGCGCCCCTATAATACATGTAGCAGAGCAAAAATGAAAACTAACTTTCTAAAACCAACAATTTTATCAATTACAAACACATCTTCATATATATTCCCTAACTTGCATTACCTCAGGAGACTTCCAACCACTGGCTAGTTTGTTTCCTTTTTTTTCCCCCTCTCGTCATTATTTTTCTCCCAACTGGGATTTAAATTTTTTTTTTTTAACCTCATTTACCATTTAGGGATTTAATTTCATACTTGGTTAAGAGTCTTTGTGACAGACCTTCAGTGAAGAGCGCTATACAAATAAATTGAAAATTGCATAAAAATTATATTTGAATTTTCAGTCCAAAGATCATTTCCCTGCATTGTTCTGGAAAATGATTTCTGATGTACAAAAAGGTGCAACTGTTCAATACACCTTCTGCCTTGATTAAGTCAGCACAAACAACAACACGCCAGTCTTTTTTATAAGAATGACTGCATACCTAAGTGGTGTAATATAGTCTAACATGAAGTGAAGGGCCATTAAGCACTTGGGTGTGCAATTATTATCCCCCGCCACGAAGTGTGAGGGGGATATAGGTTTGAGCTTCGTCCGTCCGTGCGTCCGTCCGTCCGAAAAGGGGACAGCTTTTCTCAGGAACTATAAGAGATAGGACAACCAAACTTGGTGTGTAGCTTCAGACCATCAAGGCCTTGATAGAGTTCGAAAACGAGGTGCGCGCGATTCAGGCATTTGGCGGGGGATGTTGTTGACCATGTCCGCTTGTTTTGTTATAATGTCTGGTTTGTTGTTGCCTGTTATTGTGCTTATACCACGATGAATAACACATATGCACTTAACTAAAGATACAATTTTCCTGTTTTTGTCCCAAAATTGGGTTTATATGCAGACTGTATGCTTGCGCCACCATCATCTTTGTCACTTTGAAACAGCCGAAACATCCGTGCGAGAGTGCAAACATTAGCTCTATTTTGTTTTGTTGCCATGAAAAAACTGTGGTTACTAATACCACTGCATCATAGTTCCACTCGGACTGTCAGTGTTGCGGTGTGCTTTCTCCCCGTTGTCATAATCACCCTACTCACCAATGATATAAGTAGCTGTATCAGAGAACTCAAACATTTTGTCTGCGTCTATTCTAGCCTTTAATTCTGATGTTAGCAACTTTGTCGCCCAAAGTGACAATAGCATTTAACCTAGAATTCAAATGTGGCGAACTGATAGAAGGTGTCATAAGGCTACCATGTTTAGAACGCCTATGTAGGCGAGCAGTTTTAGAGCATCCTTCAGCCACTAACCATTGAGTATTTAACAGACCCATGGTTAAAAGACAGTGAATAATTGCTGTGGAATTATAAACAAACCGTATTCATAAAGGTACGAGAAGTGCAATTAAAGCTTGGAAAGAAGCTTTTAGAATGATGAAATCCATCTTAAATTCAGCCAAGGCATCTGGCATCTGAATAATTTTTCTTAATACTCTTAATATTACTCACATAATTTTATTTCATAATGATTTGCTATTTCATTTGCTTTTATTTATTAAGTCTCTTGCATGATTTTTTTTTCACCAATTAATTATTTTCCTCTCTCCCCTCATGATCACTGCAGGTGGGTTTCTAGTACATACTCCATCTCGATTAAGTGCGGTAGTCCATTTGTACACAACCAACTCACTCCTACCTATGATGTCTCTTTATTAACCCGTAGTTTGTAAGCCACTGTAAAAAATTAACAAATAAAAATAAATAAAGATCACCAAAAAAAAAAAAAAACAAACACTACATCCACAGCCTCTTTGCAACAGCATGTGCCAAGAAGCTGCAAACGCCTGAGACTTAACACACACAGCACACACACGTCACCCCAAAGGATGTCACTTTTTGGCCTCTTCATCAGTTTGTCTAGAGCAGTTTTGTGCTTCTTTCTCCACCCCTCAGCAGGGAGCGCGGATTAGTTCCGTCATCTTTCACCTCACCGCCTATCGCCAAAACAGCCATACTCTTCAACAAGGCCAAAGATGGAGATCACAGGAAAACACGTGATTTAATTTTTTTTTTTTTTTTTTTTCCCCCACCAACAGGAAAAGTGTTCCCTCTGTAGCTCATTTAGAGAATATTTCATCCAATTCCAGCACTGACGCAGCGCAATAATGAGACTCAGGGCTAATTGTCCAATTAGTGGAAAAAAATGTCAAAGACAGAGGATAAGTAGAGGAAAGAGCAGAAACCGATGAAAAGGATTTAAACCAATTAAAATCGGCTGAAACTATCTCTCCGTTTCACCCGCTTGTCTCTGCCGTGGTCCCTTTGTTGGGGCATGATGGTTCATTTTGATACATCTCATTGCTTTTAAATTGAAGCCGCAGCTCGGCTGAATCCGACGGAAAAAGCGCTAGAATCAGTCAGACGGCAGATTCCCGAGGAGAGTGCGTTAATCGCTGCCTCTACGATGTCGCAGAAAAGAACACTTGTTCAGAAAGCGAACGGGTGGGGAATAGCACTCCGTCTGCATGATACATACTCCAGCTACTCGTTTTTTTTTCTTTTCTAATTTAGAGTTTGCGGATGGCGCTGTTTGACAGGGATTTGCTGCAGCACTCCCCGTGTAGAGTGCTGAAGCCGGCTCCGGAATGGCTGCCGTCACTGAGCCACGGGGAACAGCTCAAACAGCTCTGGAATGAAAGGGTAAACTCGCCCCATATTCTCTTTGTCAGTATTTGCCCAGGTTTGTTTGCACAACAGTATGAACATAATACTGTAGTGCTTCTTTTATGAATGACACTGCTGAGAAAAGCTAGGCACACTTGTCGAGTCGGTGGTAAGCAGCCATGTGATGTATGGTATCTTTGCCGTAATTCTCATTGTGTTGGATAAGCTGCGATTCACACATCGCTGCCCAGCTGAAACCCGCTATTGATTGGCGTCTGCGTTTCGCAACTGATGGGAAGAGGATGAGGCCCCTCTTTTGGCACGGTCTGGGGAACTCGGAGAACTGCCGCCGGCTCGGCTCTCTCGCCGTTTTCCCTGGTTCCTCTGGGGCGGTGCGAGCGGCAAGCAGTCGTGCTCCGGGACCCACAGCAGCCAGTCAGGCGGACGCGCAGAGATTAGAGAGGATCCCAACACGCCGTAATCCTTGCCTCGACGCCGCTTGGCTTTATCACACGCACAGGGTGGGATGCGCCAACTCATTCACTGTCACAGGCACCTAGGGCTCTCGGCACAATGAGGCCACGCTACACTGAAATGGGAGCCCCAGGACACACGATTACGGACAGGCGAAACGAAAAAAAAAAAAAAAAAAACCGGGCCACAACATCTGCTCATGCTCGACTGCACTGGGGATGTGCAGTGAGTATCATCCAACAGGCAGGGATAACAAAAGAATTAGTTCGTTACAGGCATCTCTGATGAAGGACAAAACATTCTGCCTGCATGTATATGTTGACTGACACAGTGATTAACCAGTACATGTCTAACCTTCCCTGTAAGCTATAACCAGGCACAAGCTCTCACTGAGCAAAGTGACCGGCCAGTTTAGACAGCGGCAAGCCGAATCCATCACTATGAATTTGTTCCTATAGCCTCCAAGGGCAGGGCAAAAATGGCAGGAAAACCCCTAAAATTTCCCAGAGAACCGCAATGACTAACAGACGTGACGGAACTAAACCGTGAAATTCATCTGAGGCGGTCTCAGAGGACTGACAAGTGCTGGGGGCCTCCACTGAACCAATATTAACACGTATGCCAATGTTTTAAAGTCAGATGTGAAGATGGCAAGATCAGAGTCAGCAGGACTCCACACAACAACCCTCTCCATGAGACGAAGAGAGGCTGGGGGTAGAAAGAAAGGCTTTGGTTCTCTAACAACAGTTTGAGTCAATTACCCATCTGCAATTACGGGGGGGGAACCACCACTGCTGTGAGACTAACTGCTGTCGTGGAAAACGCCTGCATTTAGCTCTATCTAGGAGCGACAGAACGGCAAGCGAACCCTACCACCTGCACAAACGCGCGATTCCATTTCCATGGAAACAGCCCAGGGATCCGCCTTCGGGCAGGCTTTCGCAGTCGAAACGGAGCGCCTAAAATGAAGGCCATTTAGAGCTGAATTTTCTCCCGTTAGGTGGGGTCTCGTTTTTTTTTTACTGCTAGCATCATGCTAAGAATTAACAGTGGCACGTTCCAATTGTTCATCAGTTTCCCGAAGTTTCTAAACTCCCAACCCGAGCTTAAAAGCTGAATGCGTAAGCAGAGCGGTGAGCCATTCATCTCAAAGCCGCTGGGCATCGCTGGCGCGCTCTGTTGGCATCTCAGGGACGCGGGTCCATTACCAATCTGCCTGGCAGCCTGCAGGATCTTCCTCAGTTCCTCCGTGGCGGCCTGCTGCTCCCCTTTCTCCAAGTGCTGGCTGAAAAACTGGGTGATCTTCTGCCATGTCAAGCCCTCCTTGGACAGCAGCTCTCGCCTCTTCAAGCGCTTGGACTGCAGTGACAGAAAGAGATTCAAACAAAGTTAATGACTAATTAAAAAGTTCTTAGTAAATCCAACTACCGTACATCCATTTTCTAAGCCACTTATTCAGTCGGGGTCACAGCTATCCCAGCATGCAGCACAAGTCAAAGTCTTAAATCCTCTGCAGACCGTGGACAGACAAAATGATAAACAGTATCTGGTGGCAATACGCTGGGTTAAACGGTAGTGTTTCAGGCTTCAGAATATAAGCCTTTGCACTCCCAAACTCAAACATAGCGCTTGAAATGGACTGAATCATCAAATATTTGATTCGCAGAAAAAATTACCACCTTCTGTGTTAAATTGATTACTGGGAGGTTCAGCGCTCCACCACACAGATCTCAGGTTTTTTTTTTCTGGATCTGTAGTTTTTCTGAGTGAAATGTCACCCCCCCAGGCAAAGTTTAGCATGACAAGAAGCAGAGAGTGAGAGCCTTACAAACGCGTTCAGAATTGAAGTGATTTTTCTCTCTCCTGCTCTCACACACGCAAACACGCACAGGAGAAGAGAATCTTTTTTTTTTTCTCGCGTTCAAACCCATTTCCCAGCTCAGTGGCTGCGAAGCACAAAGGCGCTGACTGCAAGATTTTGACAAACCTGAGGAGATACAGTAAGGGGGGGAAAGAGGGGTTTCTAAGGGGAGAAAACACACACACACACACACACACACACACACACACACACACATACGCACACACACATCGTAACACACTCCGGCAACTCACCTCTGAGAGGACTAGCACTTGGTTTACTACAGTTAACAGGCCAAACCGGGAATGTTCATTTCAATATTGACATTTAATGCACATGTCCCTCGTAAATTTCTTTCACGAACAAAACTCCTTTACTCTTAAACACTGTTCAAACGACTGGCGAGGGTAGTATTAACGTAATGACATTAAACTGACGTAATGAGAAGCAATATAACAAAATCCTGCAATTGGCAGCCCAGGCAAATTTCGGCAACAGAGTCACGACAAAGTTCAATCCCAGGTATTCGGGGAGACTCGAGTGAATGCTAAAGGGAGGGAGAGATGGAAGGGTGTGAGGGAGGGAGGCTGAGAAGAAAGGGAGGCAGGGAGAGAGGGAGGGAGAGAGAGATGAGAGGAGAGGACAGCTTGGGCTGGGTCTTCGGGACAGAAACTGAAATGTATGCAGGTTTGATTTATGAGAGCACTGTCAAGGTTGTGGAAGGAGAAGACCTCTGGAGAGAAATTGAGCGTTGGCTTCATATCGGGAAACAGGCCTGACCTCATTGTAGCGGCAACAGGGCAAAAGAGATAAATAAAACAAAATAAAACGGTCCCGGCCTCGCTAAACTCTTCCCTCTTTTTCTTCCATCCTCGCACTACGCGTTTCATAATGTTTGGCGAGAGAGAAGCAGAATTGAAGTCCATTACGTTAAAGACTGACACCCCAGTTCAAGGCATCAGCCCTTACTTTTATCTTATTTGTCTCCAGACATTCCCAGCAGTACATTATGGCACATTATTTATCTGCTTCAGATGCCCTTGACCAGGGTAACATTGTAGATGAGGAATATAAGAAAGTTTAGTAATGAGAACAGGCTATTCAGTGCCTCTCAGTGCATCATATTGCCTATAATCTAGAGGAAATCCATCATTCCTGCGGTCTCGCGACAGAGCCTGCTGTCTGTGACACAACTACAAATTCGAGGAGCTCAAGTCAACTCGCTCTACCAACGCTGTGCGAATAGATATTTTCCTCAATAACAGTTGTATTATTTTAATAGCTTCTAAAGTCAATCATATGAATCACTTTTCAGGTTTTTCGATCATTAATTAACACTGATGACCCTTTAGGCACAGTTCCTAAGAGAAAGAAGGTTAAGCGTTTTCTCAAGCAGAAAAAAGTGTACTATCCATTTGAGGCAATGAATTGCGCTCACTGCTCTCTACACATTTGTATTTTTGAATGTTCCAAGATATATTCTTATAATTGCTACAAATCACACACCATGGTTAAAGACATACTGACTAGGATTTTCCTAATAAAATGTATACTCAAAAAAAAAAAAAACTCCTCTCAAATACCACTTTGGTCTCTCCAGAAGTGAGTGGCATTGTCCGCATTTCCAGCAGCCCTGCAGCCTGCCTGCATTTTCTTATTTTATTTTGAGTCAGACATTTGTGGGAGTCAACCCTTGCGTAGTGGGTGTGAATCCCACATACTGTGCAAGTCTGATACAACCTTTTCATTACCGGAAAAGCAAAGAGAATAAATGATGCAGTGATATTGATGTAATCAGTGAAGAGAACAGAACTATAACCTGCAGATTCAGCCCACCCCAAAAGCTGCTGATTGGTTGATGATAATTGCAGGGCAAAGGCGAGACAATGAGGGCCCGCATTCCCAAGAAGACAGAACCGAGTTAAGATACACATACAATTTACTCATTCTTGTGGAATGCTGAGTATAAAGACAAGTATCAGAGATAAAATGGCAGCCAATCTTAAATATCGCAGCTCCAGTGGTTGACATCATGCAATTCCAGCACGCATTTGTCTAGCTCAAAACACCACCATATTGGCAGGAACCTGAGACCATAGCCAATTAGCTCGAAAAATCACCAACAGTTATCTAGCGAATGAAATGTGAAAGCTGTAGATAGCTGCTGTGCTTAAGCAAACAATGTATAAGCTGAGCAAGCAGTCTTGCTTGTTCAACTGCACAATTTTCACATTTTTCAAAATTATGTAGTGAAAGGGTTGGACTCAGGGGTGGGGGTTTTGCTACGCTTTAGAAAGGACCTGTTTGGTAAACTGGGGTAGGCAAAAAGCAGCACATGATGCACCGATCTGACAAAATTTAAGAAGGGATAAGAAACACAGTCCTTGAAATCTATGAGTCTGGGAGGGGTTACAAAGCTTTTTCCGATACTTGGAGACTCTAGAAGACCACAATGAGAGCCATCACCTACAAATGGAGAAAACCTGGAACAGTGGCGAGCCCTTCGAGAATTCCCCACCTTCCGAAATTCCTCCAAAAGCACATCACAGACTGATGCAGGAAGTTTTTAAAAAATCTACACTAAAATCTTAAAAACTGCAGGTCTGACTTGCCTCTGATTATCAGGGGTTGGTAAGGCCACGCGCCATGCGCAAATGGCACATAAAATCAAAATATGGCGCATCAGAAAGCCACTGAGCAGGCCATGAATTCGCCCATGTGCCACTTAGATCTTTTTTTTTTTTTTTTCGTTTTATGCAGTACCAAAATTTTTCGGAAAAAAACTCTGATCACAGTTGGTCGAGTGCATTCTGAAGCTCGATTGATCAATTCTAATTCCAAGTCCTCGCGCGGTCCATCACCATTGCAAGGCTGTGAAAATGCCCATAGGATGAATGACTCATTTTGAGAGTATTTTCTTGGTGGAATGAGTTCTATTTAACAAATTCCTTTATCACGCTGATTTTATATCAGTGTGCAGTATCAAATACACTGTCCCGGAACCCAGTGTTGCAATACTGATTGGGTATGTATTTAAAAATTATTTCTTAATAGTTTTTCTCAGGCAGAGACTGTTTACTTTGCTGTCAAATTGTTGGTTGTTCAGCGTTCATTTTCAATTATCATGTATGGGTTTCTGACACAAGAAAGCAGGTCAGATTAATTTTGGATCGAACAAACGAGCAGTAATCTTTTATTTAGAGAAGCCATCACTCTCTTTTGCTTTGGCTGCCACACCCCTCCATCCCACCCCCACTCTGCTTACTAGATGACACAACAATTACATATTTGACAAGACCAAATAATAAAATTCTTCTAATAGCCTTAACTGTCGCCAGGAAAACAATCCTCATGAACTGGAAATCAAAAACCAACACAAACATCACACAATAGAAGAATTATCTGATGGATCACATTACTCTGGAAAACAAAACATCCGACCCCACCGAACAGCACACAACAGAACCACCGTCCATCTGGTCCCCACACATTAACTTCTTACAAACCTGATCCGGCAAAGCAATATATACCTCTTTTGCCTGGGAACCAATCTCAAATGAAGTTAAGCTCATTCATTCACTCATTCATTTATATTCATGCTTACATGCATGATTTCTTATATATATACAAACAAACACAAAATGCATTCATGTACAGTAGCTAAACTACAAGAGTGAGAGTATAATTGCTGTTATCATTATTTGGTCATGGGGGAGGGGGGGCAACATGGGCTCTGTGGCCTGGACCTGCCTTCGCCTCTCGGCCTTCCTTCAATCCCCATGCCTGGGCTAATGCCATTTCACATGCCTTTGCCTTTTTTTTTTTCCTATGTCTTATACACCATCTTCAAAAAAAAAAAAAAAAGAAACCCCACACACACACACACTCAAAGACGTAGGGGCTGGCCTTTGGTTGGTTTCACGTCACATTCTTCTCTTTTTTAATGCACTACACTAGTTTATTGGGGGGAAAGGGGCGGGAGGGGGAGGCAGGGCTGTGGGTGGTGTCCGGGAGGGGGTGAGGGGTTGGCTGGGGGGGCCGGGGTGGTGAGGGTCACGGGCCTTGTGCCCTCTTAATATTTAATGCTTACAATAATAGCATAAATAGCAATAGCAATTGTTCTTATTATTCTTATTTTACTATTATTATTGTTATGGTTATAGTAATGATATATCAATTATTGTTATTATTGTTCCTCTTCTTCTCATTTTTATTATTATTATTTTTATTATAATAATCATTGATTGTTGTTGCTGTCATCGTTTCCATGCCGTCGTCATTAGCATCATTAAAAAATAAGTGTCGCTATCTTATCAACTACCACAATAACTATTTTTGATTGAAATTATTACACCTATTAACTACTATATCAATAAATATATTGCGACTATTATGAAGATATATACTCGTGTACATACACATAACATTTACACTTAGAGTAATCGATTTCTGTCTGTCGGTCTATCTGTCTGTCTGTCAGTTTGTCCGTTTGTGTATAGGTAAAAGCCCGCGCATCACGCAACAAAAACACCTACACATCTGCCATTGATGCATGCACTTACCCCCCACGTTCCCCATCTGTTACATACTTCATTCATCAACCTTAAATATTTAATTTACATTAAATTCCGCACTTATTTTTTGGTATTTAAGCAGAGTTCTCTCTTTTGTGTATTTTTTTTCCTTAATGTACCATATATTTTTTCACTTTTTCTCTATAACCTAACTCTGTTGTTTAATTTGCATTTTCACGTTTGATAATTAATACAGAGGGGGATGGTGGCGGGCTATCAAAAAATAAAGAAATAGGCCCCCCACCAAGGCGGTCTGGTCGATTGTTTGGTTGATGCGACCAGGTTTCGTTTTGGCCAAGCAATCTCGAAAAAAGTAACTCGAGAATGATGCATTTGCGATGCAGCTGGTATTGTCGTCCTTCACTCTCAACCCGACTTTGTTTACTCTGAATAAATTATACTAGGTAGTTAAGGTGATATTGATGTTGTGCACAATTCATCTAAACTGATAAAAGTAACAACTTATAGTAGTTAGGCCCAATTGTTTGTTTTTTTTCTTCATATACATGCAAAACTAACATGTTACACCTCCTCTCATACCTACATTGTACCCTTCTTAAATATACATGCAAATGTGCGTTTCAGGTGTGGCTTATGGCTTACAACAGTTAAGATCTGTGATATAGGCATAGGCCTATTCGCTCATTTCGATACAGCCTTGAAACAATGTTAAATAAAAAATCCGGAGCTTGGCAGCATTTTGTAGCAGACCGTCGAAAAAAACTGGAATGAATGCAAGCCAAGTTTCGCTTACCCAGTTCAACAACAAACATGGCACAGGCTACACTGGAGAACGATAAACCAGCGTATCTGCTGAATATTATTTCCACGTATTAACGCGTTTTACGTGCTTGGTCGGTGAACACCATCGTAAATATAACCACCGCCTTAACGCGAACTTGGGGTTGAAGCCCGCCGGTGTCTACCTCCGAAAGAGAGCGGTTACAGCTGCTCGTCATTGAAGCCAGTCTGACTAGCCAAATCCATTAGAGAGATTTAGAGCCAATTATACCATGGTCTGGGTGAATACTTTTTTCTGATTGGCTGGCAGGTATGCATTAAAACCGTGGAACCGCACAGGTAGTTCGGCTACGGTCGTTTCACCATTCGAAATTCATCCACTAGCCAACTTGTAACCATAGCAATGCTAGAGCTGATATTTGACTGGGTGCAACAGAAACCGAGCTGCTCATTTATCTCCAGTAAATTTAGCAGCGTCATATAAGTTGCGTCCTGTGGGGCGGTTAACAATAGGTACTCAAGCGATAATGACCTTAAATATTGTAGCAGCAAGTAATCAGGCTTTATACATTAAACGATTGTAACTGTGTACCTTCACAAATGAAGCTGACTTGTCCACTTCATGTATCAGCGATTGCTGACAGTTCGCAAGCTACATGCTATGCCAGCAGACTGATTTCACCTCGCTGACTCGATCTCAAGCGATAATGACCGTAAATATTATAGCAGTGAAATAATAAGCCTTTATCCATTAAAAGATTGTAATTGAGTATGGTTAAAAATGAAGCTAACGGGTCCACTTCATGTATCAGCGACTGCTGACAGTTCGCTAGCTACGTGCTATGCCAGCAGACTGATTTCACCTCGCTGACTCGTACTCAAGCGATAATGACCGTAAATATTATAGCAGTGAAATAATCAGCCTTTATCCATTAAAAGATTGTAATTGAGTACGGTTAAAAATGAAGCTAACGTGTCCACTTCATGTATCAGCGACTGCTGACAGTTCGGTAGCTACGTGCTATGCCAGCAGACTGATTTCACCTTGCTGACTCTACCGAAACCGTCATAAGTTCATTGTAATTGTGGGCAGCAAGTTGGCTACAGTCCACATGATCGCGCATAATTTTGAGTTATTCATAATCTCCGTTTCAGATTAATGCTGCGATTTGATATTGCTGGCAAATGACCATGGTATTAGCGGGATAATCAACTCGAAGGTGTGCATTCCACGGTTTTAATGCACTTCGCGGAGGCAACCACCCTCCGCTTCGCGTCGGGTGGTTATTTGCCTCCGCGTCGTGCATTAAAACCATGGAATGCACACCTTCTCGTTGATTATCCCTTACTCATACCATGGTCTGGGTTAATACTTTTTTCTGATTGACTGGCAGGTATGCATTAAAACCGCTGAACCGCACAGGTAGTTCGGCTACGGTCGTTTCACCATTCGAAATTCATCCACTAGCCAACTTGTAACCCTAGCAACGATAAGCCTGGTATTCGGCTGGGTACAACGGAAACCTAGCTGCTAATTAATCTCCAGTAAATTTAGCGGCGTCATACAAGTTGCGTCCAGCGGGGCGGTTAACTATAGGTACTGAAGCGATAATGACCGGAAATATTATAGCAGCGAAGTAATCAGGCTTTATTCATTAAACAATTGTAATTGTGCACGGTTACAAATGAAGCTAACGTGTCCACTTCATGTGTCAGCAACTGCTGACAGTTCGCTAGCTACGTGCTATGCTAGCAGACTGATTTCAGCTCGCTGACTGCGGAAACCGTCATAAGTTCATTGTAATTGTGGGTAGCAAGTTAGCTACAGTCTGCATAATCGCACATAATGTTGCGTTATGCATAATCTCCATTTTAGCTGGAATCCGTTATCAAATCAGCTGGTAAACGGATGTAAGCGTGTGCAAAAAAATCTTTCTCCATGAACGTAAGATGAACTAAGATAGCTGGTTCAATTTAACTTGGCCTATAGTAGGCTATTGGGTACGAGAAGGCGAGGCGCCTCTTTAATGATTACCAGCTCGGTTTTTTTTTTAGAGCAAAACTTTCACCAAAATTTCTGAATGCTGCGATTTGATATTGCTGGCTAATGACCATGGTATAAGCGGGATAATCGACTCGAAGGTGAGCATTCCACGGTTTTAATGCACTATTTGCCTCCGCGTCCTGCATTAAAACCGTGGAATGCACACCTTCTCGTTAATTATCCCTTTACCTAACCGATTACAGCTTGTATCTTTTGCATGAAGGCCATCATTTATTCGTATAATGGGATTACACCGATCAAAACTTCACGACGCAGAACATTCTCCAGGCATAAATGGCATTTTTTAGCAGAATTTAATAGTTTATTAATGTGACGAGGCTTTAAACCTGTAGGTGGCCGCGTAGGGTACGTTTTTACGTTGGAGAGACATTTATTGTCACTCAGGATTGCAATTAACTTGCGATTTGAGGCATAATGTGTGAATTTTCTTTATTCTATTTGTTTCTTTAGTAAATCCTTTGTCATAATATGTAAAATCTACAAGTGCCCATCACCTTACCTCCTCGGAATCAGCAAATTGTTCTAGTACAATAACTTCAGTATATTAATGAATACTTGCCAAATATTACTCTGATCATGTGAATATTTTTTGAGTTACAGGCATTAATTTTTCCCAGCATTTTTGATCCCTTATAACTTCAGGAGTATAAGAGATGGCGAAATGAAATTTTCAGAACTGAAAGACATATCGAAGCACGGTTAAAAACTGTAATGAAATCAATTGAATGCCCATTCTAGGTGTCACAGTCTTAAGCCAAAATCTGTATTTTCTTCAACGAGATTTCTTCTGTAACCAACATCAAGTTTCAATATCATGAAAACAGAGGAAGTTTCGAGGAGAAGATTCCACAATAAGAAAGCGACAAGGCAAAAATGGCATCCATGGGAGAGCTGTAAGGTGCGAACCACTGCTGGCCGTAAGAGCACAGAAGCTTGTCTCACATTTGGCAAAAATATGTTGATGACCTACAAGACACCTGAGATAATATTCTGCGGAAGATGAGTCAAATAATGAAAGGAACTTTTTGGAAGGCATGGGTCTCATTACATCTGGTGTACGACAAATATAGCATTCCACAATAATCATTTTATTTTTATTTTTTTTGTCCCAAAATACTTGAAGTACTAAATAATAAGGGGTAATGGTAAATAAAAGTCATGGTTTGGAACATATTTGGTAAAGCAGCACAAAGAGAAAAGGGTAGTTCCATGCCAAGTGGACCAGTTCAGACAGTTCGCACTACACAGTCTCAGAAAAATTAGAAAAAAACCATGGGTGTTTTCCATCATTTCAAATGGTCAAATTCCAAATCTTAAGTTCCAACTCCAATTTTTCATGGAGTAATTGCCAATTTAAGGAGGGGGTGTCTAGTCACTCGCCAATGTCGCAATGACTTATAATAGTTTTTGAAGAGATACAAATACACTTTCCAGTGCTCCTAAATTAGTGCCAGTAGGGGCACATGGTTAAAATTACCTGAAATTTATGAATCTGCTATCAGATTCGGCATATCTCTTTTGATTTTCCTGTAATAAGCTGTTGAAAATGACTATTCTTCCAAAACCAATTTTTTTTTTCTCGTCTCCATCTCCTGTCTCTAGTTTTGGAGTAACATGCATCTGAAAATGCTTATGATCAAAAAGCGCCCAAAACGCCTAAATTCAAGGCATGATTTGGTCAAGTAGACACCCCCAAAAAAAAAATATAAGAAAATTTGAGAAGTGGTTTTTTTATTTGGGCAATAAACAATAGAAAATTAATCTTGTGTTTCCAACTTGCTCTAGAAAAATTCTGGCATTGTTTATGGAATGAATTGTAGGGAACCAATAAAATATGATTCTTCATAAGCAAAGCCACCCACCAATCCCATCTTACAGCAATTGACACCACTTTTTATGTATACGTATGGCATTTATTGTTAGGTCAACAACACATTTTTGACATTTAGTCTTAGTCAACTCTTTGCTCTTTTACATATCTGTTTATATAGACGGATACCACAGCGCAAATTAATGTAGGTTCGTGTCTTGATTAAAAGCACAAAGGAAGAGATACCCAAGAATGTAACCAAAAGAAACTTTTCTGTGACAAGCCCAGGTCCCAACAGAATACTACACAGCAAATCTACTGATTCACCGACAATGGAGTCAGCCACAGTGCTCTCCAGGCTGTACAAACAGGTAAACAAGCACAGGTATATCCAAATAATTCAAAATAATACTGGGTTTGCACACATAGCAGATGTACTTCGGGAAAAATTTATGGGCAGAATATGATCAAAAGGACAAAACAATTTCAGTCTCCGCATAAACACGGTTGGTGTGCTCTGATGAAGCCTTATGCCAAACTATTTTCATGCCTTTTCCCCCCCGAACGTCTCGTTTTTGGAATAAATTGATTGGAAGGTGCGTGTTTCGTCAGCAGCTTTATTTCTTCTTTCGTGTAACCATGACAACATATGGAGCAAACATTATCACCAAGGGCTGTTACTATGGTTTCTCACAAAAACAAAAGAAAATCCCAGCCTCGTAGTGTCTGATGATGTAGAAAATAGAAATAATAAAGAAAAAATAATAAGTTTGGGGGAGAAGTGGAGCAAGATTTGATGACAAACAAGATGATAATGAGGATGAAATGACAGCCCACTGTCAGACCTGTCAGATCTTCATTTGGCCAATGGAAAAGGAGAGGACTTTTTTTTTTTACCCAACAAATGGCATCCTGAATGAGAAGACCTCCAAACCCAAGGAAACCACACAGAACCGACCCCCAAGAACCAGTGATTAAACTTTATGGCAATGCTAAGAAAGCCATATTACTATTTATTTTAAAGGGGCCATATTATATCCATTTCCCAGTAAAAAATTTATTTTCCCCAGTCTATTTAAAAACAATTGCATGATTTATATTGTCCAAAGCATGTCGTTACAGGTGTACAGGCTGTAAGTGTGCAGTACTTCAGGCTCACTAAGCCTGAAATGGGCCATTTGGCTCCTGTCTTATTGAGGCTAGTCTAGTGCCCAGCCCCAAAACTTGCATCATTGTTACACTTGTTATTTGGGTCGGGTAGAAACTGTCGCCATCTTGTATGTTGACATCACTTGACCGCACTTTCAGCAATAAGTTTTCACAAGCTCAACCACCCTTTTGGTAATTTTAGCAAGTTTTTGTAACCGAGACCCAACTTGTGCAGCATTTTCTGAAAGAGCAGGGCTTGCACCACTTGTTCCATCCTAAAACATTATAATTATCTCAGGAAATATCCAATAAAGTTAGCAAACATTCATGACACTATTGTTTCTAATGAAACTACTTTTTAAATATCTTCTCTATTTTTTCCCCATTTTCTCACTAAATCACATAATTGATAGGCCATACTCTGAGGATTCTTCGTGCCAAATTTTATTAAATTGGGACAATTCCTTCATCTATCATGCCACATTAGACTCTCTCAGACAGCAAAAGCCTCTTCCTGAATCAAATAATGAAGGTAACAAGAATGTGAGTTTTGGGGTTAGGCACCAGACAACATTTAGGCCCCTCCCATCTAGATTTCATGCCTCTGACCATAACCAGATTACAGTTCCAGTGGCTTTCTCACTACTGTAGAAAACCGCTACTTAATCAAAATGTCTGCGGTCAAAACTAGCAAACTCAGCCCTCACAGACTTCGGTGGCCGTGCATCACTCCATAAAGAATACAAGAACAAATAGCAGCAAGCTTCAAAGCACAAATGGAACCAGATTTCAGGCCTCACTCACCGCTGTGGGTACAACCCCAAATTAAACAACAGCCAGCAGGATATGGCATATCCCCCTGGCCCCTGCTACACAGTCAAATTAACCAAAGTCAAACAAGTTTCCATAAAATGTGGAAAATTAAAATGTCAAATATAACCACAAGCTGTAAATAACACAAGCAACATGGGGAAATTACCAATTATGACGCAGTGAAGACATGCAGCGTATGAATTTTTGAAACAATTTCCATTTCACGGTGCACACTTTATGGCAGTCCTTGCCCTACCAGTTTCATGTTGATTGGTCATTGCTAATCCAATTAAACAGCAGCTGTTGCCTGACTGGTGAGTAGCGACCATGTTTTTAGAGATTTATCTTGCTCCTAACAACTAGAAGCTTTGCTGATACAGTATGCAAAAGTTGAACCACTTAGGTAAAATGGTTGCACAGGTAAATGCAATTTTACATTGTTGTATCTAACAGAGCCATCAATTGATAACTAATTTTGTGGGCTTCAGTTTCTTGTTGTTTAGATGTAAATTCTTATGTTCTGTGTTTATTTGACATTGCACTTAGGTGTGACACTCCATTATATCACATCATACACAAAATGAATTGGTTTACTGTGGCCATTTTTTAAACAGCAACAGACTTCAAACATAATTTTAAGCTAAGGGAATTAAGAAGCTGTTAACTGCTGCGCGGGAGATCAGTTCTAAAAGTTTCACAGAAAATTCAAGACCATTCAGCAGAAATCAGGGAATCAGTGGAAAAAAAGAACTGTGACTGTAGCCAAAACAGTTCAAGAGTTATACATCAAAATGTATTTTGACTCTCCATAGTGCCACCATCTTGAATTTGCTTATTTATTTACAGTGGGTTCCAAAATGACTGGCAATGGCAGTGGCACCCCTGACTGGCAATACAATACAAAAAATGTATAAACAATGTACAAAACCCAATTCCAATGAAGTTGGGATGTTGAGTAAAATGTGAATTAAACAGAATACAATGATTTGCAAATCTTTTTCGACCTATACTACATTGAGTGAACTACGAAGACAAGATATTTCATGTTCAAACTGATAAACTTGACTGTTTTTTGGAAATATTCACTCATTTTGACTTTGATGCCTGCAACACTTTCCAAAAAAGCTGGGATAGGGGCATGTTTACCACTGTGTTACATCACCTTTCCTTTTAACAACTGTCAAAAACCGTTTGGGAAGTGAGGGCACCAATTCTCGAAGCTTTGTAGGAGGAATTCTTTCCCATCCTTGCTTTATGTACGACTTCAGTTGCTCAACAGTCCCGGAGCTCCGCCTTCATATTTTGCATTTCATAATGCGCCACACACTTTCGATGGTGGACAGGTTTGGACTCCCAGCAACCACACTGTTGTAACGTGGAGAATGTGGCAAGGCTGAAATAAGCAGGGACGTCCCAGAAAAAGACGTCGATTGGATGGCAGCATATGCTGCTCCAAAACCTCTATGTACCTTTCAGCATTAATGGTGCCTTCACAGATGTGCAAGTTATCCATGCCATGAGCACCATCACATCCCCATACCATCACAGATGCTGGCTTTTGAACTTTGCAGTGATAACAATCTGGATGGTCCTTTTCCTCTTTAGCCCGCAGGACACGACGTCCATGATTTCCAAAAACAATTTGAAATGTGGACGCATCAGACCACAGCACACTTTTCCACTTTGCGTCAGTCCATCTCAGATGAGCTCAGGCCCAGAGAAGCCGGGAGCGTTTCTCGGTGTTGTTGATATATGGCTCTCACTTTGCATGGTAGAGTTTGAACTTGCACTTGTAGATGCAGCGACGAACTGCGGTTAACCACTTCGGGCTCGGAGCCCCATTTACTCGCAAACAATCGCCGGGCTTGAGTCCCGGATCCGTCTTTGAACGATAGCTCATGCATGTCGTGTTTAACAGGGCAGCAGTGAGTGCTGCCGTGCGCGCTGGCCCAAATTATTTTCACTAGCTATGTTTACATGCGCAAAATTTCTCCAATCTGATCCTAACCTCAGTTGATTGGAGATTCCAAATCCAAATTCACATGGACACATAATGAAATGTCCTGATCATGACTTGCATATACATCACCATGCATTTAATCAGAATGAATCATTTGGGCATGCAGAGTTGGCCGATTTTCAGGAAATATTAGAAGAAGATGAAGACGAAAAAGCTGTACTTTTGCCTCTGTTGTAAGCAAACGCCACGTTGTCTGCACCTCCTCGTTCGGTCTTTATAGCACACATGCGCAGTGAAGAAAATTTTACCCCAACCAAGAAGGCGCGATCCGAATGAGTGTTGTACATGAACGTTGTTCGGAATTATGATCGGTATATACCACCTTTCTCATTCGGAATGAAATTTCTTTCCGAATGGACCGATTCGGCTCAGAATCTTCCGATTGACGTGTTTACATGAAGCATTTTTAATCTGATTGGGCCTTTATTCCGATCATGTTTGTCCATGTAAACATAGCTACTGATGGTCACTAGCATAAGGGGTGATAAGAACTGTGCTGTTTAGCATCTTAACCGTCCAAACACTGACTTGAGTTCATGCGATATACGATAAGGATGCAATCAATTACGCTACAAAAAAAACTTACATTAAAAATTCTTGACAGTATGGTAAGTTTGAAAGCATGGTTCGACACATAATGAAAACTCATAACTGACACGCATGTAGCGTGACTCTTTCCTTACACCGTTCTTGGCGCAAACCACACAAGATTCGCAACTTTTTCATAGTCAAAGGGTGCGAACCAGGCAGTTGATCACGGCGATCAACACCACTCACACCATAATTGTTATCAACAATACAACGTGGTTTCGCCATTCTCTCATCCCGATGATTCCTCTTCACTGTTTCGCACATGTCGCCCGCGGGTTGAAAGCATCTTCACAAGCTTTTTGTCCTGCATGCCACAGCAGGACCAGCATCAGTCGGTTTGGCTGTCACCATGTGGTCACGGCGAAAATGAACGAAACAAAATTTACTAACTGAATGTAATGGAATGTGTGCACGTTACTTCTTATATCACCCAAGACTAATCGTAAGGTCACATGAACTCAAACAATTGTCTGTGTTTAGATGCAAAGCAAAAAGCATTCGTGATAACAGTTCTGCTTGTTTAAATGCAAAGCGAGCAACATGATAAGACTTGGCTCTGGGACTTGAGCCGGTCGGCAGTAATACGAGCAAACACGTTTCCGGGCAAGTTCGATAAGCCAACTGATAAGAGATCAGGCAGGCGTGAGTTGGGATAATGTAAATACACGGGAAACAAGTGGAAATGGTTTTCCGAAGTGTTCCTGAGCCCACGCGGTAATATCCTTTATAGACTGATGTTGGTTTTTAATGCAGTGCCATTGACCTGAGGTCAGAGGCATTCAATGTTGGTTTTCGGCCTTGCTGCTAAAGTGTAGAGATTTCTCTGGATTCTCTGAATCTTTTAATGATATTATGGACTGTAGATGATGAAATCCCTAAATTCCTTGCAATTGCGCGTGGAGAAATGTGGTTCTTAAACTGTTGGACTATTTGCTCACGCAGTTGTTCACAAAGTGGTGAACCTCGACTCATCCTTGCTTATGAATGATTGAGCTATTTGGGGATGCTCCTTTTATACCCAATCATGACACTCACTTGTTTCCAATTAACCCCTTCAGCTGTGAAATGTTCCAAACAGGTGTTTTTTGAGCATTCTGCAACTTCCCAAGTCTTTTCTTGCCCTTGTCCCAGCTTTTTTGGAACGTGTAGCAGGCATCAAATTCAAAATGAGTGAATATTCCAAGAAAACAATAAAGTTTATCAGTTCGACAATTAAATATCTTGTCTTTCTAGTGTACTCAATTGAATATAGGTCGAAAAGGATTTGCAAATCATTGTATTCCGCTTTTATTCACATTTTACACAACATCCTAAATTCATTGGAATTGAGGTTGCTACATTGTCTCTACATTTTTTTTTGTATTGTTTATACATTGCCAATCAGGAATTCCACTGTCATTGCCAGTCATTTTGGACCCCACTGTAAATGAATTATAAAGCAAATTCAAGATGGTCAGTCAGGAAATTTTTCTAAAATGTGTTGATTTGACATGGAATTACCATTAGGGACACAGTCCCACATGACGCCTCGTATTCATACCCCAGGGAAACCAGGTTATGGTGACCTCATGAAATTAAAGTGCAGAAAGTAATTTTTTGCAGAACAAAAAGGGAGGTCGCCCAAAGTTGGGAGGATTTATTCAGTGACCTTCGACCCAGGTGAACCTAACATGGTGGATGCACAACTAGACATTGGTGTGGACACATCCCTAAAGTATGAAGCTCTGTCGCAAAGCAGTAGCTGAGATCTTGTCCGCACTAAATAGAACACATTTTCATGTCCAGTGACCTTGACCTTTGACCCAGGTGAAAGTAAAGTGGTGGACATGCAACTAGAAGTTAGTATAAACACATGGAGAAAGTATGAAGCCATTGTGCAAGGCAGTTATTCTCATCCTTACAGGAAAGCCTGATGTTAACGCCAACACAGACTGAAAACCATTGTAAACCATTTACGTACACCATTTGGGTAACCTAATTATGAAAAGGAATACAAGTCAGTTTTAAACAGCTGCAACAACAATGCTCTCATTGTTTTCAATTGATCTGTGTGCGTGTATGAGAGATCAGGGAAAAACATAGCAAAACTGCTCATTCAAATTATGATAAAACTGCTATGAAAGCTGTTCTGAGTCTTTTTGCCAGAGTTCATATGCACGTGGGTATGTCAGTTTGTGGACAAGTCTTGTGAACACAGTTATGAAATATCACATGTGAGTAGCTGAGATTAAAAAAGTGTGAAAAGAGGTTTGAAGATGAGTGAGATCTGAGTAAACACTCAAAGTACACATTATGATTAGGACAGCTATACTGAGAACAATACCAGCACTACTGTCGCAGCTGGTGTGATCCCAGATGATCTCCAGTTTCTCGTAAGATTATCTCAGGGTGCCAATGACTGTGGCATGCGTTTGAGAAGCAGATTTATTGCTTTGTGCAAATATTTTTTTCAATAATGTTCTTGAAATTCAAGGCTAGATTTGGAGTTTGAAGGGCACTCGATAGAGAGCTTGCTCCACCACACCATATGTCAGTATTATTCATTCTGGATCCACAAGAATATTATCCAGTTCACCAACAACTACAATAATTTCTACATTAGTGTAGATTCCATTTCACAATGAAATGTTAAGAAAATCTGTTCATTACACAAGGGACAATCATTCTGTTCAGGTATATTTTAATTTCTTCCGTATCTAGACAGCAAAATTTGCTCTGGATCACTTCTAAAATTAAACCAACTCATCCTTGGACTACCACCTACCATCCAAACAAATTTCAAGCCAATCCGTTAGTAACTTTTTGAGTTATCCTGCTCACAAACAACCAAACAGACAAATCGACAAAAATGGGTGAAGGCATAACCTCCACGGCAGCAGTAATAAATATTGGGAGGATCGACAGCGACCAGATTTAACAACCTTTTTAATAATTACAAATGCTGCCATTATTACAACCCCAGTTCCAAAATAGTTGGGACAAATTGTAAATTGTGAATAAAATCACAATTGTGAATAAAAACGCAATGGCTCTCAAATCACACCAGCCAGTATTTCATTCACAATAGAACAGAGATAACATAGCAAATGTTGATACTGAGAAATTTTACAATTTTATTCACAAAATGAGCTCATTTTAAATTTGATGGCTGCTACAGTTCTCAAAGAAGTTAGGACAGGAGCCTGTTTACCATCGTGTAGCATCCCCTCTTCTGTTTACCACAGACTGGAGGCGTCTGGGCATTGAGGAGACACGTTTCTTGAGTCTAACCATTGGAATTTGATTCCACTCTTGTCTAAAACAGGCTTCCACCTGCTGGAGAGTTTTGGGTCTCCTTTGACGGACTTTTCGTTTAATTACGCGCCAAATGTTTTCAATCGGTGACTGCAGGACTGCAGGCAGGCCAGTCAGCACACGGACTCTTCTACTACGAAGCCATGCTGTTGTAATAGCTGCAGTATGTGATTTTGATTTGTCCTGCTGAAATACACAAGGCCTTCCCTGGAATAGATGTCGTCTGGAGGGGTGCATATGTTGCTCTAAAACCCTTATATACCTTTCAGCATTCATGGTGCTTTTTAAAACATGCAAGTGTCCCACATCATATGCACTAATGCATCCCCATACCATCAGAGATGCTGCCTTTTGAACTGAACGCTGAAAACAGGAGGGGTGGTCTTTCTCCTCTTTAGCCTGGAGGAAACAACGCCCATGATTTTGAAAACAAGAATGTGAAATTTGGACTCGTCTGACCACAGGACACTCTGCCACTTTGCTACAGTCCATTTTAAATTAGCCTTGGCCCACAGAACACGGCAGCACTTCTGGATCATGCTCATCAATGGCTTCCTTTTTGTATGATAGATTTTAGGTGGCATCTGTGGATGGCAGGGCCGACTGTGTTTACAGATGGTGGTTTCTTGAAGTATTCCTAGGCCCATTTAGTAATGTCAATGACAGAATCATACCGGTGAGTGATGCTGAGGCGTTTGAGGGCCCAAAGATCACGGGCATCCAGTAATGGTATCTGGCCTTGTCCCTAAGGCACAATGATTTTTCCAGTTTCTCTGAATTTTTTGATGATGTTATGCACTGTAGATGATGAGATCTTCAAAGCCTTTGCAATTTGCTAATGAGGAACATTGTTTTAAAGTATTACACAGTTTTTTGTAAGCAAACCTTCACAGGTTAGAGGGCCTCTGGCCATCTTTAATTCTGAGAGACTCAGCCTCTCTAAGACATCCCTTTTATAGCCAATCATGTTACACACCTGATGCCAGTTAATGTACTTACTTGCTAAATGTTCTTTCAGCTGATTCTCTTATTTAGTAATTGCTTTTTCAGCCCATTTTTCCCCTGTGTCCCAATTTTTTTGAGACCTGTTGCAGCCAGAAAAATTGGAATGAGCTCATTTTGCAGATAAAAATGTAAAATGTCTCAGTTTCAACATTTGAAATGTTTTCTGTGTTCTATTGCAAATAACATATTGGCTCGTGCGATCTGAAAGTCATTACATTTTGATTTTACTCACAATTTACACTTCGTCCCAACTATTTCGGAATTGGGGTTGTAGTTGAGGGCGCTTTATGTCTCAGTGTAATGTGTCTACCTTCCCAGATAGCAAGCACCTCCGCTCTGGATCTGCCCCGGTTCTGTACCGACTCCAGCTAATCTGGCTCAGAGCTGGGGCAGATCCGGAGCGGAGGTGCTGGCTATCTGGGTTTCATCGATCATAAAAGAGCGAGGTCAGACCTGGTCATTTAGTCAACACCGTAAAAGACCGCTTCTGTGAGTGTGTGCAAGTATATGTTCTGGGGAACACTTAACATTCCGTGATTAGATTAGCACACGGAGGGTTTTTCCAACTCCGAATGAGCCAAATGATGCTTCAGGAGACTACATCCGGGTGGCATTAAAACAGTGTGAGATTTGCTGTGGTTCAGTGGCAAATACTTTTCTTTTGTCGGTCAGTCAGAAAACTCTGACCGAGAAAATGACAGCTTCGTTAATGAAAGCAACTGGCTGGACTCGCCTTCAAATCATAGACGTCCTCTGTCAGGTCCTGCTTGCTGACATTTGAAAAGGAGCGGAGTGCACCGGTGAGTCGCGGTGGAGCCATCGGTTCTTCGCTCAGTGATCCATGGGATGCAAAAACAAGTCAGCTCAGTCTGAAGTGGGATGGAAGACCAAAAATCAGGCTTGCTGCATGGCGTGTATTTTCAACAAGCAACCACAAACAAGATTAACAACTTCTAAATGAACAAGCGATAATTGAAAATCACGATCCATGCACATTCCTTCTGATTCCAGCGAATAAATGCACAAGCTCTGAGAAATTAAATGTAAATGTTTTTAATAACAAATACATTGATCTGGTAGTTCATCCACAAGTCTAAGTCCGTTTAAGGTAACTTTCACTGGACCAGGGAGTTTATTAATTATAGACTGGCCACAAGACCTCTTACGGACCCCTAATACAGTAAACACTTAAGTAGTCTATGGTTATCGGCCCATGTCATCAGAAGCATCGCTTTATTACCGCAATTTGATTTTTTTTCTAGCAGGTAAATGAACGGGGGTAGTTATTAGATTTTTTTACAGTGAATTGTAAACCCATGTCGGATGCTTAGGCTCGTTTTGCTGGCGTAATAACTGATGTCATCAATCAGAAAAGATCTCCGGATGAGGAGAACATGTGAAACGACCTAGCATAACAGTAGTAAAGAAATATGTTCGGGTTGACAATACTGGATTGTTTCAACATGTGGCTGCCCAGGTCAAATTATTAGCAAGCAAGAAATCATACCCCGCTAAGCTTAGCTAGCTAGATGACTTGGGAAATATACCATACCACGAAATTCAGAATATCGCCGGCTAAAGTTGCCGCAAAAGGAAGCAAAGATATAGACACTGGTAAAACTAGCAAGCGTCTTTCGACTCCAACATTCGCACAGCTGGCATACAAATAAATGTAAGGCAGACAATGCTTAAACCATAATAAATTTGAATCGTCAGTTCTATAACTAAAAACTCACATTGAACCCACGATACTCTCACCCACAGCTGAAGTGGCATGTCAAGTGACGTAAAAACCGCTGAGAAATATGGGAGTTGTATTTCTGAAATGGGAGTTCCGATTCACTTTTCCTGCGTCGATTGTGACTACAAACTACAGTACCCAGACATCAAAAGCACACAAAAAATGGGTATTGGAAATGATCAAGACTAAGGTAATCGACTACCGGAATTGTGAGTTTCGAAGAATGGAGCGCAGAAAAGCTTCTCTGAAATACGAAAGTGAATGTGCGACTTTAATCAGCGACATATCGGCAGCACTTGACTTCAAATGCAACGATTCACTCTGAATTCTCCCTTCTGTATATAAGATGCAATTCTGACATGAAATTTGGCAGTAGGTCAAGGGTGAAGACAGATAATTCTGGAAACGTTGATAACTAGCCATGAAAACGACTTAAAATACAGAAAACTACCTCAACGTTTATAAGCTGTTATGGATGTCGGTTACGTTTCTGCCGAGACAAACTTGTAGAAACGTTTTACCTTCAAATGCACCAAGAACCCTACCCCACTCTGATGAAGCGCTGTTGTAAAATTGGACTGCTTGTCAGGTAAAATGGGATAGTCAGTGACAATTAAAAAGTGCATAAAAGAATTTGCCTTGATTGAAGAACAATTGCATTTATTTATTTATTTATTAAATTAATGAGTTCAGCCATAACCTAACAATAATGTACTATGTAACTCTTTTTCACCTACCTCAGCTAGGGTGGATTTCCCTCCTGGTGTATATTTCTTGCAACTTATTTCCCCCTTCACTCGCCTCAGCGGCCTTGTGTTGACTTTGGGACTGTCCATGCCCTCACTAAAAACAAAGTCTTGATCTCTGGCCTACCTCTAGTATATTTTTATGCTAACTTACAGCACCTTTCATTCTTTGCTCCCTCTGCTGAAAATACTTCCTTCCAAATTTTCTGCCATGCTTTCCCTGTTCTTTTGCCGCTTTTTCCATTGGTGTCATGATGTCTACAATTAGTATGCAGTAATATTCCCCTCGAAACGATGGCTCCCTCTCCCAACCAGGATATGTATGTGTGTGTATGTGCGTGTTTGTGTGTGCAAGTGAGAGGGAGAGAGACATATGTTGGTAAATTAATAAAAAACCAAGAACGTTGTCCCGATGAAGAAGCAGACTCCGATGTTCGTAGCAAAAGCAGCAAAAAGTTTATTACACAACCGGCCGTGGGAACAACAGCGTGATGCAGAGTTCAAAATTCCTTAATTTCGTCAGAAACTTTATACATGTTAAAAGTATAGATATTTGCATATGATTTCTTTAATGTCACCAGAAGTTGTTGCTGATTGGTCCTATGGTTTACACATTGATAAAAGGGAATATTCTACAATTGGGCCTCTCCCGAGCCTCTCAACTTTATTGGTTCAATAGACTCCCAACCCTCGGAAGTGAGCTCCATATGTGGGTATACAGCTAAAAGGCGCTAGTGCATATCATGTCCTGTCGGAACTGAAGACAATGGAGATCCCAGCTGGAAGGAAAAAATAGGTGATATGTCCTGTCGGACCAAACGGCGCCTCTTTATCTCCTAATACACATGCAATACCTATTGATCAAACCGTCTGGCTCACCTCATATAGCAAATACCCAAAAATTCTGTTTCCCAACACATACAAGTGTAAATACATGCTGAAACACTTGCATTGTGTGCGCATGTGCAAATACTGTATGTGTGATACGCACAGACATGTTTATGTGTGCCTGTTTGTATGTAATGGCTAATTCTGGACTACTCTGGTAAACATGGAGTCAATGCCTCATCTTCAATATTTTTTTACAAGACAAAAATGCTAAAAATAACAGGGGCCCCACAATAGTATAGTTTCATGATTCATCAAACCTGGTGGCCCAGAGCAATGCAGGTTTTTAAGGGCGTAGTTTTAATTAGATTTTTTTTTTTTAATTAAAAAAATAAAAAAAATTTTGCAGTAATTCAAGGGCTAATACTGCTTTTTCAGTTTACAGAGATTATTCTGACGAGTGCTTCTTTGTTTAGTTTTTTTATGCCAAGAGAGGTGCCTTCCTCTGTCATTTTCATAGATAGATGGCATATTCCTCAACTTGTTTTCCTATTTTGTGCCTGACTACCTTTGATTTGATCTTTAAATACAAGTTAAAAACTTGTTATGAATGTTATTTACATTTGAACAATTGATAAAACCTTTCGAAATGTATTACTAGAATGTTGTATTATCAGCCAATGTTACAATCATTATATTGTAACTATTACCAAGTTAGATAGCAAGCTAATGATGTAGCGACAATCTGATGTCAGCCACAGAATAACGGCTGTACAAATCACAGACCTCGAAATGCATGTGGCCAGCTAACTCGATTTCTGTGTGGACTAATATCCCACATAGTTCCCATATAGACAATTGTACAACACTTGGAATTTTTTGAAGACGAACCCAGACTTGGAATTTTCAGACCCATGAGCAAAACTCATATTTTTTTTTAACCTACTCTTGTACATCTAAACTCTCCACACTCAGTGTCAACTTGAACTTTACACAAAAAGTGGGTGCCAACTAGGAGCTTGCATCCAGTTGTCGACTGTCTTCAGAAGGCGATGTGGTCAAGCTGGGAATGTAGACCATTCAGCAGCGGCACATAAGAAAAGTTTAACTTCCAGGGTTTGGGAGTTTATTCCTGTCTAAGGAAATAATTGCAACGATTATGATAGTGAAATACACAATTACTCTTTGGAACTTCATTAATAGGAACAAAGTCCCAAGCCTTTTGATCGGTCTCCAGGATTTGGACTGAGTTCCTGCTGAAATATCCTGTTGTCAGACAATCTTCCCTCATCAGTGGTTAATACCATCAGGTTTTCTGCGCTGGGAGGCCACTGGCCGGGCGTAGACACGCCCATTACCCTCACAAGTCTATACCACCTTAGCTGGAACATCTACTTCCCACTTTGGATTTCAGTTGTCCTCCAGTTATGAGCATAATCCTATCAATAAATACCGTCATTGGATAGTACTCTGAATCTTCATCTGGTTCCTTGTCCTTGGATCATAATAATTTTACCACTGAAGCAGTAGCTATAAGAGTTCAGACCTCCATTAAACCACAATTTTCTGCAAATATACGGGAAAACTGTAATGGCTGGAAACTTAATTTTGTAATTTTTTTATCCACCTGAAACAAAAAAACACACACCAGTATGAGGAAGCTCAGAAGTTGCGTGAGGAGGAAATTTAAGGAGTTGCACCTGGTGATGAACAGTGCAAAAGCAAGAAAATGATTCGATCACCTAAAAAGACATAGTTCAGTAATTTTTTTATACATATTATCTTGAATTTCCTTCCAGCAAATTACTGAAAAACAGTAATATTTTAGGCTATATTGCCTACCCGTATTTGGAAAATGTTTGTTCAACACCATTGTTGTCAAGACCATATTTTTAAAATATTTCCACACATCTGACCTTGTGAACCAGCTGTTTTTGCCCATTGCTGATACACAGTGCAAAAGCAGTAATATACGCATTCATGCAACAATAATACCGCATGATTTTAAGAAGGAAAATTAAAATCAAGATGCAGGACTACCTTTTAAATATTCATGTGAAGATTTAATGCTGCAGTCTTTTTTCTTTTTTTTACAGATATTGTATTTCTGCCGTATTTAACAGAATGGGAAATTTTGACTCTCGATGGTCACAGATTAATGTGCTTTTCAGGGACACTGTTCAGATGTGCCATGTATCTCCATTGATTAATAATCTAAATTTCAGCAACATCAAAAGATCGTGCTAATCCTAATCCGATCGTAGTCACATAGGTTAGTTACCATTCCTTTTGAACTACTCTTAGTGGCACTCCCGGAACTAATTCAAATTATATGCTACACAGTAAAAAATGGAGTGTCAATATTCCAGAGTAAACCCATTTTCCTCTGGATAGAGTACTTATAACACTATGCAGAGTGAAATCGTCTAAATGGAAGTGTCAAAAGTGAGAGTCAATTCCCACTTCCACACAAGGACGAAATCTACTCTGCAGGGTGATGATTCCCTATAGTGTCAAATATTTTTACACACCTCATTGTTAATTTTGACACAAAATAGAGTAAAATTAACTATAAAAATCTTACACTGGCTGTAGAGTAAAATTTACACTGATTTTGAGTGGGACCAAATGTTATCTGACAGAGAGTTAAATTCAACTCTTAAAGAGTAAAATTGACACTATGATTTTTACTGTGTAGTTTTACTTCTCATGCAAAGATTAACACTGTGCCAAAGGTTGGTAAATTAAATGTACTTACCCTTTTGTAAGCATGCAGCTGATCAACAGTCTTGCAAGGATAAAAAGGAAATAGAAACTACCATGATGTTCAGGTGTAGGTATTCCCTTCACTGAAAACAGATGAGGTTTGTGTTTGTGTAGTTTCTTTCAATGGAGATAAGGCCATAAAAAGCTAACAGCTCTAGGCTTAACTGAAATTAGTTTACAGTTATCTGTCATCTCAGGTCATATTGTTTTTTTCTTTTTTGTGTGTGTGAGTGTGTGTGTGTGTGTGTGGACATTCATGCGCATTTGACAGGATGCAGATAAAAGCTGAAAAAGCCACAAAGTAAGAAAGAAATGATGGGAAAGTTCAGAAGAGAAGCAAATCATTTTCTTAAGAAATTGACGAGAATATAAAATATTTGTGTATTTATAACCCCCCTGGCTTTCCCATACATTTTCTCTGATGACAACAATACCACACTGCATAGCTCACTATGCCAGAGGTATAATATTATAAAGATGGGAGTGAGGCTTTGGTTGAGCACAGGGTAAGAGGCCATATATATATTTTCTATAATGCAATTTTTTCAACACACCTTAAGGCTGCAGCTGTGTATTTTTGTTTGCAACACCTAAAGATAATTAAAGGTAGATTAACAAATTTTGCCCTATGATTACATAATTCTACAGAATCTGTATGCGAAGGGCATGACTCAGGTGTCATTTGTTAGTATTTTTCACTTAGCGTCACAGACTAAATTCTGTTAGGGGTGCCAGTATTAATACACATTCACACAAATTTAACATTAAACTGATGTTGAGCCACAAGGTCTGACTTTACCACTGGCGAAGCCATTTTAATCTCTCTCTCTCTCTCTCTCTCTCTCTCTCTCTCTCTCTCTCTCTCGCACACACACACACACACACACACACACACACACACACACACACACAGACACACACACACACACACACACGCACACACACACACACACACACGCCTCATATTCACATATGCATTTTGGAAACAGTCAGAGTATAGGGGAGTAAACTTGTGCTTTGTCAGCCATTTACCAATGCCCCTTCCCCATTCCAGGAAAACAATCACATCTAAATGAAATTCCTCTAAATAATTTGCCACTTGGGTGCACATTTTATTAATTTTGGAAACAATTCTGTTAATGCGAGTGGAGCAGGCATGCATATGTGGGACAAATTCAATGGAAAACTCCTTTTTCCCCTCAGTGTCTCTAAGACAAAATTGGAAAAGACAGTTCAGAAATTCCCATTAAAAAACTCAAGACAATACCAATAATTACATCCAGAAATGAAGACCCAATAATAGCTCCTCCTCATTAATTTTGCACACAGATATTTATTTATTTTTTGCTGTGATGAGCTCATTACAAGCAGCTCCACAGTTTGTCCAAGCATTTGTGCCATATGGCCTTCTCTTTATCTGGGAGTTAAGATGTCACAGCTGAGGAGTGCAGTGACATGCTTTCTGGCTCATAAGGCAGTAAACCAAGACACAAAGAAATGTGCACAATGTGTCTCTGTTCAGCTGTGACTTTGAGCAGATGACCATGCAGTAATAGCTTTCAGTTCCACTTGCTATTGAGAGGGCCCATGACCCTAAATAACAAAGACTGTGCCATGCCGTGACCAATTCATCTTGCACTTATTAGCTCAGGGAGAAACTAGACAGACAATGATATTCAAATTCAAGAGACAAGTTATATCTCCGCTGCCTCAGACCATCATTAAAAGCTCAAATTGCCAAGGAAAAAGCATTTATGCCAAGAAAAGAAATTAGTTAAATTACACACTTGAGTGTAGACATTCAATATTTGTGCGTACTACTGACGATATTCTAAGGAAGGCAATATGTCCATACATACTGCATTGAGCAGGTTCATCACAATACACCACCTGTAATAAGAAACAAGTTTTTTATTCAATGCTTAGAGCAGCTGGGAGCCAGTGTACCCTCACAAACATCACGTGCTCATTACCCTCGTATCTCCCCTGAAAGATCTGATTCAGTGGATGTTGCAGAGTACCAACCTCCAGGAATAATTATAGCAGTGATTTGGGCTATTTAAAAGGGCTTTTTTTTGCAGATAATTAAACCATACATATTTTTAAAGTGTAGGCTCTGTATAAATAAGTTGCTTACAAACCATGCTCATTTTCACAAAGCAGCTCAAGATATTTGGGTTACACTTTACTTGAAGGTACCGTCATGAGAGTGACATGACACTGCCATAACTGTAACTAGTCATGTAACAGTTATGACAGTGTCATGTCACTCTTATGACGAAGTTGTCATAATCAAGACAACCCAAACAATGTCAACTTGTCATCTGAAAAACCGAATGACACTTAATGACAACGTTTATGAAATTTACATAATGTTTATGACACGTTCATGACTGAGTCATGTCACTTTTATGACGATACCTTTAAGTAAAGTGTTACCGATATTTGTGTATTTATCGCCCCTTTGGCTTTCCCATACATTTTCCCTAAAGACAACAATACCACAATGCATAGCTCACTACACCAGGCTGACCCTCATTCCCATGTGGATCCGTGACCGACAGCTGTCATGGATAGTATTGCATTGGGGCAACGTTCATATTACTGTGCAGAGGACTGGTGAGAATAATACCAACAGTATGTTCTGTGCCTGGGCGCGCAGGCTACAAAAAAGCAAAAGCTAGAGGCATCCTTCAGTCTTTACCAGCTAATACAGTCCAGGCAATTAAATTGCAACCGGCCATTGTAAACATGTAACACAACATGTAAATTGGACGTGCTAGCAAATAAGTAGTCAAATATCAGAGATATCAGTGAGCATTTACTTTTTGAGGACTACAAAAGAAATCTCCAATCGAGGTTATTGGGCTATACTCTAAAACAAGTTTTGATCAATTCGGCCATGCATCCTTTTTTCTTCTTTTGATTTTTCTATTCCCCCACCCAGAACACAGCCAAACTGTTTAGTCTACCACAGAGTGACCTGCTCCCATCGACTCAGGAGAAAGATATCAAGGCAAGCGATACCTTTGACTTCTTTACACTTTGCAGTGGCACTGCCAATAACACTCTACCTAAGTTGCCAGAGGATCATGTGATCAGCATACAATTGAGCTCATACAGCTACATGCGCCTGGGCGCGGCTGGGATTCAAGCGCCTGACCACAGGGCTCTGAAACGAACCTCTTAGCTGTGAGCCACATAGAGGCCCATAACGTCAAGCGCTTGACCCAGGCAATTATTGTCAATCAAGACCCACCTTCACCCTCAAAACCCCTATTCGAGAAGACTGGAGGACCAACAGAGTCGCACGTGAGTAAGAAAATTAGATAGCTACTTCCTCATGTCATTACAATGATCCCAAAACGGTGTGCTACTACACTCATGACTGGCAAAATTTTCCACTTGCTAGCTAGCTCAGGCCAACTCATAACTATAAGCTACCATCAATTTTACTTGAAAGAAATGAAGCTGACAGCACTACAAACAGTAAAGTTGCATTCCAAAACAGCTGGCAATTTAAAGGCTAGATGGCTGGTTCATAGCCCCCAATTGACCCGGATCTGGCGGGTCAGACGTACAAAGTAATAGCATGCAGTAGCAATGGTCTAAGTTGTCATGGTATGCCATCGCTGCGCCAATCTGGTTGTGATGCCAAAGCTGAGGGAGCCCAGGTGAGAGCCTTCCACCGTAGAGATGATGTATAATAAAGACCATTCTTGGATGCATATTAATGTTGTCTGAGCATGAGAGAGCACACTCAGATATCCTCAGACCTGTTTGGATGGTGAAAAATGGCTTATGGCTAATAATTTCAATGGTATTAAACAGGTATGTGAGAATGAAGACAGAGAAGAGAGAGTAACTGTGCATTCCCATTGCTTTGAAATGGTGGTACTTTGAATTTAATACCTCTCTGTTCTAAAATACCCTTACATTGAAAGGCCCCATGTAAATGCTGATTATTTTATGATTAAAGTACAGTAGAAATATTTATCCTCCATTCAAAATCACTTACATCACACCCAGGAAGATGTTTTAGTCTGCTCTTTTAAGCATATTCTTTCCAAAGTAGCACAGTCACACGATCCGTACATTTCTTTTTGTGAGAGACAACGTGGTCAAACAAACCACTACAAACAGCTTCACGCATAGATATCCATTGAAACCATTGCAAACATTTTTAGAGATGAGTCTGTTTTAGATTCTGTTGAATTCTTCCTTTATTGTGGTTTAAGCTGGGATGTACTGTGAAATGAACAAAACAAATATGCTTGATAAAGTGCAATATTGGAACTAGATAACTCTGTCGCCACAGGGAACGAGTCATGTCTCTCCCTGATCCCCAAATTCAGACAAACCGGCAGCCATATTGGATGACCAAAATTGAGCATTAAGCATAAATATCTTCACCTGTGCAAAATAATAAAAAATTCCTGTAATAATTGTGGCTTCCAGAGCCCGGAACAGAACATCTCAGCAGGCGCAGCGGCCCTGGAACTAAACCATAGTATCTCTGGACTATCGTTGTAGGAAAGGTACAATAAACTTGATTAATTATCATTATCCAAATTATTTCCTATTTGGGAGGGAGGGGTGGGCACTTTTATGTGACTTAGAGTCCTGAGAGGACGTGCAAGGAGAAATAACAAGAATGATCATTATAATGCAAAACTGTTTCTGTCTCTGGTGAACTGCTCGTTACAACTGCTATTCTGTGGGTTTAATATCATTATTTTTATGAAGTTGATTTTGAACACACTGATGAATTTTTCCAAGCTTTATATACTTATCCCTCTGTCAGGACAGTGAAAGGGTCAGGAAAGCTGAGGCATTTACTAATGACAATGAGCTTCGTAGACAATTCTGGCATCATGCCTTACAATAGACTTCAATCCATTTCGCTGGATCAGCATCTATGCATGTCAGTAATTAATTGCAAGCAGTTTTAAAGAGCATACAAACACTTTTTACTGAATTCTGACAGAATGAGACCAGATCTGGTTTTGCCCAGAAACATGCACAAATGAAAGGTTATGGACCTTCATGCTGTGCACATGATCCTGATTGAACTTTCTGATGGCCATATGAGAATTGGCTTAGAATTAAAATTTGAGTCATGAATTTACTTAACTTTTAGAGTCTACAAATTGAATGCTTTTAGGGATTCTTATGTTCTAGCTAGTTCATAACAATATGGGATTCTGAAGTTTTGGGTACTTCATTTCAGAAAATTAATATTTGTTTTGAAAAAAAGGTGACTGGTTATCAATAGCATTGTCAATTTGCCATGTCCTAACATGATAACTGACAATATATGCCCAAAGATGAACCCAAACTAACCTTTAAGTTCAATGTGAGGAACCTACTGTTTTCTAACCAACAGCATCAGTCATAAGGTAAACTCAGCGAACACTTTATGTGGCCACATTGCAGTGCTTAAGAATAAACCGATACATAATTGCAAGTGTTGCAAAAGTATTTGCAACTGGGTTTTGATAGTTGTGTGACTGTATCTCAATCCTTGTGTGTAATCAGATTTGCAAATGTGGGAAAGACTCTGAAAATGCGTACAGAGATTTGTGAATCTGCACAGGAATCTGCAAATGTGCACTCAGAATTAGTGTGTGCGTAATCAGATCTGTAAAAGTGTAAGAAAATATCCAAATATGTATTTCAATTTGCAAATGTATGGAGATTTCTTAATGTGTAGGCAGTCTGTAAGTGCGTTCAACGATCTGTAAATGTGTACACAGATCTATAAATGCCTACATTCGTATTGATGGCTGAAAGTCCAAGTGTTTTACTTCAGAAGCAGGAAATACAGAAAATCCATGTTACAACTTAGGCATGCAGCACAATTAACGGCCTCTTTATATGCAACTTGTACTGCAGTTCTGCCATGGCAATCTGTTATTGTGTGTGCAGATTTCTTAAAAACCATTGTTAGGTTTTGCACTCTTTTACGTGGTTGGTTCATTAGTATGTCTTTTTGTTAGTTTGTCTGTGTCATTCACTTCTAGCCACAATATCATTCCTAAATATCATTCCACTTTGGTCATATTCAACATGCATGTATATCGACATAAGGTCTATCGATAAACCAAAATTGGTAAATCTAGGTGAAAGGTCAAGGTCACTGCAAGGTAAAAATGCTTTAACAAACTTTCCTGAGTGCAATTTTTGTCCAATTGACACCAAATTTAGTCAGCAGTAAGCTTGTTCCTGGGTCGATTAGGCATCAGCTTGTACAAGTGACTGACATTCATGTAGGGCTGGGCGATATGGACAAAATCTAATATCTCGATATCGGTGACCGAATACCTCGATATCGATATTTTGCCGATATTATCGGGACAAATGTTGGTGCTTTTGCAAAATATTTACACAATTATATTTTTTATAACCATTTATTAGTAATGTTGACATAACGATGAAACAGGTGCAGGAACAGCTTCAACAGTCTTGCAAGTGCAGAAAAATGCAACCCATTACTGTAATTCAGCTTTTAAAACCAGAAAAGCCAACACTTATTTCATATCACGATATTACGATAGTCAAAATCTGTGACCATATTTTACTTTGAATCACGATATCGATATAATATCGATATATCGCCCAGCCCTACATTCATGGTGAGCATCCAATGCCAAATTTCACCAAAATATAACCTTGTGCGTTATTTGAGAGCTATCATATCAATTAATATATCAAAATGGAGGCTCTGATGACTACTTATCAAATCAGCAATCAGTTTTTTAAAATTACAGATTGCGAGATAATTATGAGTCATGAAAAATCTTGGCGGTTAATTTTATTTTTATTTTTTTCGAGCACAATTGTTAATTTTATAGATGTATTGAAGTCATTTTAAGATACTAATGTTATTGGCTGAATTTCAGAACCTGCATTAAAAAGAAAAGGTCACTGAAATTTCACGTGCAAATCACTTTATAACTTTCCTGGTGGCAGTTTTCATCCAGTTGACATCTGCTGACTCTCTAATAGGCCATTAGTTTGTATAAGCAATGGACAATGACTTACATAATATCAACTGACCTTGAAAATTGCCATGTCATGATCTCGAACATGATTTTCATCAAACCACATGGACTAACATATCATATGAAGGGGTTTGATGAGCACATTTCAGATCTACAATTTAAGGGCTCAGAGCAATAACTTGATTAATCCCCCTGTGACTCAATAACTTGATAAATCTCATGTCTTGTGGTATTACACAGAATATACTTTCAAAATGTACCAATGTTGTGTACTGGTCAGAAATCTGCTTTTCTTATGATTTATTGATTCTTTATCGATCAATTGGGAAATTTAACGAAAAAAAATCTTTTTATCCCCCTCTTTCATATAAAACTTGAGATCGGCATTTATCAAGTTATTGCACTGAGCCCTGCAATTATTAATCTGATGTATTTGTCATATGAAGACATTGTGACAAAAAAAAAAAAATCATCAAGAAACCGTTTTTTCAGCCATGGCGTCTGGACTAGTAACCATTCATGGCATACACACTGTATATCGCTCACATTATACATCACCCACTTTCAACTTTCAATTTCAACAACAATCAAGGGTTACTTGGGTTTCGGTAGGACTGGTCAAGCTACGTTTGATGTTTTATTATTCCCCCCCAATCTTCGGCTTACACTTACAATCTCCTGCCACCAGTCGGCAGTAGCGATTGCTGTAATTATATCCCCGAACGCCGAATGGCGTTCTGGGGGATATTATGTTTTTGGTCCGACCGCCGCTGCCACCGCCGCCGCCGCCACACTACACAAATTCCAAATTTTGCACATAAGTAAGTATCATAAAGAAGAAGAACTGATTTGATTTTGGACTATTTACTATTTCCAGATTGGCCACCAGGGGCCAAAAACGGAAAAAAACCACTGTTCCGCGATAGCTTCAGTAATATTTCAATTACAAATTTCAAGTTTTGCACATAAGTATCATAAAGAGGAAGAACTGATTCGATTTTGGACAATTTACGATCTATTGATTGGCCACCAGGGACCAAAAACTTATTTACATGTTAACGCGATAACTGCAGTAATATTTCAATTAGAAATTCCAAGTTTTGCATATAAGTAAGTATCATTAAGAGAAAGAACTGATTCGATTTTGGACAATTTACAATTTCTAGATTGGCCACCAGGGCCTGAAGAAAATCACTGTTTTTATCATATCTCTGGAAATATTTCTCCGATTGACCTCAAATCAAGTGCAAATGAAAGGTCATGACTTGAGGATGTGTCCCACGATGACATTATACCTGTTTAGTTCAAAATTTTGACAAAAGGTGGAGCTTTGTCACATAAAATTCACCATTTTTGCTATATCTTTGGAACTATTTCTCCAATTGACATGAAACTGCGTGCAACTGCAAGGTCATGACCTCACAACGTGTCAAATGATGACATCATACCTGTATGGTTCAATATTTTGCCACCAGGTGGCACTTTGTGAAGAAAAATTACCATTTTGCCCATATCTTCAGAACCATTTGACCGATTGACCTGAAATTAAGTTCAAATGAAAGTCTATTCAAGGTCTATTCAAGGATTGGGGAATTAGATGATTGGGGGCGTTCGGGGATATACCCCCAGCCGTCGCCTCCGACAACATAAGCCTAGTTTTAAGCATGACATTGTTGGGATGAGTAGTGGATATAGCCATTGAGTTGAGTTGATGCAATAAACTGGAACAGAGTGCTTGATCTTTTTTTGCAATCTGTCACATTGATGAACGTTGTTAAAAAATAATATTTTACAATGACCAAGTAATGTTTGTTCAGCTTATGAGACACTGAGTAAACTCAGGCATCAACTAGCTGCTCTTGCTTGTTATGGTATATAGCCCCTCTCAGTTCATCTGTCTCTTTTTCTTTTATTTGAAAAAGCAGTATCATGTTCAATCTCCCTATTAATAGCTCATACTGTATGCTTTAGGGTTACAAAGCAGATACTTTAACCAATCTTAAATTACCACATTGAACTTTTTGCCAGCCTGTCTCGCAACATTCCTTAGAGTGTTCAATGACGTCCGGTAAGCTAGATTGTCGTTAAGTAATTAATGCAACCTACTTCTTGGAAATGCCTCAACTGCACTAGATTTTTGGCGGCTATGTGATGAGCCACAGCTGCCTATATTTATAACTAATTCAGATTATCTTCTTTCAGAAAGCTTTGGCTTCGCTTTAAGTTGCGGTGACCTCATTGCGAGTTTCAGCCACGTCTATTTAGGACTACTAATTGTGTCGAACACCTGCTACATAGCATCCAGAGACTCCTAATACAGGTCGAATTGAGCAACAGTATTTTCAGCTCATTTAATTGGTCTTGTTAACATGGTAGCTAGTTTATGTTACACAGTGATGAGATAAAGTGAACAAACACAAATTATTTTTAACATCATATTTTATTCTTTAAAAAAAGCTTGGCAGTGTGACAATTACTGCAAAAACATGAACATGCACTCTGCTCCAGTCTATTATATTAGCAAAACACCACCGTGTACTGATGGGTATGGACGTTGTATGAGAGTGAAAGCCTGAGCTGAGGGGAAAAAAAGAAGCCACGCGCAAATCTCCAAATGCATTTGCAGATCGCCATACACATTTGCAGATTGCCGTGGCAGAAGTGTTTCTAAAGTCAAGTGTTAAAAGAAAGCCACATGAGAGGCTGGCTTAAATTGTGACTGATGACTTGTCTGTATTTCCAGCTCTTGGAGTGAAATACTTTGACTTTCAGCCATCAGCCATTGTATTGTTAGATACTGGATATATGTACAGGTATGTAGAACAGTCAAGTGTATGTTTTGTGGAACAGTCCAGAAAATTCTATAAATTTTTTCTCGTTCCAACTGGACTATACACAAGACTAAAAGTGATTACATATTCACGGAAGGTTCTCAAGCAAGACAAAGAAATCAAGAAGCCTGTGGACACTTCTGAAAAGTAATTTTGCATAAATACTTGTGGACTCGTGAGGCAGTTAATCTTCGATTTAGAATTTCTTGGACACATTAAAACATTTAATCAGCAAATCCCAGATTCAGTCTAACCTGTGTTTCTTATGCTACACATTTGACCGTACAGTTTTCCTTCCAAGTTACATCACTGGTTACAAAAATTATCTGATTTTTTTTTTTGGGATACTGCCTTTGGGACCATTCCTTCATCCTGTTAGGATATTTATTGGTAGTATCTTTGACATTGTAGCACACAACTGGAGGAATATTGACCATTTACTTGGATATTATTCATTTTTTGGCATTATTGTTTAAAAATAGCAAAGAAGGTACTTTCAATTGGTGACGGGGACACTGTACTGAAGGAATTGCTGTCTTTTGGATGCGAAATTAAACCGAGGTCCTGACTCAGCAGTGGTCATTAAAGATCCGATGACACTGTTCGATAAGAGAGGGGATTCCCCGGTAACATTGCTAAAGTCCCAACCTGGCTCTTTTGACCTGCCACCAAATCATTCCCCGATCTAATTGGCTGTGCAAATTGCCCTCTCCCTCCCCGCCTCAACCCCCAGAGCTCCAATGAAAACGAGATTTCACTCTCAACGGAACTTCCCTGGTTAAATAAATAAAAAATAAAAGTATATGCAGTCTTAAATCAGCACTATGGTTTGTTTTTTGTTTGTTTGCTTGTTGATGATTACTGATTCTTGTGTGTATAGAATTAGAAGAATTCCTACAGAATTTGCTGTAATCTCAAAATTATTACTGTGCTGTTTTTAGTTATGAAGTCAACAATGTCCACACCCCAATTCGTAAAAGAGGATTTCATTGAGAACATTACACTGGAAGCAGTTGGCACTTTGAGAAAGTCTGATTGATTGACTGTGGCAACTCATTTGGGACTTTTTGCTTGGGCATCCATGAGAAAATGTCAAATTTTGAAAAATGTTGTGAATCATTTATCCATTTTATCCTTCTAAAACACAGGAACCTAGAAATTTGGGATTTGAAATGGAAAGAGAAGTGAGGGAATATCAAATTCGAAAAAAAAAGGTAAGAAAATGCAACTACCAAATGCAAAATACCAAATGCAACTGCACAGAAAAAAGAAGGAAAGGGAATTTAAGTTGCAAGAATTACAAATTCAAAAGGATTAATTTAATTTAATGGGATGGGCCCTATATCTAATCCTTCATCTGATTCAAAGAAGTTTGATATTACAAGACATGCAAGATTGGTTCCACGGTTTAATTAAAAAGAAGTTGATAAATATTTTCTACACGCTGGCCAAAATTTAAAATGGCCTAAGAAGTCCTGGACTATGCTTCTTCAGATTGCTATTAAAGGTCAAGCTCAAGATGTTTATTCAGCCATGTCTGTTGAAGCCAGCTCAAATTATGTGAGAGCTAAAATCAAATTCTTAGAACTTATGAACTGAGGCATACAGACAAAAAATTAGAAAAGCCCGGACAAACGATGGTGAAACTTTTGTGGAATTTACCAGAGGGAGGGAAACTTTGTATGATAGATGGTGTGCATCTAAGGGAGTTGACAGTGAGAATGAAAGACTAAGGCATTTCATGTTGTTAGAAGATTTAAAGCTGTGTGTTCACACAGATTTGAAGACCTATTTGGATGAACAGAAGGTAGAACAATTACATGATACTGCTGTTTTGGCTGATGATTATTCATTGACTCATTAAAATTCTTTCAGGCCTCCTGGTCAGGCGAAAGGATGTCAATTTATGTCAAGCCGGGGTAAATGTCATTCTATTAATTATAGTATTTCCTCCATAGGATCTGAAAGGCGTAGTTCTAATGACACGCTGACACTTGCACGATTTTTGTCCCCGTAATGCTGTGCAATGCGTCGTGGCAAGGCATGCCATTTCGATGGTACGCAGTGGAGCCTTGTTTGCGCCCTGTTCACGCACTGTACGAGCATAAGTTACGCACTGTCTACGGAATGCCCGGCCAAAAATGCATGAACACTTCGTGAAAAGTTCCTGCCATGCACAAATGGTTCATGACGTGTGCAACCTATGCATGAGCTGGGCGTGCCATAATCACGTGAACAACTCGTGACAACACCCTAAAACGGCATGCAATGACATGCACCATCGGCAGTGTTCGTGCCCAGTTTGCAAAGTGTTCATGTATTGTTTACGCAAGTGGCACGCACATGGCACGAACATTGGGGGCCAAATGCGCGCTGAATTTTTGAACATTTCAAAATTCTCTCTCTATGACATGGCACGCACCCCCGCACCCTTCACACACTCCTCACGCTCATTCCCGAAGACTTTAACATTTGCCACGACAAATTGCGTGGTATTGCGGCAACAAAAATAGTGCAAGTGCCAGGGTGGCATAATGCAGGTACTTCATATGACAAAAAGTTGGATTCTTCTATGATTGTAAATCAGGACCTGTTTGTAACTAGTGTAAAACATCAGGAGGTCCGATTACTGAGTGCTATAAATTTAAACTTAAAAATCAGTCTGGATCTTCCCCAAGTGCTTTTGTGTCCATCATACCTAAGCTGTTTTATTTAGGGGGATCATAACATAACATAACATGAATGGCAAGAACAGGCCTTTCAGCCCAACTAAGCTCGCCAGTTTCTTTATACTTTTTGTGAATGTATCCCTTCAGATACTGAATGACTCAATGGTATCTAGCTGTAAGTCAAGCCTGCTCTTGAAAACCCCCAAGGTCTCTGCCTCAACAATATGGTCAGGCAAGCTATTCCACATTGAAATTACTCTTTGGGTGAAGAAATATTTCCGAATATCAGTGCTAAATTTACCTTTGGTCAACTTCCATTTGTGACCCCGAGTTCTACTCACAACACTTGATCAAAGGAATCCTACATAATTCACTTTGTTAATCCCTTTAACATATTTAAAGACTTCAATCAAATCACCCCTGAGTCTCCTTTTCCTCAGACTAAAGAGATTAAGGATCTTCAGCCTCTTCTCGTAGCTTTCATCTTTTATACCTGGAATAAGCTTAGTGGCTCTTCTCTGAACTTTCTCTAGGGCCTCTATATCTTTCTTAAAGTATGGTCCCCAGAACTGTACACAATACTCCAGATGTGGTCTAACGAACTTGTTGTACAAAAGAAGCATCACCTCCTTAGATTTGTACTCAATACTTTTGGCAATGTATCCCAGCATCCGATTAGCTTTTTTAACTGCTGCGGCACAATAGCTAGAACCTGTGAGGGTTTGGTCGACAATCATTCCCACATCTTTCTCGTGTGCAGCACATTCCAGTTTTACACCTCCCATGAAGTAATCCTGTCTAATGTTTTTATTACCTACATGTACAACTTTACATTTTGCTAGATTAAATTTCATTTGCCACATTTGTGGATTCTATTCAAATCATCCTGAATCACTTTAGTGGACCCTAAACTATTTGCCAAACCCCCCAATTTATTATCATCTGCAAATTTAACCAATCTGCGCTCAATATTCCTATCAAGGTCATTAATGTAGATGAGGAACAGCAGGGGTCCCAACACCGATCCCTGGGGGACGCCACTCCCCACCATACCTAGCTCAGATGAGATACCGCTGACCACTACTCTTTGTGTTCTGTCCTGTAACCAGTTTTGAATCCACTTCAAAATAACTCCTATAACTCCAGTGGAGCTCATTTTAAAAATCAAATGCTTTCTGAAAATCCAAGTATATGATGTCATAAGCCCTGCTCTGGACATAAGTCCCTGTGGCCTCTTCAAGGCCTCTTCAAATTCCAGAAGATTTGTCAGGCATGATCTTCCCTTCCGAAAACCTTGTTGGCTATCCCTCAAGATACTGTTACGTTCAAGAAATAAGTCCAGCTCATCTTTTATGATAGATTCTAATATTTTGCACACAATGCAAGTTAAACTCACTGGCCTGTAGTTTACTGGCTCGGTACGGTCCCCTTTCTTATATATTGGTATTATATTGCCCTGTTTCCAATCATTTAGTATTTCTCCAGTTTCTAAAGATCGTCTGAAGATGGCAGATAGCGGCTTAAAGATGATCTCACCAACTTTCCTAAGCACTCTAGGATATAGGCCATCAGGACTCGCCGCCTTATCTGCCTTTAGTTTGGGCAACTTGTCTAATACTTTGTTATCTTGAACTTCAATTTCCGCTAAACAATCTTGAGCATTTAACATGCCCTCTGGCTAAATAAAGACTCCCTCAGGTAAAATTCTCAACAAAGTAACTGTTTAAGGCATCCGCAATATCCTTGTTATCATATAGCAGCGATCCATTTTTATTCTTTATGCACTTAACCTGCACTTTAACTTTCCTTTTTCTGCTACAGTACTGAAAGAAGCGCTTAGGGTTAGTTTTTAGCCCCTCTGCAAATTGTCTTTCATACAGTCTTCTAGCATTCCTCAGCTCTTTTTTGACCACAGCCCGCATTTTACAGCATTCAGCCTTAGTGTTCTCATTGTTATCCTTTATGTAAATCTCATAAAGATTCCCCTTTTCCCTCAAAATCCTACGAATACTTTCGGTCATCCACTGAGGATTCTGCTTTTTCAGCTTACTTTTGGACACCTTTGGAATGAATCTGCATTGTGATTCATGTAAAACCCCCTTAAATCTTTCCCACATCTCATTTACGGGCTCACAGTCCAGGAGTGTCTCCCATTTTATTTCGCTTAGATATGAGCACAAAGTTTGCTTGCCTGAAATTGAATTTTTTTGTTTTTGAATACACCTTTTTAACTTCCCATGAAATATCAAAATTAACAGCAGAGTGATCACTTGTCCCAAGTGGCTCCAGTACCTCAACATTGCTAATTCTATCTGGGTCATTACAGAGCACTAAGTCTAAAATAGCCTTCTCTCTGGAAGGTTTACTAACATACTGCACCAAGAAATTATCATTTATAACATCTAGAAATTCTTCCTCCCCCCTACCCTGTCCTTTCACCATTTCCCAATTGATACAAGGATAATTTAAGTCTCCAATAATAATAGTCCCTCCACCTCTACAAGCTTGCGTAATCCTCCTAAAAAGCATTTCATTGATTGTACTGTCCAAAGCTGGTGGTCGATAGCATACTCTTATGTTTAAACCTGTCTCGTGTTTTCCAATGAGCCTGACCCAGATATCTTCACAGGACAAGGAATGTTCAATTTCAAAATGTAAATGTTCACAATTTACATTTATGTTTTCATTCACAAAGATTGCTACGCCCCCTCATCGCCTATTACATCTATCCTTCCGAGAGAGCTTTTGACCTTCTATATTATATTCATCTCCATCCTCTTCACTTAGCAATGTCTCTGTAATCCCAACCATGTCATAGCCCTCACTAATCATTACAGCCTCAAGTTCTGGAAATTCATTTTTTATGATTTCCCACGTGGCCGCTGCTTCAAGCCCCCCACAACGCATTGTTGCTTTAAAAGTAAATCATCAATAGTGCATGTAACAAACAGAGGAAAGATTTTCTCATGATAACCAGTCACCATAGTCTGCCGTTAGAGATGAATTTTCTATTTTTTATTTCTTAAAGGGGACCTATTATGCTGATCCTTCTATTAATACATATAACTAATGTTATAATGTTGGATGTCCATACTCTACCTCTGAAAAGTTTCTAAACATAAGATACAGAGGTTTTTCTGTAATCCAAGAATGTGATTACATGAACGTGATTTCCTCTCTAAACTGCTCGTCCCAAGATCTTCACAAGATCTGTGCTAAACCTGACGTAAGGTTGTGCTGTCCAATTAATACAGACCTAGCCAGAGCCAATCACGGCGCTGGACCTGCCCACACTGGAAACTATTCTAGGAGGCACTAACAACCTTGGATCATACTATGACCAAGTAGCGTCTACACTTTTGGAAATACAAAAGAAGAACCACAGATCATTTGAGGTGCAGTTTTGACAGTATCTCTCCCAAAGCTGCTGCTCGTCCATTTATTTTTGGACATGAGGAAAGGCTAACAATTTTCTCTTCCAAATGAACATGCCACCAGAAATCAATGGATAGCTTTTTTGTTTGCTGGAGGCAAACAGCCATGGCCAAAGGGAACGTTAGCTTTTTGTGCTTGACATTTCACCAAAGACAGCTTTGTCAATGAAGGATAATTCAACACAGGATAAGCGTTTCAGCTGCTTCTCAAACCTGAAGCAGTAGTATTAATCAAGCTCTCGGCAGTGCAGCTCTTTTATACTCTTCACTGCACCTTCACCTCAGCAAGCAGCAGATGTGGCTCGTTGAGGTGGAGGTGCAGACAGCAGAGGGGGGGGGGGGACTGCAGGGCAGAACCATCACTGCCATGGTGTAGTTTCATCCCCCTTTAGAAATTGTTCTGGCTAATAAAAAGCCAAAAAAGGCAGAGATTGAATAGGAAATTCTTTCCTGTAGAAGTGATCGAATTGCTAGCTCCACATAAGCAACTGTCCACGCTAACGGAACTTATGGTATGTAAAACCTGTATTATGTTCATAACATAACAGGAGCTCTCTCTAGCTGTCGCGTACTATCCATAAAGATGCTTTCACATCAGACGCGAAACAAATTTTTTGCGCGACAGATTACATTCAAAGTCAATGCAAAGACACAAATATGAGAATTATGGGCGCGTTAAGCCGCTTTCACATGAGACGCGAAAAAAATTTTTTGCGTGACAGATTAAATTTGAAGTCAATACAAAGACAATGCATTGACTTTGAATGAAATCTGTCACGTGAAAAGTTTTCATTTTCAATTTCCGAAAAGGCCATTTAGCCTGGAGCTTTCGCCCCTCCGTCATATACCAGCGTAGAAGCTGTTCATTACTCCACACTAACGACACACCACAGTTATACACACAAACCAGCAGGTCCTTATAATACACACCTAAGCTGTCCACTTTGTTGGTCCACTTTTTGCTGTTCCTCACTGTCCATGTTTCCCTTTAAACTCAGACCCACCGGATTTCTACGATCTCTGGTCCTCACTTGGGTATGTCGGCCTGTTCTACAAATGTGTCTGTACGGGGTGGATTCTAGCTTTTCCTCAATCCTAGCTATAGAGTGGAAATACCTGTGTACTCACCATAGAAGACATAGGTAGATAGCAAATTCGAGCTTGAGCTGCCAGACTTTCGCAATGCATCCTCCACTATCGCCGCTGCGTTTATTTGAACAAGTTCATTTCATTAGATCTATACACATGTACAGCGTTTGATTGCGGAATTCCTTAGCACAGATGGGAGACGCATCTCACGTTTCACACTAGGGAGGCAGACCCGGAAAACCTCGTTTTGCAGAGTCCCGCCCAGCTCCGCCCTCCACTGAGCTGGTCAATCACAAATGAGGCGTTTCAGGTAGAGACTGCAATGGAATACAAATGGGGTTTTTTGAGGATGGCAGTGTGAGCTAAATAAGGACCCTTTTTTGGACTTTGAATGATCAGGAGTACTCTGGAGGAGTCCAAGATCAAAATATAAACTTGGAAATGCAGCATTACAGGTCCCCTTTAAGGATTTCTGTATGTCACTTAAGGATGATGACGCTAACCTAAAGCCCATTACTATCTTGAAGGATACTAGAGCTATTCATTATTTATTGTTAAGGGACCTTTTGCCACTGTCTCATGAATCTTCAGTGAACTTGGATGTTTTGTGAAGGGCATAGGTGGTTTTTCTAGGGCTCCTCTCCATTCTGTGAATTTAAAGTTGGATTAGGTGTTAGGATTAATTGCAGTTGGTGTTCTTGACTCTCTTCCAGTTTTGGGTGTGGACTTATTGTATGTGATTAAGTTGGGGCTAAGGTATCAACTGATCCTCATTTTGGTCATGTGCTAAGCACTTCTGAGAGTACTGAGAAGTTTGTGATCAGCTTTCCTTGTACAGTATGTGTCCTTCTTGCGCTGTGACTCACGCCACGGCTAAGAAGATCTCCAAAGAAGAGATTTGTGATAAAAAATAAGAAGATCCCTAAAGAGGAGACTTTCGATGAGAATGATTCCATCTATGACTTATCAGAAACCTTTGTTGAGTCATTTGTTGGATGGTATTGATCCAGTCAACAGAGATAATCTCAAGATGGACTGAGATTCTAATAATTCTTCTGTTGAAGATGATAGGGTTCATTTCCCGAAAGGAACTCATTGTAGCACAAAATGAGAACTCTGAACTTTTTACCCACAGGAACAGGGCTGTTTCTCTTGAAGGGGCGGACAAGGTTCCTGAGTATTTCTATGAGAGGGATGGAGTTCTGATGCAGAAAATGGAGGCCACCTGATGTGCTAGCTTATGATGAATGGAGACTTTATCATCAGATTGTGGATCAAAGGTCTTTATAAAGCACCTTCTCTCTTTAGCTCATCAAACACCTGTGAGAGGTCACTAAGGAGTAAAAAAGACCACTGAGAAAATTTAAAGGCATTTCTTCTGACTGAATCTGAGACATGATGTAGCTGAATTTCGTAAAACATTTAAACTATGCCAACTTGTTGCAAAACCAAATCAGCATATTCTTCCAGCTCCATTAAAATCCATTCCTGCTTTTGAAGATGCTTTCTGCAGAGTCATCAAAGATGAAGTCTGGTAATCAGTATCTCCTGACAATTATGGACAATTATGTGTGCATCTACAAGATTTCCTGAAGCTATTCCTCCTCAAAAGATTGCAGCTCCAGTTATTGCGATAGCACTAAAAAAAAAATTGACTTTGGTTAGTTTGCCTAAAATGTTTCAGTTGGATCAGGGATCTAACTTTATGTCAGGCTAATTTCATCAAGCTATGTATGAGCTGGGCATTCAGCAATAAAATCCAGTGCTTACCATTCTGAGTCTCAAGGAGCAAAGTTTATTGTTTTGAAACAGGAAAAGGGTGGGATGAAGTCATACATTCCTTGATGTTTGCTGTGAGGGACACAGTTCAGGAATCTCTGGGGTTTAGTGTATTTGAACTTCTTTTTGGTCATTCAATTTGTTAACCACTTAAACATTTAAAGGAACAATGGATGAATGAAAAGTCTGAAATCAACCCCTTTGGAATTAGTTCCAACCTTTCGAAATTTGAATCACCCAGACAAATTCTGTAGAGCTCTCAAGACAAAATGAAGACATTCTGCAACACGAAGTCAAAAGAAAGAAAATTGCAGCAAGGTGATAAAGTCTTGGTCTTGATACGAGTTCCAGGTCAGTTTTTGAGAGCTCAATATCTAGGTCCTTTTCAAATTTAGGAAAGGGTTAGTGACATGGATTATGTGATTCAAAATCTTGGCCGTCAAAAGCAAAAAAGGTTGTGCCATGTTAACATGATTAAACCATATCATGAAAGAGCTTTCATTGAACAAATGCAAAGTGTGGCTGCTTACACCTCAATTCTGTTTTGTTGCGACTGTGCTACTGAATGTGAACAAAATCGAGTTGATCTTGTGAATTTTGATGATCTTGATGACAATACTTCACCTAAATTGAGGAATTCTGAGATGATAGCCAATTTGGAAGATAAATTGTTGCATTTAGCACCTGAGCATAGAGCTCAGTTATCAGAGTTAATTAATGAGTTTTCTCATTCCAGATATAACTATTCCTATGGATTTAGTTAGTCATGATTCGGATGTAAAGGGATGCAGTACCTGTGAAACAAAATCCATATCGTATGAATTGCATAAAATTCGAAGAACTTCAAAAGGAAGGTCAATAATGCTTGATAATGATATTATTTAGCTAAGTGACGGTCTATTGAGTTCACCTTGTTTGCTTGTGCCAAAACCTGATAGAAGCTGGGGCTGGTGTCCTGAGTTGAAGAAAGAAAATGCACAGACCAAGACTGACTCATATCCTGTCCCACGCATTGATGACCGTTTTGATCAAATTCTTCAAGCTCATTATCTTATTGAGTTTGACCTCCAGATAGGGTATTTGCAGAATCCATTCACTAATTGAGCAAAGAACGTCTATGTGTTTGCCACACCTGATGTATATTACCAATATAAGGTCTTGCCTTTTGGGCTCAGCAACCTCTCAAAAACTTTGCAACAATGTGACAGCTGGCCTGTGCGGTGTGGAGACATACATTGACAACGTTATCAATCATGCTATGGAATGGAATGCCCACTTGGAATGGTTGCGTGCTTTCTTTGAAAGACTGACAGAGGCCATATTGACTGTGAACCTTGCCAAGTATGAATTCACAAAGGCTCATATTACATTCATATGACATGTTGTAGGACAAGGCCAGGTATGATCTGTACAGGGTTGACTATTGCCAATTATTCAGTGCCAAAATTTAAAAGAGAACTAATGAGATTCTTGGGGATGGCTAGTTTCTACAGAAAATTCTGTTGCAATTTTTCTGATATTTTATCTCTGCTTACATATTTGAAAAATGTACAAATAATTTTAAGAAGGGCCATTCTTTGAGAAGTGAACCAAAATGTCACACACATGACCAGACATCATAACATAAGGAAATACTTTATAAATTAATGTATCCATTTTATTCCTTGCTATTTTCCAAATCCCAAAACTATGAACGTTCTAGATTTTTCAACTTCGCAGAGATTTTGAATTCAAATAGAGGTATGAAAAACCTGCTTCCGTGTGAAGTCACACACGATGAGTCGTATTTGACCTCTGACCTTAAGTAGTTCAAGTTAATGTAAAAAATCTAATATTTCCTTGACAGACTTGAATAAGTAGTACTCCAATATAAGGTCCACAATCATGAACCTCCAATGCTTTTGTAATTGGAGGACATTTTTTCTACTATTTGTTTCATTTTTGGTCACGCGTGTGACTACGGCCCAGAAGTGAGCGTCATTGCATATTTGAAAAAGTCAAGGACTTTCTGAATTATCCTGTGTAACATGCGCCGAATTTGGGAAAAGCATTCAAACTACAAATTAATGCTATTGATGTTGGATTTATGTTGGACTTCGTGATGTTCTGATTCAAGAGGATGACCATGGGATAGATTATCCTGTTTGATATTTCTCAAAGAAATTTGAAAAACATTGGTGAAATTATTCTACAGTTGAAAAAGAGACTTTGGCTCTTTTACTTAGTCAACAGAATTTAGAAGTCTACGTGGGAACAACCACCTTGTCCATTGAGGTATATACCGACTACAATCCTCGCTTTTCCTCAGAAAATGAAGAACAAAAACAAGAGATGGATGATAAAAGCCATCCACACTTGAGATATAAACTGCGGCCCATAGTCCGAAAGGATGTCCTCTGGAAGACTGAAGTTCCTGAATACCTGCATAAATAGTTCTGCAACCAGGAGATCAGACGGCACTGCAGCAAAAGGCAAAAATTTACAAAATTTTAAAAAGCGGTCAATAATCACCAGGATACATGTATTACCCTCTGATGAAGGGAGATCAGTAACAAAATCCACGATGGTGTGCGACTATGGATGATGAGAGACTGGTAATGAGTTGAGTTTGCCAACTGGCAACTGTCGCAGTGTTTTGACAACTGCGCATGACATCAGAAGCCAGGTGGCGCCACCAGTACTTTCAGCTCATGAAATGTGTTGTTCTTGGCTCCGGCGTGTCCTGCAGACCAGGGAAGTATCTGCACGTAGAATCACTCACTCTGGAAGAGTAGGGGAACAAATGTTTCACTCACTGGCGCCAAGGTGATGGGATGATTCCTCCTGCTCTCCTTCGCTATCTCCTCTAATTGCCACTTGATCAGGGCGAGGATGCAGGACGATGGCAAGATTGGATCTTCTGCCTCTGGATCTTTCTCCACCTCTCATCTTCGGTAAAGAGTGTCTGCTTTGATGTTCTTGGAGCCTGGGTGATAGGTTATTGAGAAATTGAAACGGGTAAGGAAAAGTGCCCACCTGGCCTGTCGTGGATTCAGCTATTGTGCCTTTTGCAGATTTTCCAGGTTTCGATGATCAGTCAGCACAAAGAATGGATGACGGGCCTCCTCCAACTAATGCCTCCACTCTTCAAGTGCCAACTTAATTGCCAACAGTTCCCGGTAGCCCACATCATAGTTAGCCTCTACATATGTGTGCTTGCGGGAGAAATAGGCTCAGAGGTACAGCTCCTCTGGCACCTCGTGCCTCTGGGACAGGATTGCTCCCACCCCGAATTGGAGGCGTTGACTTCCACTACAAGGGCTTTCCTGAGTCTGTTAGCTTGAGTATATGAGCAGTGACGAACAGAATTCTGAGTGTGTCGAGGGCATGTTGAGCTTCCAGATTTCATCCCAGGTCTTTGGGTTTTCCCTTGAACAGACACATCAGAGGATGGGCAACCGCGCCAGGGTTTTTAATGATTCATCAATAAAAGTTGGAAAAACCCATGAAGGGACAGAGATCCTTTATTTGGCTATGCTGCTACTGCCTTCACCTTCTTCTCTTCCATAGCCGCTCTCTCTGGTCTAATCACGTAGCCATGTAATGAGACGGTGGATTGGTGGAAGACACACCTTTCGGCTTTGACGTAAAGTTGATGTTGTAACAAGCGTTTGAGTACTCTCCTCATGTGTTCTACATGTTCTTCATAAGTGTTGGAGTTGCTGAGGATATTGTCGAGGTAGGCGATGACAAATCTTCTAAACATCTCTGGCAGTACATCATTGATGAAGGACTGGTACTAGGCATTAACAAGGCCATACAGCATTACGCAGTATACGTAGCTCCCGGAGGTGGTGCTAAAGGCTGTCTTCCACTTGTCTCCTTCCTTGATGCGGATGAGGTTGTATGCGCTGCAGAGATTGAGTTTCTTGCTCCACAGCGCTGGGGACCAGGGGGAGTGGATATCAGTGTTTCACCGTGACGTCATCTTGTCCACTATAGCCTATACAGGGGCGTAGACCTCCATCCTTCTTTTGGACAAAAAAGAAGCTTGCAGATGCAGGTGGAGTGGAAGGACGAATGAAGCCCTGCTGTAAAGCTTCTAGTGCATACTGCTCCATTGCTTGAGTTTCAGCCACTGATTGAGGGTATGCAGGGCTCCTGGAGGGTGAAGTGGACTGGCAGAAATAATAAGATTTTTTTTTATTCTGAAAATTAAAAAGTGGTTCTATTTGGATGGAATGCATGCCTGTATTGACATATAAGTGAAATTAAATGAGTTTTACAGTTTGGTAACTGAAAATAATTTGAAATGGCACAGTGTCAGCTAGGAGAGGCCACCAAGACATTCCCGAACTAAAACCTCTCTAATTTTGCTCTGATTTACTTGGTTAGAATAAACTTTGGCATCGATAATGGTGAAATTCTGTGCTGTAATTTTCTTGGGGTTTCAGACTGCAACTGAATAATTTTAAGACAGATAAAAGTAAAACCTTTTTTGGTGCAAAAACATATTTCATTTATGCGGTGTTCCATCTTCATTTACTCTGACTTAGTGCAAGAATAAGTGCATATTTTACTATGACAAAAATTCCCCAGGTATTGCCTTTATTATTATATTATGATTATTCAAATCAACCAATTCGTAGCAGAGATATAGTCATTTCATTTTGGGCACGTCATTTTCAAGCCAGAGGCTCAGGGCTTATGGGGTTAAACCATTCAATAACACATTTGCGGAAATTGTGATGTGATGTAATCATATTAACATGAAAAAGAATCTCAAAGGAATGCTATGTTCATTCCCAGTCATGAAGCATTGAGGTTGTTCTTTGAGCAATGAGAGGATCTACCCAGTATTAGTATGTTGTTCCTAATAAAGTGCTTAGTGAGTGTACACTTTTTTCAAATTTATCAAAAAATCTATCTGTAATGCATTTTTGTGCCCCTAATGTTTACAAGATTGTGGAGGCTATATCTCCCCCATTGAAAACCTTAGAGAAACCACAAAATACATTTTTGAGAGGCTATGCTGGCAATGATTTGAAGGCCAAATGGTCCTTCCAGCTCATAAACCTCATTGCATCGTGTAATGACTTAAGAGTCACAGGGTACAATGAGGAAAAACTTAATTTCATTAGAGAGAGAGCGCCAGTCAGGGAGAAAATCCTGACTGCCCTCTCCAGATGCACCTTTTTGGAGATGGAAACTGAAGGTCTGAGAAAAATCTGGCTGCTTTACAGAAGTGCTGACATTGTTCTCGCAAGCCTTGAATTAACTCGAGCCTCATCCTATTTATTCTAAATTGTTGTTATTTTATTATGGAAATGCTCTTCCATGGCTCATATCCACTAAAGCCTACCATCATTATTTTAATATGAATGAAGCCCTCCAAAGGAATTGCTTTTTCTCTTAAATGACTTATCCTGCATCTTATGGCAGCACACAATGGACCTTTAACTTTAATGCACTCTGTGACAACTTCCTCATCCACAACTATAAAATGTCATGATTTATTCATTAACCACTCAGAAGTGTTCCATCAACAAGTCTCCTCATTTTGTAAGCTTAAAAAGGTTTTTAAAATTTTAATGTATCTTACTACTTTAAAAAGAGAAGCAATAAAATAATCATCACAACAATGCTTTGCTGTCAAATATGAGAATAATGATATTTTATGATTTGTAACTTTGCAGACCAATTTACAGGTGTGCGAGTATGTTGTGATATGTGCATGCATCAGTGTTTTACCAGTGTGTAATAGGAATTTTTGTCATTTTAAATGTAATGGAAGGGATACTAGATAAACAAAGTCATTTGAAAAGAATGCATTACATCAGACTAAGGAAATAGACCATCTGTAATATACCACGAGGGTAATGATGCATTTCAAGCTCATGAGAACCATTCAAGATTGGTGTCATAGAAATACATGAGTCCTTACGTTATGGATTCACCACAACATTGAAGGAAGTGGACATGCCACCATTTGTTCCTTCTAAAGCAGCAGTTGTTAGGCTTGCGATGATGAGTTTGAGAATGTTTGTGTTTTCATTTTTTTTTATTTAAGTCAACAGCAGTTCAGAAAACTCTTTGGGTGCTCATATTGCAATACATAGTCATGATTGTGTTTTGTAAAAAGCAAAAAACAATTGTGCTGTGACCAGGAATACGTCCAATTATTGTTATATATCGGCATATATACTCAGAGGCAATGAAAACACAATACCAGTTTGGATTCAAACACTTTTGTGACTCAAATTTATTTTCTTTTTTTAACAATTCAAATATGTTGGGTGGGTTGACTTTGGTGAATTAACTGTGTCAATGGGCCAATTTGGACAATAATAAACAGATGAATTAAACTTAACGAACACAACTTGAAAGTGAAAATTCACAACAAGACTGAACGGAACACACATTTAAAAATGAACTTAAAAGAACAGTCAGTATTGGGTGTGACCCCCACAAACATTCACACAGGCAGTACAACGTCTCCTCATGGACCTGACTAAGCATCTTAGGTTGTCTTGGCAAAGTTGTCACCACTCTGCCTGTAGTGCATTCTGGAGTCGCTGCCTGGTTTGAGGTCTGGATACTCTTGATGAAAGAGCTTATCCCAGTTGGACGTACTACACTCGAAAAGTACTGATGCTGGACTTACTAAACCCAAAACGGTAAGCCACTTGCCGGGAACTTACTCCCACCCCTAGCATACCCAGGGCCCTGTTCCATTGTTCAGTCGACAGACGTGCCATTATGACACTTAAAAATGTTTTTTTTTTTGTGTGGCTTTTATCATGCCTTTATCTAGGGAAGACAACCCCTCCTTCATTTCAACCACTGTATTTGCACAACTCCTAATCCCATATGTTGTGCTCAATATGGATTGATGAGAGTCCAACTCACACTGCTGAGTTACATGATGATCATTCATGTGTAACGAGGTTCACATTGTGACCCCAATGGTCACTTAAGAACTGAAACTGGACTACTCAGGTCCTGAGCAAAAATAAACCAAAATTTAGAGTGTTGCGTTTTCATTGCCTTTGAGTATAGTTACCATGTCAAGTTATTTTTATTGCCTAAAACAAAATAAGTAATAAATAATTGGTGATTTTATCTGATATTTAGAATGTGCAGCTGGAACATGTTAATCATGTGCCAGTCTTTTCTATTCACGGAGGCAATGGTGTTACAACCCTTGTGTGTCATTAATTGCCTCCAGTGATGTCCCGTCAGATGTTCAGAGGGCCTTCAGTAACCTCACCCTTAACCGTTCGATCGCCCTCAAGCTGTTCTTGCTTAAGTTCCCCTGATTAACAATCAAACGATTTATTGGCTGAAAAACCAAGAACAATACATGACCTATACTAAGAAATGATAATGAAAAAGCCACCTACATATATATCAATGGCTTCATGCAAGAAGGATGTAAGTGACATTTTACAAATTTTACAGGAGAGCCAAAAAACTGCTATATGACCACCTGTTATGCTGAACTATCCATGTTAAAAGTATAGTACTTGGTAACCTATTGGGATGTCTACTAGACATTTTCAGAATTTTTCATAATTTGGGAGATAATTAGCAAAATGCACTTAAGCCCATTTAGCATGGGCGAAGATGACCATCTCGATCACAGCTGCACCAATGTTCAAACGGCATTTTAACCCCTTTAGGATCGGAATTGAGACTCCAAACTTGGTCAAGAGATGGGCTAGTCTCAGTTATTCCAAAACAACCAAAAAAAGTCATTTTTGACCGAAGTTTCACTTACACCCCTCTTGCATGAGGCCATCGATATGATTGATATGGCATTTTAGGTATGGCAATATAAATATTAAAATCCAAAACTTTCGCTGACTTCATAGCATTCATATTTGCCATCCTTACAATTGTCACACAGCTGTGTATCGTGCCTGACAATGCCCTTTAGCTGTGACTACATCCAGAACGCTTCATAATTTTGTGGTGCTCTGTAAAACAGTGCCACCAAAAATTAATTAGACTGTCATCGGTTCTACCAATTAGTCTGAGCAACTCTTGGTAATCAAGATAAAAAAATAGGCGTGCAATGCACGGAATACCCCCTCAGCCCGATGTCAAAGTTTTTGGAGACGCCCGCCCGCCGCCGCCCAACCGCCCACCCGCCGCCCAACTGCACGAAGGATTGCAATACCCCGTCAGCCTTGAGGGCTGAGGGGAAAAAAGTAAACAGAGAAGTTTATGTTATTAAGCAATGAAGCAGGTTTCCAAAGGGCTTTGTTACTGCCAAAAGACCACTGCTGATTGATCCCTGTTTCAGCTGCCCACGTGTTTTATGGTCTTCTCCCTTGCTCCTCGGTGTTATCATTTGTATGCCTCACTTCTTTTGTGAATGTCCCGTCTATATAATGTCATTCTAGTCTAAGCTCTTCTGCGTGTTTCGGCATATTTATTATAAAGAAAAACATTATTGCTCCTTGGAGTCTAATTAATATAAACAAACATTTATATTAAGCGTTAAATTGTCTCCAGGATTGGGACCGCATTCTTGTTAGTCCTTTGTTCATGCCTGTATCTCCGAGTCAGTTTATTAGGAATACCTCCCAAGCCTTCATCGATTTCCTGGAAGGGGACTGCGCTGCTGCTAAACCCTTTGGTCCTATTAGCTGGTTGTCCTGTTTCTGCAAGGGGATTCTCCACCTAGCCACTGCCCTGAGATAGCTACTGGGCAGGGCGCTGACACGTCCCCACCCTTTCCAGTCATTACTAACTTACTTGGACTGCCCCACTACAGTTCTGGGCAGTGGCCTATCCCTCTTCTAGTATCGTATTTCCGTTAATAAATACTCCCTTAGTTAGTTCCTTGTGTGGATCACAACACAATGCAAATTTGCAGCATTTGTCCTGTGACAGATCATTTTCAGTTCATTCTGTGTTGCCTTGATAAAAACCACAGAGTGCTCCTGGTATTCAAGAACATCCCCCCTCAAATAAAATTTCACACTGTAACTGAGCTGTACACATCTGTATTTTCTTGTCTGTGTGTACTGTGAACAGTGAAAAAGTTTTGTGAAGAAACAGGGCATCTTTGTACATCTTTCAACCATAAAACTGTTCAGATATATCACTGAAAAACCAGCCCAAAAAAAATCTTAGCTCCTGCACATGATGGTGTATGTTCATGTTCATTCTTTTCATTTAGGTTGGAATTCAGACATATTAATACCCTTTCCCATTATCCTCTATGAAAACAATTTCCTGCACATGAAAGAGGACTGGTTAATATTCTGCACACTCATGACTTGTTTCAGTGGTGCACTAGTTAGATGAAATTCTCTCTGTTCTCCATGGAACTTTGCTATCAGCAATGCTGAGCGGGTGGGTCATTTGTTTGTGTCGGGAAGCAGTTGAAAACTCTGCTAATGTGGATTGCAAAACACCTTTCACTAACTACACTCTACCAATTTTAATTATTCACAGTGCTAAGCATTCACAGTTCACAGAGTACGTACTCACAGTTATTCACAGTAAGGAAGGTATGTGGTGAAGCTAAATCCTATTGAATGAATGGGATCAGCTATAGCTTAACTCATCAACAGAAGCCAGCATCCATTCTGCCACAGCCTGCACTCTCTCTTTCAGACTGTCTGCACTGTATCCTGCACAGCAGTACATTTCAAACAAGTTATGTGGAGTGGGGTTTGTTTTCAGACTATCCAAAGTCCATACAGAGTAGGCCTTGAATGGTTCATTAACTGGCAATATTCCCATGCTTACTGCTCAAAAGACAAATACTTCTGCTAAATGATCATTTGGTAACACTTTACTTGACGGTATCGTCATAAGAGTGACACGACACTGTCATAACTGTTATATGACACAGTCATGAATGAGTCATAATTATTATGCCAAAACTAAAAACGTTTATGACTCAAGACAACCCAAACAATGTCAACTTCTCATTACAAAAACCAAATGACACTTACTGACAACAGTCATAAACTGTTATGACATTAACAATGTTTATGACATGTTCATGACTGGGTCATGTATCAGTTATGACAGTGTCATGTCACTCTTATGATGATACCTTCAAGTTAAGTTTTACCAATACACTCTATCATTAATTCATTTCTATACTGGTTTGCCATTTTTCAGTATGATAATTTCACCTTCACTGAAATAATAATAATACAATCTTGGCAGATTATAAAATAAAATTTGGGTATGATTACAAACTTCACCTGCAGCAACCATCCGCAGCAACAGTCATAAAACTTTATTGAGATACTGATAAAAATTAATTAAAAATAAAGCATGCCTTATCAGTGACACCTGGATGTCGGAAAGACTAAATCAGAAGAGTCAGAAAAATGTTTCTAATGGTATTACTGCAGTGAAGCAGGAATTCCATGACATATTTCAGTCTTTAAGAAGGAAAGATGATTGATTGTGAGTGTAGAATGATGAAGTAGAAAAAACAAAGATATGCAATAGTTAAGACTGATGAAGCCCCAAAGGAAATCTATGGTGAAATTAGTCATGAAGACGGAGAGAGAAAAGATTGTGGAGTACTGAACGGAGATTGAGTATCTATGGTGCATTTAGAGAGATTGAGAGATGGTGGGATTTGAAGGATTGAGTGATAAAGAGGAAACATGTATGCAGTGGGAAAGTATAATATATATAGTGAGATGAAAGCAATTTTTATGATATGTTTAATGAGAGGAATGAAAAAGTGAGAAATGGCAAAGTCAACGATAAAGCAAGAAGATGGTATTTGAGAAAAGAAGGCAAGAGTGAGGACATTGCAAGGTGAAAATATGACTTTTTGAGTTGGTGCATGAGGAAGGAAAAGGGAGAGGTTTGTTTTAACAATTTATCCAAAACCAAGATTAAGTTAAAACGAACTAGGGAGTACACGCAATGCATTTTTTTTTTTTTTTTGCAAAACCGCAGCAATATCAATGTTCATGACCCAACCATCAGAGCAAAAGCAATGTTCTATTCATTAATTAGCCCCACCAAAAAAGATGGGGAGAGCTAATGTAATTGCAAGTATCTATAAGCTTGTTTGCCTGTCTGTGCACAAAATATTTGAAAAACTACTCACACTACCAAACAGAAAAGGGAGGTAGTTTGGTCAGATTATGAGATAACATCATGATGTAATATCGTGAAAATGTAAATTTGTTTTTTGCAATATCTCAAGAACTTAATGCTGTATCCACTTGCTTTTAACGCTAAGAATCAACTAAATTCAGTATCAGGACTTTATAATTTAAATGTTACAGTGCAGTGAAAAAGCATTTTGCTCATTCTTCATTCTTTCTATTTTCCCATATTTGTCACACTTAAATGTTTCAGATCATCAAACTAATTCCAGAATTAGACAAAGATAACTTGAGTAAACACAAGAGCAGTTTTTAAATGAAAATATCATTTATTGTAGGAAGAAAGCAATCCAACCATGCCTTACTTGAGGTGAAAATGTCATTGACCCCCTTACTCACTACATTAAGCAATTTTAAAAAAAACTTGACAATTAAGTTCAATTTCCTCTACAATATTGTAAATGGAGGGACAAATCTGAGAAAATGTGTGATTAGGGAAGCAAAGGAAGTGGAAGATAAGGGGTAGCAGAGAGACTGATTGCATGGGTAACAGGTGTGATCTGAGAACATGTGCAGGGCGGAGACAATATGGGAGCAACTGATCTAATACAATAAACTGCTAAAATAACAATGAAACATGAAAAATGATGAAGGAAAAATACACAACAATACAATATAACAGATTCAGACACCGTCATGTGCACTCTGTTGGGTGACTTCTAGTTCATTCATTCTTTCCTTTACACATTGGAGTAATCTGGACTGTTACATGGCCTGTAATGAGAATCAGAGATCAGGATAGAGAGCATGTATTTTTTCAACAAGTAACGACTGAAGCGGAGAACACCTTATAGCATTTTAAGCTGCCTCTTCGCAGTCATTAAATAGCAAATTTGCTGTATAAAAACATTAAATTATAGCTGCTGTGCAGCAATGATCGGGGCCGGGCAATTTTAGGCAAAATTAGGCAATTTTGAGCAACAAGCAGAGTGTAGGAAGATGAAAAAAGGCAGAATTTTATTTGGCATTTTACATCAGTTGAGGCTTGAACTCACAATTTCTGGCACAAGAGACTATGCTCTTTCTCACTGAGCTAATTGGCAAATGGAAATGTCACATGTAGTTTCACAAATTGATTAAGCCAGTCAGCTGTGTGCAAGACAGCAGCTGTTAGCGCGTAAAGGCAGATTTCAAACTGCTGTCAAAAATTCAGTTATTTAGACAAAAATCATAAAATACACAATTTGCATCTAGACAGCATGGAGATATTGGTAATTTGTTTTAACAATGATTTATTGGCTCCATAAGTGAAAAACTGATGTTTAAAAATGCCACTTTTGCATTGACTCCAATTGTTTGCATGAAAGCGAAATTCAAAATGCTGTAAAAAAAATCAGGTTTTGGGGAAAAATTCAAAACATTTTCCAAACATCATCTACCATGAAATTTTGTCCTTTTTTCACATGAACATTGTATTTAGCAAGAATTTTCAAGTATATGTTTACAATACCATTTACAGTCCAATATTTTGATGCACTGTCGGCTCAATATTCGATAAATCAAAAATCTGTGTGGATTTTTTGTGTAGGACAGTCTGAAGATGCTCTGTAGCAAGTTAGCAAGGCATCAATTGAGCAAAAATTGTGGGAGAAGAAAGGTTTAATCATTTTTACAGTTTTTGAAAAAAACAAAACTGAGTGATGGACTTCATAATTTGCAATAGGTTTAAATGTACAAAGGTTTCTTCAGTATTGGGGCTACATTTTGGTGAAAGTTGCAGATCTTCAGCACATATGGTTGATTTGTTATGAATTTTCAAAATTTTGAACTTTAGAGGCTTACTGTAGCACCACCATCAGGACTATTGGCCTGTTTTTGCGGCTGAGGCAATCTGGCAAGGGACTGGACCTTTTTGCAAAGTTTGGTGATTGTTCGTGCATGGGAATTAGGATTTCCTCGGAAGAGGAAGAAGAAATTAGAACATGCAGGATAAATATAGGGTCCTGGCGGCTTATGACTGCTCGGCCCCTAATAAATTCAAAGACTGGCTCATTGTGGATATTGTTAATATATTGAACTTATACTGCATATAGATATTGCCTCATGTTTATCCAAGACACAACAATGAAGTGTATGCCGCAGCACATTGCATTACCTTTTTGTCATGTAAGCAATTTAATGACCGTAAACCAGGGGTCACAAACCCTGTTCCTGGAGAGCCACCATCCTGTAGGTTTCTGCTCTACCTCCTATTCGGTTCACCTGATTCAAGGAATTAGCTGCTTAATTGCCCAACTCAGGATCTTGATAAGTAGCTAATTAGTTGAATCAGGTGTGGTGAATAGGAGGTAGAGCAGGAACCTATAGGATGGTTGCTCTCCAGGAACAGGGTTGGTGACCCCCACTGTAAACAGTGTTCAGAAAACTTAGTGAACACCCATGTTACATCTTGTATTTTGGACCATTTAATGGTAACTATATGGCAATTATTGTTGTGATCTGTGATTCTGATGTCATGTTTATGTTCTGTGCCTGGCTATGCCATGTTTGATTCTGTGTTTAGTGACCACTGCCTGCCCTTTGACTATTCTTAGGATCATGTATTGTGTTTTTGGTATTTAGATTTCATGTTTTATTATTTCTTCATCCCTCAGTTTCCATGCCATGTTTTCATTTCCATGCTTTGCACTTTGTCTCCCCTGTCTTGTCATGTGTGTATCTTTGCTCATGGTCCCTTGTCTTGTGTGCCACTCATTCGGGTGATTTATTGGTTTCTGGGTTTCAATCTTCTTTCATTATCTCGTGTTCTTCCTTCCTCTCTCTTTTACTTTCTTACTAACACATACTAACAGTTTATTGTTTTTGCTAATTACTAACCACACTAATCTTGTATATTTTTACTAACTTTCTAACTTGCACTCGGGATTGTAAAGCTGCACATACTAATGGACTAACTATCTCTTGATTGAGCAGTCGCTCAATTCTAATCTCCGCCTCCTTGCCTATCCCTAATTATCTTTGCTGCAAGTTTCTGTGGATTTCCACTTATACTTTGTGCTTTCCTTTTCTTTTATCTTGGCACTTTAGTACTCCTTAACCGGAGCTGTTGTTTTGTACTTAGGTTTGTCTTGTGATCCCTGTCTGTGTTTTGGCTACAGCCAAATTCATGTAATTAGTTTATTCCTCATGTGTCTCTCCCTGATCATTGTTCCCATTGATTGCACCTGTTCTCCCTGGTCATGTGTTTACCCCGGGTGTGTATATAAGATGTCTGTTTGGTACACTTTCTTGTCAGATCGTTCTCCCTAGTTTTCTTGTGCTACGTTTCTCGCCTCGATTTCTCAGTGTTTATCTTTCTGACTGGATTGCCTGACTTTTTGATTTTTGCCTCTGTGTTTTTGGATTACTGCTGCATCTGTGTGTTTTGACCAATTTTCTGCCCGACTACGAGATCTGTTTGCTGCCCTGGTAACGATTCGGATTGCGTCCTGTGGATTCTGGCTTGTCTCTCTGACAGTACTATTCCTGTGTACCAGACCCATTTCTGTGCGACTACGATTACTGTGATTGCTGCCCTGGTTTTTGATACTATTTTTGCCCAACTGGATTTCGACTTTTGGATTGTGGACTTTGTACTGTTTTTCGCCCTGCGGGGGTCACCCCCTTTACCAATAAAACAAGCTCTACTGCATTTCCTGGTTCTCGCATCTGGTTCCTGATCGCATCACAACAATTATGACTCAGACTGCTACTGCACAATAACGTTATATTCATCAACTGTAGCACCATCTCAGTGGCATGGCTAGCAACAAACTGGAAGTACTCATCTCTTTTACCCATGATCTCCTTGTGTTCCCCACTACAGAAGTCATTTTAGCCTAAACTACACATCTCCTCCCTTCTTACTTTGCATGTCTTATGAAATGTACATTGTACAAATTATGTACATAAATTCTTTATTCTTTAACTATAACATGATGCCCACAATAGCTGGTAACAGGCATTAACATTAAAAATGTATTTTATTCAGTTTATCTTGTTTTTCATTTTACAACTTAGCAGCATTCACTCAGTCTTTTCTTATCTGTTTTTTAAAATTCATCTTTATTTTAATAATGGTAACTTAGGAGTGAGGATAGACAGCCTTGATCTCCAGGCCATACCCATGGGGATTATTCTGCCCCAGTATCTTGGGTCAGCCATTAATCTGTCCCATAAATTCAAGCGTGCAGGAGGCTGCCACAATCTTTTGGCATTTTGGCAATCTGCAGGAATATAAGTCAAACTGTCATTAAATGATAAACTGGCTGCAGATGCAGATGCAATTTTTGGTGTCTCAGCACCTTTTTTCAGTCACACTGGCAACTGGACCTTGTGTCCCTGATGTTGCCGATTTGCACACTTGTCTGGGTTGGAGGACCTGTGTGTTGACATGTGCGTCTGAAGTATCTCCGAGAGATTGCTCTGCAGGCATTGTTGATGCTGAACAATGTCTTGCATCTCTGAGTGCCTCAAGGCGTTAAAGGTGGTGTGCAGTGTCTCTTTTGCATCAGGCTAGCAGGTGTCTTTGCGGATGCATGTGCACTGCTGCGGTAGTTTAGCAGAAAATTATGCAGTCTCTGATATGTTTCTTGCCCTTGTGCATGTGCGTGTTTCAATGCATGCCTTGACTCCTGTGGAAACTCTTGGGGGTGATGAGGTCATGGTTGTTCCAGACTTTGTGGCAAGATGAGCAGTTTTTGGCCAAATCTGCAAACTTTTTGTCCCTGTTTTGGCCTCTTAAAGTAGCCTCTGTCTGTTTTACTCATCTCCTCTCTTCCACTAAGTCCTAAATGAAGTTTCTGCCCCACTTAAGTTTAAAGTCACAATGGAAGTATCACCCTCATGCCCTACAACAGACACCAGGACTTGACAGACAGCTCCCATGGAAAGTCTTCAGGCTTGAGTTGTCATTCGCAGGTTGACCGCTGACAATGATATCTCTGACTGCAGAAAACTTAAGGCCATTGTGGGCCTCATTTTTTTTTTACCTGTGCAGCTGAACAGGCCATTTCCCCTCCTCACTGAAGTAGAAAATGTCCACAGAATTTTCCTCCAGCCTGGATAAACCATCTGCATTACAGTGACAGTCTGACTTGCGATACTTAATGTGAAATGCGCTGAGAACAGCAAAGCCCACTTCTGCAGTAGGGATGGAGCAAGAGACAGTATTCCAGTGTGTGGACTAAGGATGGTCATTAGGGATTGGTGGTTGGTTAGGAAAGTAAACTTTCTCCCAAATAAGTATTGGTGGAATTTTCTGACTCCAAACACAATGTTCAGTGCCCCTCATTCTAACTGAGCACATTTAGTCTCTGCCCTGTTAAATGTCCTTAATGCAAAAGAAATTAGATTTTGTTCACCATCTGGCAGTGCATGAGAAATAACCACCCCCATGCAGTAAGGAGAGGCATCACGGGCCAGCCACAGCAGGAATGATGAATTGAAGTGAGTCTGGACCTCTGAAGTAGTCAGCACATATTTTGCTATTCGGAATGCCTCCTGACAGCTGGCCATCCAGTTCCATGTTTTACCTAGTTATCGCAGTTTGTAAAAGTGGTTGGAGCAGTGATGCCAAGTTTAGAATGAAATGTTCATAATAGTTTAGCAATCCTAAAAAGGATCACAACTGACTGTCATTCTGTGGTGGAGGTGCATCCACACTAGCTGCAGCTTTTTATAGCGCTGTAAGGACTCCCTTAGTCACAGTCCCATGCCCCAGATATCCCACAAATGGCAGGCAAAGCTGACATTTTTCCTTACTTGCTCACAACCTGTATACTTTCAGTCTTTGAAGAGTAGCGTCAAAGTTGTGCAGATGCTCCTTATCATTTGCTCCAGTGCACAGAATGTCGTTAAGGTAACACTCCACCTCCAGCAATCTGCAGAGGATCTAGTCCAGAGCCCGTTGGAGCAGTGCCGGGGCTAATGTAATGTCTAAAGGCAGTCTGCAGTATCTGCAAAGTCCCTTATGTGCGTTATTGGTCGGCATTTCACATGACTGTTCTTCTACATGCATCAGTTGGTAAGCCTGATTGAGATCTATTTTGCGGAATTTTTGTCCCCCACTCAATCCAGCAGACAAGTCATCCCTATTCATCAATCAGAGGAGGTAGATACTCCTCTGCTGTCAGCACAGGTTAAGTGCTACCTCAATGTCCCCATGAGTCCGGATTCTCATCCTTTTTATGCACTGGACTGATCGCCATGGCCCACACATTGATTGTCACAGGCTCCAAACCCTGTTCTTGACCAGAGTGTCCAGGTCAGCTTCCACCTTGGGTCTGATACCCTATGGCACAATTCTGGCTCGTCACAACCAATAATGTCCCTCTAATGCATAACGCCCCACCAACGCATAATGTCCCACAGAGGGACATTATGCGCCGACCATTCCAACTGATCTGTCTGAATCTTTTCTCTCTCCACGCATGACGTCCCAATTTTTCAAGCTGATAACATCACCCTTTTTCACGCATAATGTCCCACCAAATTGCCAACCAATAATGTCACAGCCACAATGACCCATAATTTCATACCATCAGTATTTAGGCTATTTACTATTTGGGTGGTATCGGCCTGATTGACAAAGTTTTACAGGTTACCATTATCTTTGACTTTGACATTTACGTGAAGGTCATTGTATATCCTGCATTTTGTTCACTGTCTGACATTAGTGACGGATATCGAGCATCTTCATGGTCAGCCATTTCCCATGATGTGATTTAGATGGAATTTACTGGCCAACGCCACTGCAGGACTCATTTGTGGCCCGCACCAGTCTCATCATCCTTTCCAATGATCCATTTGGAGGAAACTTATTTGATGGGTAGCCTATGGGCCTCAGGTAATGCTGTTAAAATTGTTTCAGGCTAGATCTGCAGTGTGGTCACCAAGGGGATTGTGACAGTGTTGAATAGAGAACAAGTCTAATAGAGAACAGAGTTTCTCCTTAATCCTGCAAGTGAGGGTAATATCAAAGGAGAAACTCCACCATGTTTTCCGCACTAAGTTTCATGTGCTGCCCTGCCACTAGTCACTCCGTCTTTAAGTAGGCAAGTTGGTCCACTTCGCGATCATGCAGATTGTATATAAAGCTAAAAATCAAATATTTAGTACTGTAGGTTTTAAGTTTTTAATTAAAAACAATGAAGAACTAAAAACAATAAACTTACAATTGCAATATTTCAACTTAATCACAATGCAACAGTTGCCATATGGCTGCTATCAAAAATAGATTCTTGATGTCACCGAGTGGACTTTCATTTCTATAAATGCGAGATGAAAAAACAATGCAGAGTAACAAATACAGTTACAAAGTCTAGAGTCTAATTTCAAAGGTGGCACTGTCTATTCCAGTAAGATATGATCATCATAACCTCTTAAAACTATACCGTGATACTGAACGGATTAATTTGAACAAAGCCTCGTGAATAAGTGCATAGGCCTGCCGAACTAGGGGTATTCCTGATAGTATTATTGTATTTAAATTACTTTTCTGTTATCAGGTGCAAGAAATAAACCGTGCAGTATTTCAAATTAAGAAAACTGAAAGGGCAATTAACAAAATCATTGCTCAAGCCATATTGTTATTCTAGCGGGTTAGAACCACTTGCTCCCAGCAACTTGACTGAACCAAAATGGAGACAAGTGAAGGGAGACGCAACAAAAAAGGGTTTAGCGATTGAACAAATGACTGCGAACACTATCTGTGATAATGAATCGCGAGAACCTGACTGTAGTTAAGATCAACCAGGCATTGATCCAGTTAGGCCAAGATGCAAACCACTCTTTCAACCTAAAGGAAATGCCACTTCCTATGCCTGCGTAGGTGTGCAGTATTCGGATGCTTATAGCTTTTCCCTGACAGTCAGTAATATGGAGTTCTTCTGCAAGGGACTCTGGAATGTGCAAATATGGATACAAGGACGCTGTGAGTTCCCTGAATGTTGTGGAGACTCGATTGAATACGCTGATCATCCCCATATCAAGAGACAGAGTTTCCTCAATTATGTGCTGGAGAATTTTGGGCGGCAGTCGTGGTGGTACTGCTTCATACTGACTTTGTACATCATGAGCAGCTAGAGGTCTTTCCGCACGCCTGGACAATGGACTTTCTGGTGGCATGAAATGTGGGCTATCAGCATGCCCTGTGATGGTTGGTTTTTCGAGACACCAAATGCTGTGACCTGAAACGAAAGGAAGTACAGCAAAATAAGAGACAAACACAGAGAAGACAAGAGAGGGAGACTTGCACTTCCAAAGGACCTAGATCCAGTCCGAGTCACAATAAGGAAGCAAACGCGAGCTCGACAGAACAAAATAAAAGGGAAAAATCTCGGAAACCGAGATAAAAAGGAGTAGCACCAGATCGTGCCCGAAGAGAGGAGAAAAGAGAAAAATTCCCTTGCTAACAAGCACTTTCCTCTTTGCAGCTAATTCCTCAACAACTCTCTAACTAGAGACCTTACTGGCTATAATGCAAACAAAACACTGACACTCTAGCAAGGGCAGCGAAGCAGAACTTGGGTTTAAATAGAGTCCGGGCGCCGCCCCCAATTAATGCCAGCTGGCCCAAGAATCCGATTGTGGGCAAAATGATATCGTTCCGGACGAGAGCAACAAAGAAAGCTCCCAAAGCCACCGCCAGCCTCCATAAACATGACAGGACCCCACCCTCTAAGGGACAGCTCCAGAGGTTCCTAGGGAACCCCGTGCACGGAACTCAGAAATGAATGTGGGACCCAGAATATCCCGAGATGGAACACAGCAGCGCTCCTCGGAGCCAGATCCCTCCCAGTCCACAAAAAACTGGACCCCACGCCCAACACACTTCTCAGCCAGAATGTGGCGCATGGTGTAAACTGGCTCATTCGTGTTGGTGGCGGGGGTGCGTCGACAGGTGCTAGGATGCTAGTGCTAACCAGCTTAATCTGAGAGACATGGAACAATGCATGGATGCGCAAAGATCTAGGGAGGTTTAACTGGACAGTGACCAAATTGATCTTCCGCACAATCTTGAATGGGCTAATATATCGGGGGGCCAGTTTGGATTCTACCTTCAAGGGGAGGTCCCAGGTTGACAACTAAACTCTCTGACCCACCCGATAAGATGGGGCCAAACGATGCCTTCTATCAGTGGCGGATTTTTTGTTTGTGCCCCGGGCGCAACAGAGAAGAACAGACTCTGGTCCAAACCGACCGACGGCAACGCATGAAATAGTTGACCGAGGGAACCTCGGAATCTTTCTCAGTCTCAGGAAACAGAGGGGGTTGGTAACCTACCTGAGCTTTAAACGGGGAAAGACCCGTGGAGGAATTCCTCAGTAAGTCATGGGAATACTCGGCCCATGCTAAAAATCAGCTCCATGAAGCTGGATTATCTGCCGCTAAACATTAAAGAGTGTTCTCCGATGACTGATTAGTCCACTCAGTATGGCCATTAGTCTCTGGGTGGAACCCCGATCAATGACTACATCTTGCAGAAGCCCATGCAGTCAGAACACATGGTTAACCACAAGAAGGGCCGTCTCCCCCGCTGAAGGCAGCTTGGGCAGTGCGACAAAATGAGCGGCCTTGAAAAAATGGTCAACTACGACCAGGATGACTAACGCAATATGCGTCCAAGGGCGCTTGGGAGCACAATGGTCGCAGCAGACCAGAGGGAGGGAGGTGGGAACTTTTGTTCCTGGAGCAGATGCCACGGGCAGCAACAAATTCCCAGATGTCCCTCATCATACCCAGCCACCAAAAACGTCGCGCCAGGAACTGCTTAGTCCGATGGGCCCCCGGGTGCCCCGCCAAGTGGGAAGAGTGTCCCCACTGGAGGACCTGTGGCCTAACTCTAGGCCGGACAAACAAACAGCCAGGAGGCTCCCCCCCAAGACAGGGATAAGTCTTCAAAGCCTCCTGAACCACTGCCTCAACCTCCCATTGAATGGGGGCCACAATCTGAGCAGCCGGAATAACTGGCCCTGGGGTAGTATCACGATCAGATCGGTCGTAAATCCGCGACAAGCCGTCAGACTTGATGTTTTTAGAGCCAGGGCTGTAGGTCAGTGTAAAATTAAAGCGGTGAAAGAACAATGACTACTGCGCCTGCCGGGAATTACGTCACTTGGTTTGCTGAATATATTAGAGATTTTAATAGTCTATCTATGCCACAAAAGGGTGTTCCAACCAGTGGCGCCACTCTTCAAGCGCCAACTTGACCGCCAATAACTCCTGGTCACCAATGCTGTAATTCCGTTCCGTGGCAGACAAAGACCGAGAGAAGTATGCGCATGGGTGTAGCTTATTGTCCCAAAGGGGGCGATGGGACAAAATAGCACCCACACCAACCTCCGAAGCATCTACCTCCACCACAAATGGGACGGAGGGATTGGGCAAAACCAGAATGGGCTCTGAGCTAAAACATTTCTTTAATTCCTGAAAGGCAGCATCAGCTGCTGGAGACCAACAAAACACAGAGGCGGTATTCTTCCTGGTACGTGCAATAATGGGGGCAGCAACCACACTAAAATTACGGATAAACCTCCTGTAAAAATTAGCAAAGCCCAAGAAGTGCTGGACCTCCTTAACACTTTGAGGGGCAGGCTAATTCTTGACCAGAACCACCCTGCCCGAGTCCATGCGGACCGACCCCTTGGAAACGATAAAGCCAAGGAATGATACAGTTTGGGCATGAAAAGTACATTTCTCGGCCCTGACAAAAAGCTTGGCATTAAGAAGGGCCTCAAGCACACGTCTGACATGTTGTTTGTGTTCTGAGAGTGTTGGAGAGAAAATCAAAATATTGTCAAGATAAACGCCGCATTTGTCAATCCAAATGGCGGTCACACCCGTTATTGACTTTCCTGTTTGACCCCTACACCAGTTAAACCTCTCTCGCGCATTAACATTATCGTGAATGAAATTGAATGATGTTTACATGTCTTCTAAAATTATTCATTATCTCAAATGCATCATACGTATATACTTCACATATCAATCCGTGGAGCTATTCCAGATTTCATGAGTGGTGCGTTTTTTTTGTACTCAGTATATTACACATTCATAAATGTTACACATTCATAAAACATCCATAAATCATTTGCAGATGTTATTATGTCCCTTAATCAAAAGTGAACCCTATTCATCCTTAATAAATATCTAATAATGTTTGCTTAAGATTTTTAGACTTTTTCATCACATGTAATAAATGTTGTTGACAAGTGTTGAATCCATCGTGCTTATGAAATGCTATGAAACCATTAAAATCTCAATACATTTACTTAATCAAAAAATATTTCCTTAAGTCATTCAAAAATGTTTCCCTACACATCAAATAGCATTAGTTTATAATGAATAAATCCCATACAAACAATGCAGCGTTTTTAAAAATGTATAAAACATAAAAATTTTGTACAACTTAAGTAATAAATTGTTTAATAATTATTTACAAATGTACATAAATGGTTTATTCTTGATTAGTTCAAGATCTACTAATAGCTTATGTCTTGTAACTTAAGTTATGAATGTTTTAATCATCATTTACAAATTTAATAAGTGGTTTGTTTTTGATGAGTTAACTATCCACTAATATCTACTGATATCACATAAATGTCTTTTAAATGATCATTATTATAAAGTGTTCCCAGTTTTTGTTTCCAAGTATTAAACGAAGCCCTTCTTCCGTGTGTTTTGGTTTATCAATGGAAAAGAAAAACATAATGACTCTTTGGAGTTTAATTAATAGTAACAAGCTCCCAAGCCTGAAATTAGGTATTCGGGATTGGGACCACCTTCTTGTTAATCGTCTGTTCCTGCCTTTTCCTCTGAGTCAGTTTATTGGGTTCACCTCTCAAGCCTTAATATGTCTCCAGGGTTAGGACTGCATCCCCACTGAACTCTTCATTTCTACTGTCAATCAGTCCTACTTCTGCGAGAAGGATTTGCCACATGGCTTTTGCCCCTGGGTGACCACCAGCCAGGGTAAGAACTTGCCCCTACCCGCTCCAGTCATTTCCAACTTAACTGAAATGCCCCTCTAAAATGTAGGGCTATGGTCTTTCCCTCTATCATAATCATATTCCTGTTAATAAACACTCCCTTGTGGATTGTACCTGGAATCTGTGTTTGGTTCCTTGTCTGGATTATAGCACACAGTATTACATAGACCTCAGTCATGACTTCAGTGTCCTCAATGGTAATGGCAGTCATGCATGGAAGTACATCCCCAACACAGAAAAAAGTTTGAAAATATGGAAATATATGTAAAATGCATAAAAAACAGAGAGTTGTGATTGCTGAATTTACTTTGACTTGCATTTCATTGCAGAGAGCATGAAAACAAAACATGCATGATTTGCAAGATATGTTTTTTTTTCTGGGCAGCTTAATTTAATTTGTATAAATATGAGTCTCTTCCTGCCATTCAGGCCTGCACTGCATTACAAAAAAAGGTTGGGATAGGGGGTATTTAGGACAAATAATGAGGTATAATGATGTATTTTGAAACAGTTGATGTCAGCAAGTCATCGTAATCATGATTTAAAACAAAAGTAGCGTCCAGACAAAGATGGCTTGAATATTATCAATATGCCCGCAAATGCAAAAAAAAATCATTGAAAGGTTTAAAAGTTTAAGGTGACTTATAGTGAAGCAAACATTTTTCCAAGATATTCACTTTTTAAACTAAGAATTACTATCAAAATAATTCTATTAGCAACTTAAAACACTGAGTTTCTGCAGCATCACATCAGGGGTTGCCATGGCAACGGCTGTTTTAATGAATATACAGATACTGAGAAAAACACAGTTACTGAGATAACTAAACAGTGTTTGGTTACAATTTCAGCTGTAAGGTGATGGAAAAACATTCCTAATGTCACTACAGAACTTTTTTTTTTCCAGGTTTCTATGTTCTAGTAATGATTTTGACCCTGCTAAATCAATTTTGGTGGGAAACAGCTGATTAAATATGCTTATTTTGATTTACTCATATTCAGAGGTACATATGACAAAAAGAGCTTGTACAGACATATATCATCAAAATGAAGAAAACTGCCAAATATGAAGTTAATTGAATGACAGTTGCTGAGAAATCTGTATTTTCTTGTTGAAAATCTGCATTTTTAGAAAAACCTTAATATAGTTCGGCAGTAATAAAGTGATTGAAGTTTGACAATAATGTTCTCAGGAGGAATACATTTAGTATTTAGTTTTTAGGATTTTTTTTTACCTCCTTAAAGGTAACCTGCCTTAGTACCAAGTTTCATAAGAATGGAAGCAATTCCTTGGTGGCTATCACTGAAAGTCACCATGCTCATAGCTGTTCCAGCCTAGAAGACAGTGTTTGTGACGAATGTTTCCTTCGGAACACGACTCCATATTATGGACTATTTGACGGACCACTTCATGTTCTAACCTCAAAACGAAAATTTTTAACCAAAATTGGCATTTTGCTTAGCTATAGGTCCCCTTAAGGTGCCTCAATGAAAGATAGGAAGTGATTTGTCAAGTATTAGAGGACATAGTTACATTCACAAATGCCAGTTTACTGTGCAGAAGCCTTATGTTAAGATTGTCCAGAAGTTTGGTGAACATCTCTGGGCTTGGAGGCATCTGTGATGGACCATCACACAGTAGAAAATTACATATACTACGGTCAAATTAATAAATATTTTTGGTCTTTTTGGAAGAATTGCTCTGTGTTTCTGACCGAAACAAAAAAGGAAAGAACTATTTAGACTGTTACCAGCATTGAGTCCAAAAATCTTTGTCATGGTATGGGGCTAGGGGTGTGCCTGTGCCCTTGGCAAAGGCAATCTGCACTTGTACAAAAACACCATTAATGCTGAAAAGTACAATGAGATTTCAGAACAAAATGTTGCCTTCAAGACAACATCATTTCATAAGATGCCCATGCATATTTCAATAGGTCAATGCAAAACCGCATTCTGCATCCATTACAAAGGCAAGGCTGCAAAAGAAGAGGACCCAGCTGCTGGACTAGCCTGCCTGCAGTCCTGTCTTGCCCTCAACCATTTTGTCACACATTTTGAAACACAAAATGCGACAGCGGAAACTCCATACTGTTGTACACCTAAAAACTTCTTCACAAGAACAATGAGACAAATTGCCCCAGCGACACTTAATCACTTAGGGCTCTAATTTCTTGGTGCAGCGCAGGGTGGCGCGGCGTGGCATAGCCCACGCAGTGGTAATTTCGTCCGGTGCAGCCCGCGCAGTGGTAATTTTGTGCGGTGCAGCACAGTGCGCAGCTACTTTGGCAATTTGGTAGACAGACGTCCGCTGAGATGGGTGTGGTGGCGTAGAAGGGGGAGGTGTCACATATTCATCATGAAGCAGTGACAATTTCGTGGATAAAGGATCCGCCGAATGTGCGCAAAGAGCTCACCAGCTCCAACCTGGTTTACTTTCTGTGCAGTGGTAATTTGGTTGACTGGCGCACAGTGCGCACACATCACCGAAACCTCACAGGCAGGTTTCCAGAATGTCAGGCACATTTCAATGCAATAAATAATTACAGCAACCACTACTTAATGTAACTATCTGAATCAGCTCATAAATTATAGTATCTTTATTGATTGTCCTGATGTTGAATCAAAGAGAGAGAGAGAGAGAGCGAGAGAGAGATAGAGATGTGCACATGTAGGCAAATGAGTGCGTGTTTAGGCTTTGTGGGTATGTGTCCTTCAGCTGCTTTCACACCGGACGGAAAACAAATTTTTCGCACGACTGATTACATTCAAAGTCAATGCAAAGGCATGTTTTCGCGTCTTTGCATTGGCTTTGATTTTAATCTGTCATACGAAAAATTTGTTTCGCGTCCAGTGTGCAAGTGGCTTAATACTATTATTGTCACTTAGGTTTTATCGTTTTTAGTGGGGGAAAGGAAAACAGCCTGATTGCTATGATCTTGTACTGAGTTAAGATCACATATTTGATGTGTGATCAGGTAGACACCAGGAGCGAGGTGAATGGGAATGAGGATTTTATTTAAACAAAATAAAACAGGCACGAGGGCCAACAAAAAACTTGGCCCAAAGGGTTGCAAAAGACAAACTAAGGTGAGCTTTACAGAGCTATGAACTAAATAGCAAAAACGGCAAGAACAAAAATTAAAAATTCAAATTCAAAAGTAATATCGTGGCAAATGCATTTTTTTTCTATTCATAAAGACACAATGAACAAACCAAACACATGTGGCCTCTTGAGTGGATCAGTGTAAGGCAATGATGAACTTTATGATTCCTATCAGTGACGCACATACACAAATTCAGGCAAATCTGCATATTCAAACCCACTAAAACATTCTGTGTCATGCCACCTTGCGTTATCTAACAGGCAGCAGAGGTGCCGCTTGCACTTATGCGCCTCAGATGCTCAGAGACTGAGATTTTTTCATGAGCGGCCGTCATATTCCTCGGCTGGGAAAGTGAAATGTGGGCGCTGAGTAATTTTTTTTCCTCTCTTGGAGGCTGGGAGCTCCAGAGAGTGAGAGAGAGCACTTGTTATTCCATTTAGCATCCCCTACGTCTCCCCATCAGATAGGGGTTGCAATCAGCTCAGAGGATGACCCGAGCTAAAATAGATTAACCCCTGACAAGAAAGGAAGTGCATTGCGGGCTAGTCAGTACAGCTGGACAAGTCCAACCACCCCACACACCCACTCCAAACTCCAGCCAATAAACAAGTCTGCTGAGGCTGGAATGAAATGTCCAGTCACAGAATAGCTGCTCATACAAATGCACATAAAAGTAAACAACCACATACACACATCAGGCTATTTTGACCTCTTTGTTTAGAGGAGCCCATTTTCATTCTTGAGTCCTCTATTATAGGCGCATGGTTTAATACTTACCTAAACTATTTTGTCTGCTGAAGATCTCTTGAATTGTTGATAGGGCTCCCCTATAGCAGTGGTCACCAACCCTGATCCTCGTGGTCTACAGTACTGTAGGTTTTCACTCCAACCCTAATTTGTTGCTCCTATCTTGACTAATGTGCTGGTCTCAAGCTGTAGGACGAGGTGTGCTTTGTTTGGGTTGGAGTAGTCAAAAGGACAGTAGATCTCCAGGGTTGACGACCACTGCGCTCTCAGAGAAGCCATTTGGAACCACATTTTCTCTATGTCCATATAGATAGCTACAAGTACTACTTCTATTACTGATACTTATACTATTTCTTCTACCAATAATAATAATAATAATAATCATCATCATCATGATCATCATCATTATTATTTTATTAGTTTGTATTATACCTCAGCCAGGAGGTAATATGTTCACCCTGGCGCTTGTTTGTTTGTTTGTTTGTTTGCCAGTTAACAGGACAGCTTAAAAAGTAATGGGTGGAATTAAATACATTTTGTGTTTTGATAGATAGGGTGCTAAGTGGGAAGTGATAAAATTTTGGAAAAGATCCATAATCTTAGTAACTCTTAACTAATAATCTAGATTGAGCCAAAGGAATTCCTGTGCACGTTAAGACAGCACTGTAGACACTTGTTAATAATTGACATGGAATGATTATTACTCCCTCAACATTTCACAGCTCAAATGAGCCAAAAGAATTTCTAGGCGCGTTAAGATGGCACTTTCCAGACTTGTTTAACACTCACATTCAATTATAATAGCTCCATCAACGAATTGCAACACAGCAAGGGGAATGCACTCTCCAAGTGCTTTCCAATTATTATTATTATTATGATGATGAAGATGAAGATGATGATGATTATTTATTAATTATTTTTTTATTGATTACATGTTTTACAGCACTTAATTTTTCAGAGCATATTGTGCTATTTGCACTCCTTAAAACATTAGTCATTTCACACGCCATTCACTCCCACACTCACACCTATGAACAGTGTTGTTTTCACACAGCATAGCATGCATGCATGTATTTGGATTGCGGAAGAAAATGGGAGTACCTGGCGAAAATCCATATAAAAACAAAGAGAACATGCAAAATCCTCACAGAGTAGGCCTAGGATAAATTCGAACCCAAAACATTTCTAGTTGTGTGAACAGTGTAGCCCAATGTGCCAAACATTTCCGCCCCATGATAAGAATAACAATAAATATAGCTGCAAGCAATGATGACAGTCTCCAAGCTAACCATAGAAAGCCATCACATGCATTTTTTAGCTACTAATGATATACCATATCAAATTTGCTCATGAAAAAAAATGATGCAATGGCAATTTGTCAAAATGCCTACGAGCGCTAAAACATTGCTAAATAACAGATCAAGAAATGTTTTGTAAACAAGTGAGATATGAATCACAAAATCTTGAAAAGTAATCAAACATATTTTTGACATCAGTCATATGGTCATTGAAAGAGGAAAAACTTTTGCTTGATACACGCTCAAGCTTTTTCAGATTTTGTTGCACCCCAACAAACCAATTATGAAGGCAGCAAATTGTGGTAAATATTGAAATTCAAGGTTTGCTTTGAATAGAAATGGCCAAAACTAATGAGCCCTGGGCATGAGAAATCGACTCTATTGTCAATAACAGTCAATAATTGGTGATTATATCATGAAATAACTTCATTCCAATTATAAATAGCATGTATATCACCAACAGTTCCATCATGAGGAACATAAGGCAAAATAGCCATTAAACACTGCTTCCTGGGAGCCAGAGTTTTGGACATTGTAGATCGTATTCCCAGCCTACTGGACAAATATCCACATGTGAGTAATGTTGTCGTTCATGTCAGTACTAATGATACTTCTTACCAGTAGTCTGAACTTCTGAAAGATGGTTTAATTTCTTTGTTAACTCACTTAAGTATAGTGGGAAATTTGTTTTTATTTCTGGCACGATCTCGACTCTGAATCATGGGGTAGGGCGTTTAAGCCAAATTCTTAGCCTCCACACATGGCTGCAGTCCATTTTCCTTTCTTACAATATGTTCTTAATAGACAATTTTAACCTGTTTCGGGAGCGGGCAGCTTTCTATAAAGGAGACGGAATTCATCCCACTCCGCTTGGTTCACGGAAGCTATCTGGGAACATTTTACTCACAATGGACCTCACACGCAAATGACTTTGCCGAGCAGTGCAGCCAAACGACCTGAGGGTTACCACTTCTGGTTCACAGCTACCGGTAAACTTTGATGCAGTAGCTCCCTTGAACTTACCGAGTGGTTCTTGTTTATTAGGTGCTAAATTATCACCTCCTCCTTGTTTGGCGAAAGATCATTCTTTACTTGTGTTAAATTCAAGGAGCCTCAAATGTGTCACATCTGCAAAAAATAAGTTGACAGAGTTTCAGCAGTTGGTTTTGTGTAATTTCTATGATTTCTTAGCAGTTTCTGAAATGTGGTTGAAAAATGATATTGGTGATAGTGAAATCCTACCTGAGTCATTTACTGTGTATCATAAAGATAGGGAACACCGACGATGTGGAGGAGAATTGTTCGCGTGTAATTCAGCTACTCAGTAAGGAGAAAGGATTCAGAGCGTGATGATTTTGAAATCAGCGTTGTTTTTGGCAGCCATTTTTGATTTAGTTTTAATCACATTTTAGTCATTTCTATCATTGATAGTTTTAGTCCAGTTTTAGTCATTAATTTTACTTGAAAAATAATGACTTTAAAAGATCAAATTAGGCCGATACAGATATAGGAGATTGTAATCGAGGTTGACAGGTTGTGTTCAATTCATAAAGCAACAATTAAGTCTTTAACACTTTTGTATAATAACCAGATTCCTTACCAGTTTGATAGCGCTAGCCTAGACTTTCCTATCCATGAAGATGCAATTCCGTCATGCTGTACAGGCTGATCTACTAAGAATAGTGCATTAAACACAGATAAAGTGGTAACAGTCAGTGGAATGAATGTTCATCACTCCAATACAGTCAAGAAACAAAACATTCTTTCTTTGTAGCTTTATTTCTGAGAACCTATCAATGTGCAATTAACACACACAGTGTCTGCCACTGCCAGTGCATTTGAGAACATGCATAAGATCTCAAGTACAACAGACATTAGCTTGTACAACCCCACAGCAAAATACAGCAAAAAGCACAGTCTGTGGTTATCGCTGTGCGACGTCACTGTCAGAGCCTTGTGGCTTTAGCCCAACAGCAGACTTGACGTATGATAACAAAGCACATAACTCGACCCATTTAACATGTCGCAACATGCTGACAGAGCAAAAACATGCCATGATGAACACACAACTATAAGAAGCCCACGCTGTCCGTTAATGTAATTCATATATTAATAGCCGTTAATATGCCGGTTGAACATGCTACTAACATTAGAGTAGCCAGGTGTGCTGCTGCTCATTTAGACATAAGAAACAGCAACAGGTCTGAAAAGCTACATTTCCCCCCATATGTTTCACAGTAACTCAAATATCAGTAATCAGTAAAAATGTGTATTTTTTGCTAATCATTATTGTATCAATTGGTTTGCAATTGTTCAGCACATCTGAAAAATGATTTGCAAAAATGAGAAAAGTGTCAATCGGATTTTAAATGATAAAAGGCTTTTTTATTTTTTCCAAATGACAAATTACAATGACACGAGAAATACAACTCCACTCTGAATGCAAAACAAATTATTTCCAAAAGGTATCAGTTTTACCTGGAACAATCTTAATTTAATACAGAACACTTCCGTTTCCCAGTGAAATTTCTGCAAACCACTTTTAGCCTGCAAGGCTGTCTTATTTATACCTTACTGTAGCATATGATGCTGTTTAACAACTGATCAGAGAAGCATTTCCATTAAAATTTAGTCACAAAAGGCACTCTCCAACTCAGAGTAACTCAACAAACACGTCTCGTCATATTTTCGTCATCAAAGAGCTAGGTTTAGCTTGTCACCGTCTCGTTTTAGTCATGAAAAAAAGGTGCGTTAACAAAATCATTTCATCATCGTCATCGTTAACGAAACAGAATCAGCCAATGAGTAAATAGCTCCTTTCACAAAGGAGAGAACAAAAAGATGTGTGTAAGCATGCAAGCCTATATGAGAGCACTGATGGGTATACCTGCGTGCATGTGAATACAGTGTGCATGTGTGTTTGTGTAGGAGCGTGCGTGTGTGCGTGTGTTCGTGTGTGCACTTCCGGCACATTTATACATGTGTTCAAAATTTCCCACAGGATATCCGTGTTCAACCAAACAATTTGTCGTGAGACATGAGGTGCCCCCTCCCCAGAAATGTCTCTCGTTCATACTGTCATTCAGTCATCAAACTATATGGATGAATGCATTGCTTTTGAAAGCAACATTTGTATTCAATCAGCCATCTGACGTACATCTCTCCTAAAGGTATTATGCCTTTGCCTGTGTCGTTGTTACATGCTGAATGTTGCCCTAATTGATTTTCCCTGCAATCCAGTTGTCCTTGTCCATTGCAGTCTCATTTTGTTGATTGATTCTCATTATTTAATAGTTGAGTTGTTCCATTCTCCTCCCTCCATGTTTTACTCCCTGTGTTTACACATACATTTTCTACTTTGTTGATTGTTGTTTTATGTAATTAAGTTCTTGGTTTTTGTCTTCACTTTTCTGAATTGTTGTCTTGCTTTCTTCATCTTCAATGTTAATCTTTCGAAAAAAACGAGGAACCCTTTTATTCAGAAAAACTCCTCAAGAGTCTGTCGTCCTGGCGAGAGGTTCTTCCAGTTTCTCTTTCTCTTCAGTTCAAAGGTGTGCCACTGCTCAGTGTGACCTGGTTCATTTGGCTTGCCTTCCTGGCTACTGACCTCAGACCAGTCCCTTTGACAATGCCTTGCTCAGCTCTACATCTTCCTGTTTGCTCCCGCCTGATCACGCTCTGACTCTAAATGCATTCCAGCTCTGAAAGCCTTTTAAAGGCCAATTACCATTGATCAGCGCTTGGTTCTGATCTGAAATTCATGAAAGCAGTACTATTAGCTTTTGACTCTATGTGCAAAATTACTTAATTTTCCTGAACGCAACCAAAACAAACAAAAAAAAAAAAAAAGAAAATGCTATGAGCATTCAATCACTCAAAAAATATTTTCTCCAAGGTCTCTTGATGTACTCCTGAATCCAGCTCTGCATTTTGCTTGTTAAAGCAACCCAAAAATCTGCTGAGGAGGCAGAACTCTGCAATTCAAGAACTAAAAAAAATACTTATGCTAGAGTTTGGTTTGTTTTGTTTCCCTGACAGACAGCATACTTTATTTGCTGCGCTATCACTAGAACTGCAGAAAAAAAAAAAGAAATAAAAATTGGCGCTGCAATAGGCTAATTCCTCTCAATGAAAACGCACCCATTTCAGCTTTTCATGAATTTGTCTCCTTTCTTGTCTTGTTCCCGCCCGCAGTTTTGGTGATCAATCCATTTTGACACAAATGAAGGGATTGATTTAAACCTCCAACAGCCAGGCCCATTGTGGTGCTCCATCCATCAGCAGAACAATGGCCTCTTGAGCAAAGCTCAGGTGAGAATCACTCCATCAATGCGGAAACGGGAAGTGCACAGTAAGACTCACAACAAATGAGAATTAGCCACCTGTGTCGCGAAATTGCCCAGGGGGACGAAAGAGACTTAATTTACAGACAATGGGAGTGACAACTGCATGTGTAGAGAAATAAACTCTTCTTCGAATAATCTCCTATCTCCTGATCCCATAAATAAACAACTAACTAATCTGTCTCCAACTAATCCTTCTCCAAAACTGTTTTTTTTTAATATTGTGTACTCTTCTCAACCACTCCCCTCTAAACTTGTCATCTTGTGATCCACCAGTTCATAGACTCATTAGTTTTATAATTTATTTATTTATAATTATTTATAATTTCAATAAAGTAAATGATAAGCAATTTTGATTACATATTAATGGCAAATTAAAAGATGCAAAGAGGTAATGTAAGCTTCCTTTCAGAGACGTTCTTTTGAAAGAGGATAATTAATTTGTTGCAATTATGAATTAAGCTTAAACTGTCAGTCACTTTCAAATGTTTAAGAAGTTCAACTGAGGTACATTTTGAGAGCAGAGTTCAGTGTAGTTCATTATACCCCCACTTCTTGCTGTTAAATCAAGACAACGCAGGGATATCGGAATGATTACCAAGCAAATAATGTCTCTCGCAAGCTCGATTTTGGAGATATTATTGCAGAGCAAAGTTAGGATTTCTACGTTAAAAACAATTCGTTTATTTTATGCTGTTTATCTGTTGACTTGTTTGCTTGTTTGTATCCAAAGACAAAATGACTGCGCATCCAGCTGCATGATGGTCAACTGAATTCATAATGCTTGCTTATGGTAAGTAATGTGACATTCTGTATGTAATCTACAGTACACAAAACTTAATAAAAAATATAAAAAATTAAAAAATCATTAAAAAAATATTTTTGAAATCATGTTCTTGTTATGCAGATCTGAAGAATTAGCTATTTGTGTCCTGTTTTTAGCACAGAGGGGATTTTTTTTATATACATAGATTCACTGGCAAGTTGGAGAAGCACCATAAGGATTAATAGCAATTAGTCATTTCTGTCAATGTCTGTGTACCCATGAATCCCAATCATGTGGTTCTTGAATCGTTTTCCAATAAATGATGTCAGAACCCTAGTATAAATTCCTAATTTTTTCTCCTCCCATCTAGCAGCTTATGTGCTTATTCCAAGTATTGTTTCATTTGATTGGTTTACGTCTTGCGTGCTTTCCTCACAGGCCTTAGCACAGACTGTATAAAAAGATGAAGCAACCGTGACGTTACCCATTGGTTTCAGCATACCATTTAGGAAGCCTCAATTTTGGCAATTTGAACAGTGCCATTTTGTCATTTTGAAACTGGATGCGATTCCTCTTGGACGAGAGTGTGAATTGAAAATCCAGGGAGGAGCGAGGGGTGGTTCTAGGGGTGAATCTGATCTGATGAGGATATGCCCCTAAAGCATTTTCTGGCCCTATAGTCACCACCTATCTCTGTAACTCGTTAAACCAGCCAACTGCCAAAGCAAAATCAGTGTTTTTGCTATGTATGAATTGTACATATTTCATTTCAAGAGATTTCTCTGTGGCACATGTCTGGTTTTGCGAGATTTGAATAAGGTTGCCACCTATTGGCATTAATAGTTAAATCAACATGCTGCCAAAAGAAAAACAGTGTTTTCAAAATGTACATAAGACACATATTCCATTTCAAGATACTTCTCCATGGCTCATGTCTGCTTTTGTCTGATCTGACATATTGGTAGCAGCGCCCCCCATACTGATGTATTTCTGAACATTCGTCCCCTTATATCCAGACATTGGCAAAGAGTGCCATAAAACTGCCTTTAGCATGTTAAAATATCCTGAAAGGGCTGGAGGCTCAGCTAATTTCAAGAGTCTATCTTCTTGGTTAGCATTTTAATATGCCCCTGAACATCACAGCAAGTTGGAGATTTTGTCAAAATTTTTGTAGCTGCTGCTCCAAGATGGAGCATAGAGCCAAATATGTTTCTGGTGTCCTTTTTTTAGCCCAAAGGAAGGTTCAAATTAATGGTCTACCCGTCCCCACAGGCGTCAGATTATTAATGTTAATCCACTGTAGAAACGGGACAAAATTATCCCGCACCCAACTTTGGGAGCAAATATCTCAAAAAACCTAAAAAATTCCAGATTAAATACCTCAAGATTTTACTCACCTTACATGTCTGAAAAAGGAAACAGGTAAGATGATTTTGGTACTGGTCTGTTTTAAAAATTAAAATAAGCCTGAATTTGTTAAAAAATAATTTCCCGTTGTCCACAGATTTCTTGTCATTTCACGTATGACCAACGTTATCACCAGGTAGTAATTTCACTTTTAAAAAATTTGGGTATCCCAGTATCAGATACAATTGTAACTTCTTTCACGCATTGAAGCAGTTATCCACAATATTCCTACAAAAATGGGCATTTTTCCTCAAAAATACTCAATTTGGTGCCTGAATTTTCCGCTTCTAGGTGGCACTGTAGGCATTTCAATAAAAATTGCGAGCTCCAACTCCAGGATTCCCTGTTACCCATATATGGGCACCATTCTGCCAAATTTCGTGCAATTCTGAGATGTCAACTCCACTGCCAGTGCCACTCTCTCAGAATATGGCGCTTAATACTTTAATCGCGGAAAGCTTAAGAATTCGCGCCAGCTAGATTAGTAATTTACGTAGTTCATCCATTCACAGTCAGTGGTTCCAACTATGCAAGTTTGCATCTTTGATTTCGGGAAGCAACCCAGCTGTGCAAACAGGGCCTCATTTGAGCTGCATGGGCCATGCTGCTTATCGAATGCGCACTGTGGAATCAGAGTTACTTGACTCTAAAGGTCTTGTGTTGTCATCATGTCTGTAGGCGACCAATTTTGGACACTTTACCTCATCAGAGCCCAATAAAACTCTCAGTAAGTACTGCAGTTTTGGTGCACCATACCGACAGGCTGTTGTTCCTTCTCCCCCTCTGGTGTGAATTTTTTTTTTTTTTTCAATTTATGGAAATAATATTCTTTGACAACGTCTTGTTTTCCTAATGTTTTCAGGGTGACTTCCACGTTTGGAACACCTCCTGTCACGCCACATCTGCTAATTGGTAAATTTGGATCAATCTTCATCTTGTTTTCGGAAATCTCCTCAATAAAAGGCTCATTTTTGAGAAAAAGCTGCAAATTTAGGGCATTTAATTAGCAGGATACTGTCCATGATCTGTTTAGTGAAACGCATACCACATTATTTTTTATTAAAGAAAATTCGATGAATTTACGCTTTAATAATAGTAAATTATGGATAGTCTTTTTTCCTAGTTCAGTTCATGGGAACACGCTCCCAAGGCTTATTCTCAGTATCCAGGATTGGGACTGCATTCCTGTTAATCTTCTCTCAGTATGTTCCTCTCAAGGACTGTATAAAACATGGACGACACGTCTCCATTCACTCCCACTCAACAAAAATGGAGCCTGCCATGTTACACATTTCGAGCCTGAGTCGGCCCAGTAGTGATCGGAGGGTAAAGCCGCGCTATCGAATCCCACCCACACACCCATTAGAGCAGCCCCCTGAACTTCGTGGGCTGGTAGCTACGCTATTAACGTAAGTGCCCGTAATAGCCAGCTCTCGCACTGAGATGGTCCAGTTTACCATAGTTAAGTGAAAGAACCCAACTGCCGGCAGCATAACTATTCGGTCATTAATAAGGTAAATAGACTCTATGGCTAAACAGACCCCACCCCAGTCATCTGGTTCGAAATTAGTTGAAGTACCTAACTGGTTATCTATGATATCTTGTCACTGAATCTTGCTTAAGAGGCTAGGTATGTAGCTAATTACATTAAGTAATGCAGGTGTCAGATTTTTGCCACTTCTGGGCCACATAGCTAGTTCCAGTCAAAGTTCTCAACTGGCACTTACCCAGTGTTACAAGCATATTAACACCGACTTTAGTTGTATTTTCTAAATCACGTTCCGCCGGGAAAGTGTCATTTCCTGTGTGCATGTTCTAGCTGAGTAAGGGGTCGCACTTAAATTTTTCAATACATTTGAACGGTCGATCGAATTTTGAATTAAAATAAACTGTCCTTCTCACCAAAGTTAGCTTGCTTTGGTTAATAAGTCACATATCTTACCATTTGCTAATATTGTATTTCTTAAAAATGTAACATAATTGGAATTGAAGATAACCATCCTAGCTTGGGGGACTGGCAATTCATTCTCTAAATGAATAAACTAAATTTATAAACTAAAGTTTATAACATTAAGTCACATCTACTTCATGCATAAAAAGCACAATACCACCTGATAAAACATGGAATAATAGAATATAAACATGAAATATGTTAATTGCATAAAATGCTAGAAGTGACATTTAAAGGTGACATTTGCATTTTACAACCAGCAGGGTCAAAAGTTTAGATTATTGGGGACAGCTACATTCGCTGTGGGGAAAAATGTGCAAGGGAGACCATCGAGACCAACCTTGGTCTAGATGCCCAGGTCCAGTGGTTTGCCTGGGGTGGCGTGGTGTGGTTTGGGGAAAACTCCCCCCCTTTATCCAACCAGTGCCTGAGAGGAAGAGCTGTGACGGAGGTCCCGCTGATCCACTGTGGCGGGAAATGACTTCGGAAAAATCAAGAGTGTGAAGCTTGTCGCAGGGATCAAGCAGGACTTGGAAATTCTCCATCGGCAGTCCCCTCGGATGAAGATCATCTTCTCTGTCATCACCCAGCGATGCTGGTGGAGGTCTTCCCATCCAAAGATTGACAAAGCCTGGCAATATGTCAACAGTGTGATGGCTACCTTTGTTTTGTCTATTAGTGGAGACATCTTGCATCATCCTCAAATAAAGCTTAGAGATCCTGGCCAATTTTTGCTTGAGTTCATTTGGATTTTCAACATCAAATATGGGCACAAAAAAAGTCATAGTTTTTTTTCCTTTATGTGATGTTTGATGCACTTTTTATTCATTTATTTATTTTTATACTACGGTGGTAGCCATCATACTTGTTGTTTTCCCAGCTCTTCCTCTCTACCCACCTTCCTTTCTCTCTTCCTCTTCAATCTTCTCTCCAAACCATTTGCTTTCCCCAGCCTTTCCACCTCATGGACTTCCTTAATGTTTCCCCACAGCAAATGCAGCCAGTGGGTTGTCTTTGGGCCACACAGAACTTTATGCTGTGTGTAGTTTTTGTTTAAATAAATATTTTTATTTAACTTATTTTTATGCCTCTGATGTACTGCAGCAGACAACATAGTATATGTGAAAGAATTTCAGAGCGAAGTTTTTTGCTCATCGTAAATGTAAAGACCCTTATTGTACGTTACAGGTTTAATTTACCTCTAACACAGAAAATGTACACTGAATTACAAAACATTTCTCATGTACTCCCAGTCCAAGGACAGATGACTGGAGTCTTTGTTGGAAAACTGAAGGCTCAGAAGTCAAGATGAATGGCTTTTGAATGTATTATTAAACAAGCAAAAAAGAATGACAGTTTATGGCAATATTTGAAGACGACATGGACAGAACAAGCATAAGAGAAGCCAGTTACATGTCCATTATTATTCAATCAACATGGACTTGTCTACCTCCAAGTGTAAATCAGCGTTTAACAGAACCATTGCGTTTCAGTGAATGCATAGTTGAGCAGTTTTGACAAGCATTTTCATCAGTTTTTTATTTACAAATTACTTCAGAAGTATTCTCCAGCAGTATTACAAAAGAATTGCTTGTAGCATCCTCCGAGTCTTCACTGGACCTAGGTAACAGACAGTGGTTTGGCGGCTTTCTGTAATCACATGACAAAAAAAAAACCCATCTGATTATTTGTGAAGCTTATGTTTGAAACCTGAAGTGCAGTCTGCCTTACTATGACAGCAGTAAAATTGACTTGCTTGTTCCAACAGACACATCTGGCAATTTTGCAAACAGTAGTTATGTCATTAAAAAAAATACTAGAATGGAGAAAAATTCAGTTTTATATACTTTGAAACTAAATTTTTTCTGCTACAAATTTACATTCCTTTTTATGTGGGGTCACATGCACCTATTCCACCTTATTTGAAAGAGGTTTCAAACATAGGCGGCATATGAAGAGATATCAAATTTCAAAATAACTTCCGATAATTTTCAAGAAATTATAAAGCTGATCAAGGAAAATATTATTTTGTCATTGTGCAATGCCCAAACTCAGCTCTGACCATCTAAATTAAGATACTGAAAGCATTACTGTTGTGTTCTGGGGTCCTGGCCTTTGGCCAGGACAGCATTTATGGTTTTAACAGTGTCATGTTCCATAGTTCATGTTCATAGTCAGTTTTAACAGTTTCTTGTATCAGGTCGTTGCATTTCATAATTCAGGTTCATTGTCCATGTTTTTACTTTTCCATGTTTTTGTTTTCGCCAGGTCTGCCAAGCCACTCCACTGCTTGTCTGCGTTCCGCCCCGTGCCTTCGTTGTTGCACATTTCAGAGCTCTGGTTGGCTTTGGTATTTCCCCCTTCCTTCTGTGCTGTGCTGATTCGGGGCTGTCTAAGCTTAATTGGCAATTAACTCTTTTTAAGTTACTTACATTTACTAACACTCACTGGGTTGGTGTAATTCTTAGATAGGCACATTACTAATATTACTAATTTAGACAGGGAGTTTATTGTCATGATTCCTGCTTTGCTTTTTCAAGATCTTGCTGTGCTTTTCTGTTCTGAACATTCATGCTGCTTTCAAACTGCATACTTAATTGGTACTTAAGCTGAGCACGCTCATTCTCTTAATGAGCAAGTCTTGTTATCCAATCTTGGTCCATGTCTCATGATCTTGCCCTGCCTCTTGTTTCTACTCCTCCAGGTGTTGCCCTTCATGTCTTGATTTCCTAGCCTTTATCTGGATGCGGTGGAAGTTGGCTGGCAGACTGTGTCTCAAGTTTTGTCGCTCATGTTCATGCTTCCAAGTCCTTGTTCATGGTCCTTGTGTATATAGCCATAGTCTTGTTATTTATTTTTGTTCTTGGATTTCTGCCTGGAGTTTCCAGTGGTTTTTTGTTCTTGCTGTTTTTGCTCTTTAGTTCATTGCTCTGTGAAGCACATCTTTAGTTTGTCTTTTGCAACCCTTTGGGCCAAGTTTTTTGTTGGCCCTCGTGCCTGTTTTGCTTTTGTTTTAATAAATTCCTTATTCCCCTTCACCTCGCTCCTGGTGTCTACCTGATCTCGTATCAATTACCTTGACAGATATGTTTCAGTGGCTGAATTAATTAATCATTAATTGCCGTATGCAAGGTAATGAGAGTTAACGTTAACGTTATCTAGCAAGCTAGCTGACTTCAGTTAAGGTCACTCAATAGCAAACGCAGCAATAATTAAGGAAATGACTATTCGCACTTATGTAAGTGCGTCCAAGCACAAAATTGATCAAAATTTGCCTACATTATCATAATGTTCAGCCCTTTTTAACCATGCTTTCACCACGGTTGACCATGGTGAGCCAAGGTCTATCAAGGTCAACCATGGTCGCAATTCGCAGGGGTAGCCATCCATTTGCAATGTTCTAACGTTGATCCCCCAGGTAAGCAGAATTCCTACTAGGCAAAGTGACTCGCATTTTGTGTCGTCCTAAAATTCTGAGATACAGACGGCAGAACTGGAAGCTAAAGGCTTTAACTACTGCAGCACTGGCCTAATATTTCGAGTTCATAAGAACAACATTTTATGACACAGTGTCGTTCACTTCATTCAAAGGCTTACCTTAATAGATATTCTCTAAAATTAAAAATGTAGATTTTGCCAGTTACGAATGCCTACCGATCACTACCAACCCCTTTTGCATAATATCAAATAAAACGTTAACAGCAAACTTATCATAAAAATTGATTTTAGAATATAGATCAGCATGGTAAGAACTTCTTAAAAAGGAAGAAACCATTTTCAGAAAAAAACCATTGTTCATGTATGCAATTTTTTCCGCATGGCATTTCTCGCCTTCACTAACATGGAGGGGGCGGGCTTATAATTTGTACTGCAGCCTGCCAGTAGTTGGCGATCGAGACTTTTTGGCTTCACTTTTCAGGAGACGTTCGGCTGTCCATGTTACATACAGTCCTTGGTTCCTCTGCTGAGTCTATTAGGAACAACCTCCCAAGCCTTCTAAGGTTATCAGGATTGGTACCGCATTCCATCTAAACTTCTCTGTCCTACCATCTGACAGTTCAGCTCTGGTGAAGTGTGCACTCCACTTGGCAGCTGTCCCAGAATGCCACTGGCCAGGCATAGAATATGCCCCCATTTTTGCCTGTTACATGTCAACTGAAACATGCCTTCGTGCTCAGGGCTCAGTCCCGCTGTCTTAGTGTATTACCATCGATAAACCCAACCATTGGATTGTACACTGTCTCCGAATTTGGTTCCTGGTCTGAATCATAAAACGTGTAATCCTTTCATTGCAAAATTGTCTAATGAAATGAATACCATTTGCAATATCAAGCAAAAGTTCAGTCTAAAGTTTTACATTTTTCATGATCTTTGAATTACCAAATGATGCATTATGTGTCTTGTTGGAAATTGAACGCTAGTAAATCCTGCAGTCAATTTATTGCTTTGACAAAAAATATCTAAAGCTCATATAAATATTACTGTAGGCATCCAATACATATTCAAAAAAAGGAGGGAGAAGAATTTCCCGGCTTTATATAATACATTTTTTTTTCATAGAATTTGTCTCACACCATTTGTCACTGAAAGTTTACTTTGGGTATAAACAAAATACAAAACAGAGTAAACCAAATCACCTGCATGCATTTTCCCATAAGCAACTGATTTGACTTTGTTTTTCGCTTGTTCAAGAATGTTGAAATGTTTTGCAAGATTGTATTAAATTGTGTTTAATTTTACATACATTACCAGCTCATAAAAATTCTAAGCTGCTTCTTGTCACCACATAGCTTTTAATCTTTTCGAAGGAAGTCTGATTCCCATTGGAAAATAATCCTGACTCCTAGGTTAGCAACAAAAGCTTAGAGCTGGCATGCAAAAGCACAGCAGAGCAGATTGGAATATCTCTCTCCATTTCTAACTCTCTTTCATTATTGCAGTCTGTTTTTCTTTGTCCTACCTTCTGTCTCTCCCCCCCCCCCCCCCAACCACACAGAGGCACGCACACACTCACACACAGCCATAATAGTTATTCACACAAGGATGCACGTACAAACAATTTCCAGACAGGGACCCACATATATACACACACACACACACACACACACATGCATGCAGAGGCTTACATGCACTCACAAACCCATTAACCAAATGCATTTAATGATACGACACACTCTGCATACATTTTTATATGCCTAATTTTAGGTACATGGCTGACAGACATGATGGTCAAGTTCATCTTTCTTCAATTCATTTTTTTGTGCTTAATGCTCACCCTCTCCATCATGGGTTATCTGGTTTTGTTTGAAGAACTTAATTTGCTCTTGCTAAGCTTTACAATCTGCAGTTCTTTTATTTGGCTCTTGCTGCCAATTATGATGGTTTAAAAAAATAAATCACACTTAATATTAAGGATGGGACAAATAATCAATATGATGATATATTGTCACCTTTATTCAAGTGATGTATAATCAATACACTTGAGTCAAGTGTAAATGGTTTTTTCTTTAATTTACAAACGATGTAATTGATGATTTTCTCACTTTATGCCCATTGACATAACCTTACTGGTATGTCATGACTTCATGACACCTAGGGAGGGTGCCATTCAAAAAGAGAACAACAGCCATCTCAAAGGCGAAGAAAAGTGCAGTGGATACCCAATAAAAGTACACTGGCTGTACTATTTAAATATATTTCTGAGTAATTTTCGAAAAAAAAAATTTTAGAGGACTAAATCAGCTTGAGAAGATCACATATACACATTGTTGGCTGTGTGCCATGTTTGTTGGAATCGGGATAGCTTGCCACGTCACCCAGATACTGGAATTTTTGTACGTGTGGAGGATAAAAATTTTAGCCAATCAAAAACTACCTCTTGTGGCAATGTCCCAAATGTTATGATGTGAATGGACACCTAGAAATAAAAAGTTTATACTAATTAGTCTTGATTATCACTCGTGCTGCATCTTAATTTTACACAGAGAGGTCAAGGTTCAAGATTGTTTATCATTATTAGAGTGACAAAATGTGCCATAACGCTGCTGAATGCGGCTTGAAAACCCCCATGGTCTCTGCCTCAACTCAGACCGACCAATGAAGAGTCGCCGGTTATGTTCTTCCTTCTTTTTACCCAGTTGTTTCAAGGAGCATGTTTCCACAAAATATGGAATTGAATCACCCATTAAATATCAAAAGACTTTGAGAGAAGATGCCATACTAATAGAATTTAGTCACCGGCAGGCCTCTAAACCCTAGCGCCAGTCAACTTAAGCTGGGCTATATAAATAACTGCATTTGTTACAGATGGAACAGGTAGGCTTTCCAAATCTTCCTGTGTGTCAACTTAAAATTTATTGTTGTTGTTGTTGTTGTTATACCAATGACTATGATATAGGCCATTCACCTCAGAATATAGAAACCAATACTGGTACAACACTCAGCAATGTAAAAAACAATATTTATAATAAACATCACACATATTGGTACAAGAGTTCTCAACTATCATTGAAGAACATATGAAGAGTTTGGTTCCAAAACACAATAAGTGCCAAAACTTCAAAAATTGAGATAATACCATAGAGCGGTTGTCCTGCAGTTCTTACACATGATGCAAAAACTCGTCATTGGAAATGCATACTATATGGTATATTTTTTCATGGTCAAAGTTTGTGTTTTTCTATAAAATGCAATAGGCACCAACATAGAAAAAGCTGATTTACTCAAAATGACTAAAATGGATATATTGCTTTTTGGAACCAAACTCTTCATATATATCTGATCTTTTCAAGCTGATCATTTTGCTCAAAATTTTTTTTAAATGCCCAAATATATATTTGAATGGTCGGGCCTGTGGATTTTATATTTTATATTGGGTATCAGCTGTACCAAGTGTTTTCTTCGTCTTTAAGTTGAAACGTTGGTAATTTTTTATTTTTATCTTTTGCATTGTGGCTATGGCTATGCTACTGCCCCTTTTTACATTTGTATTTTTACCGTAGTTGGCAACTGTCCAACACTGGTCAGTATTCCTTCTTTCTTCTCTCCAGGCCCGGCGCTAGAACAGGAAATTGGGTGGGCCCAGACACGTCCCTTTATGACAATTAGGATAGTCCTGGTTAGTTGATTTTCCTTTACGCGTTTTCCAATTATCGTAACTGGCAACTGAAGACACGGTTTCTCTCCATATGCGAACTAACAGCGATGAAATCATGGGGTAAAGTCAGTACTATTACTGAGAATTGGGGTGGACAAAACATCCGTTTTAAACACTTATTAGCCCTGACCTGCTGTCAGTCATTTTCATGATTAACAAAAGGTTCACTCCGAGAGCACTCCACAGTTAACAGGTGCTGCTTGTTCTCCCTGATTAGGTAAGATGACAATCATTCATCTGGACACCTTTTTGCTTAATTTAAATCAACATTATTGATCCAAATTAATGTTTAGTTGTTAATAAGGAAAAGTAATTGGGAACAGAGGGAGCTTACTGAAGGGATTTTATACCTCTGATGGCAAGTAGCTAAAAATTCTGGGTTTAAGAGGTTAACATGGATTATTTTGTTGTCTTGAACGGTTTTGAGAAAACTCAGAACACCAATTTACTACATTCATATTTATATTCTATTTGTGAAACCATCTGGCCAAAGTGCTCCTTCAAATGAAAAGGTGATAATGCATTTTATTCAGACTACTTTACCTCCACTCTTAAAGCTCTTCACAGATATCATGTGCAATAATGGAAATTTCAATATAAAGGATGATATCAGTGATAACATGATCATAATTGGAGTGCTAAATTTGATTATGAGCATAATACTGTATTTTGCATTGCTTTACTCCTTCGCACCCAGTGGCATATCATAAATAAGCATAAGTCCAATCAGTGCCACCACTGTTGCAAAATATTAAACGAATACAACATGTTTGTGATGATTGCATTTATCTGTGCAGAGTACCTTTATAGGGTATTCAGAGATCAAAAGTTAAGCTCCATTGATTCACCAGTCATAAGAAATATGGCAGATGAATCCACTGACTCAGACTGACCTGCTAACTCATGTGAAGTTCCTAATTAGTTGGATATGTTTATGCTTTAGGGTGATTGTGGAGTACCAAAGTGGTGCAAATTGGTCACGGGACCTCATATCTGTCATTATCCGGACTAGGAATCAAGTGTGAAGGCAAAGTACAATCCAACAGTAAGGTTTTTTGATAGTAATACAATAACAGTGGGACAGAGCCTTGAAGGAGAAGGCACAGTTAAGTTCTGATGTTGTGGGCGAAGAGGGCAAAGCCAATCTCCGGCCAGTGGCTTTCTGGGATGACTGCCAGGTGGAGTGCGCACTTCACAGAGCTGAACTGTCCACAAGGAAGATGGAGTAGCTCAAGGGGAATTTGGTTCCAATCCTGATAACCAGAGAAGGATTTGGACCTTGTTCTTAATAAACTGGACAGAGGAACAGACTTGGACAGAGCTAGCAGGAATGTGGTCCCAATCCTGGACCCTGAATTAGGCTTGGGAGCTTGTTCCTATCAAACAGAACAGAGGAGCTCATTCTAAATGGGTAAACTCAAATGTTGTCCCAATCCTGGGCCCTGAATAGGCTTGGGAGCTTGTTCAAATTAACTGAATTAAGAGGAAGGCTTCCGCAGTTTAATATCATGAATGGTTAAGTTTCACTTAATAAGAACAGAGTCTCTAATAGGAAATAGTGATGGGTTCTAAACACACGTAGCAAATTACAATTCAGCTGCTAGCAACTGAAAACAGGGGGTTTAAGTACAAGTCACAGGTACATCAGGGAGTAACTATGAAACAAGACACAGCCGGGGATGAGGCCACTCGTGAGACGTAAACCGATTAAAGGAGAAATACTTCCAATAGACAAGCAAGTTGTTAAATGGGAAGAGAAAGGGAAGGCATTTACACAAGGGTTGAGATAGAATCTGCCTTGGACTGCAGCCCACTAGAACCATGCATATAAAGATTAATGTTTCTCACAAATATATCTTCGTTTTAAGCTAAGACTTTACTATCGAGAGTACTTTAAGAGTACTTTACTATCAAATATATCATACATGTCTGCAATTAGGGGTTCCACCGTGGATTTTTGACCTCATGAGAAGAATTCGTAATGGGCCCCAACACGCCAACTATGGCGTATTAGAAAGGTTTTTAGTCAGAGCCCCTGAATTTTCCAAGCCGTCTTCCACCTTATTGCACTCGTTCCTAAAGGCAGTTGTTGGTTCAAACTTTAAACACAAGGCATCACTATCCTCCACCACCATCAATGGCCATAACTCATAACGCTATGAGGAGCCACCTCTTCGTGGAACAAGCACCTGTGAGAAAAGAAGTAGAGGGTCAGGTGCACTGTGGAATGAGTAGCAGACAAACGTGGAGACCCCAGCGTTCTGGACCCCGGTTTTGGAAAATTGCCCCTTGGGACATGGAATTTCACTTCACTGGTGATGAAGGAGCCAGAGCTCGTGCCGGATATTGAGTGGCACTGGCTGGATATAGTTGGACTTGCCTCTATGCGCAGGTTTGGTGTCTGGAACCAAACTCCTTGATAGAGGATGCCCTCTCATCTTTTCTGGAGTTTCCAAAGGTGAGAGGAGACAAGCAGGCATCATAAGTAAGACCTCTCTGAAATTGTTCGTTGCCGCATTGTGGCCATACATGATGCTGAAGACATTCAATGCTGCCATGGCACGGGAGGAAACACCATCAAGCTTTTAAAAGAGATCGGTTCACTGACAACTAGTGGCAATGGAGGAGAAGTCAGAGGTTAAGTGCCCCTGATGTTTGTTATCTGTGTATGACAAGTAAAAAAAAAATATTGGCGGTTGACAGCACGACAACTCTGTGATGATATTAATTGCAAGCCGCGCTGCAAAGGCAGGGCGGACTGTGTGCACTTTGTCACAGATGCATGCTGGTAAACTTATATTAATGGCACATGCATCCTGACAGAGACACTTCTGGGCTGTGAAATGCAGAGAGAACTAAACTCATCTGCTTTCTCACAGAAAGGACTCTAGTAAATTTACCCCCTATTGTCTTATCCTGCGGAGATATTTCAGAGCCGTGGGAGCATATCGATCAGGGTGTCCCCCAATTCACCCTAAAACGACCTTCCTGAACTTACCCCTGTGCCGGACAATGCTACAGGGTCATCAACTGTACATTTACAGAACTGCACCCTGGGAATGGGAGGATCCAAGGATCCAAGTGGCAAAATACGCATTTCACCAACAATGTTACAAATATAATGTGTATTTCTGATATATTGGAGGATAAGAGCTGATTATTAACATTAATGTAGATTATCCTCGTAATTCTGTATTGTACCGGAGGTTTCATGGCAAACTGTACTGCAAGCGTATCGTGTTTGGTGTAATTTTGCTCCACTAAAATTCCGCAATCGCCTGGGGCGTATTTCGAAAGGGTTGAAATTAGACTAAACCCTCATTCAATAAGTATGAAAAGAAATATGCTTCGACTACTCCTCGTGGTAATGTTCCCTCCGAAATTTCCTCTCAGTAGGTGTTGCCTTCCTGATTACCCAAATGATTTATGATCCTGCTGTTGGAATCACCTCTTGAGTTTGGCATAAAAGGTAGGAAATAAAAGGATTCGGGGAGGATCGCAACCAACTTCCCATAGGTGCATCTGCATGCCGTGTGTCGCTAATAGGAATTATGGAAGATCGTTGACAACTTCCCACACGAGCATCTATATGTGTGTAGCCGCTATCACAATGGAAGATTGCATTAAAATTCCCCCATGCACATCTCCATGCCGTGGTTAGCTTTAATCTAGTCATGGAATATCTTAGGCGATTTCTTACGTGCTCTTGCAGCCGTGTGCAGACGTGATATAGCTTTGGAAGCTTGTATTCATTCTTACAACATTGTACACTTTGCATATATGCATAGTTGTGAGCTGCACCAGGTATGAATTTGACTTCTGCTTTACATTTTCTGTAGCAGTGTAATTGGTTTGGGAGGAGATTTGGCCCCCTGAACCTAGCCAATAACAGACGGCTGCAGATTTGCAAAGTTTCGAGGGCACGTTAAAGACACACTATAGTGCTGGGGAGTAAACTGAAAGGCCCTTGTGTCCAGTGAAGTATGAATTGACAGACTGCTGTGGCTACGTCTAATTAGCGAGTATGTCGCACTTAAGTTTGCAGGAAACATGTGGTACGTGGGTGACAGCTCACACTTAAGCAGAGGTGCGTGCTATATGAACTCTGTGAACAGGCAAAGCTGGTGAAAATGGTCAAGGTTTCTATTCTCATAGCGAAGTGGGGTAGGGATCAGATCGTGGGTTCCCACCTGGGTGGCTGATAACCACTACGGGATTCGGGGATCTCTATTGACTGGGTCACCAGCCAGTCGGGTCGTAGAGGGCAGTAAGTCCACAAATTTGGCCGCCGCGCTCGGCTCAATGTACAGTCAGTTCACCACAAGCCAAAAGCGAATTCTTCAGTAGGCGAGTGATGCTTCTGTGATCAGTGGGCTTTGAAAAGAGGACACCGGGTAGCAGAAGGCAGAGTTCTCATCCTAGGGGAGCCTGGACGATGATCTCTGTGGAAAGGGATCTAGCCCGGAACTGCGCCCTGGGAGAGGGAGGTTCAAAGGATCGAAGTGTCTTGTGATTTAAGCTTGTGCCTGCCTGGCAAAATAAATTGATAATTGTATTCTGTTGTGCGTTTCTGACTCTCACTAACTTGTATCCTTCCAGCCCGAAGTCCTGTCTCCTAATAGGGCAACGTAGGACTGTAATCGCGATGCCTGCTCAACAAGTTTGGTCTGCGTTATAAGGTGGATTTTCCACACAGTGATTGTTGTTATTTTGATTAGCTTTGAGGATATTCCTGTAAACTGAGCGGATCCTAGTCACTGCCTGGAAATCTTATACAACACAAAGTCCCTAACTGATAATGTCACACTTTAGAGTTACTCGCTTTGGGCCCCAGTAATCCCTAGTCATTGCTATTCTCTATGTCAAATTACTGCGCTTAATAATACCGCCAGCCTCTGAGTTAATCCACCGAATTGGGCTGTACAGATGTTTTGGTCCGGCGGACGTAAGGTATAGACCAGTTATGAGTCCGACGCACAACGGAGCTCTAAATTAATTAATTGGAGTCAGATCAATTTTATGAAAACATATGTTAATTGTAACCGCAAATGGTTACAACTAAATTTTCTATCCTAAATTTGATATGGAGTCAGATGTATGGTAACCGCAAGATATTAGAGTTGCAACATCTGCGAGACACGCTTCAGGCTCACTTGAAAGCGGAACGTGAGTCGACATCATCACGTTTGACCTGAGGCAGTGGCCTTGTGCTGACGCTGTAGCCAGACGCCATTTTTACAATGGAGACCTTTAAGCCTTTATATTCCCTCGAAGTGAATAAAAATTGACCGAATCATGGATCAAAAGAAGTAACACAGTATCCTTGTGAGGCGGGCATTGCCATCTGAAAAGAGGCTGATTGGTTGGGGATTTTACTTGCAGCAAACTCGCTTCTAAGTTGCACAAGAATTATCTCATTGAGAAAGAAATATCTGGTGACATCAAAGTTATGACTTGCCCTGCTCAAAGCTCAGACTTTAGTCTGAGCGAGCAAATCTGCTGTAAAATCAAAAGATTCTCTCTGGAATGAACTTCAAACCAAATGGAATGGCTTAGCGAGTGAGACAATAAAAAAATGAGAAAACTATTGTATGCCTGAAAGATTAAATGCTGTAATCAAACCAAAGAGTGTCCACACTAAATATTGACTTTTTCTCTCAAAAATACATAATTTTTGTATTTACAATATTTGTGTACTTATGTTCATCAATATGATCCAGTATTACGTGAAATAAATACTTGGAAAGTACTTGGATGGTGGATATGTGACTTTATATGTGCTTAAAAGTTCAGCTTGTGGAAAAGTTATTGGTATGCTTCAATATGAGACTGTATGAACCGCAATTACTGATCAACTACAAACAAAGTATAATCCTTATCTAAGTACCATCTGCAGCAGCATTTACTACATAACATTCTGCTTAAAGATAGAATTTTGAGAAATTTCAGTTAATTGCCGTCCATGCACTCTCATAGTGTAGCCTTCCTCTTTGATGCAAGGAGATATTTCTTGGTCATTAATGGCGGTGCAGCTTATTAGTAGCCTCCTTGCTTGGTAAATTAGTTGAATTAACTGTCCGATTTTCAATAGACAAAGATGTTGAGAGGTAACCTGCATTGTGATAATGTCACTTATTGTCAGCAGAGTTTTAGTTTTACATAAGCAAACTTTACACATGGACCTGAATTGGCAAAACCACATTTTGAGGCTGCTTGGCCTCTAGGCTAATCAAGCTTATGCTGTGGTTAGATGCCTTCATGGTGGTCTGTCGTGCATCTGTAAACTTTTTGCCTTGTCAGCGCTCTAGCACCTTCAGTTTTCAACAGATCCTTTTAATATTGTACATGTGTGTATGCGGGATGAAAATCTATGCCAAGTTTGATTTTGGCCATATTTGTCCAAGTGGGCATAGTAGCTTTGCCACTATTTTTAATAACATTTTATAGGTGTATCAAGCCAATTTGACACTAACACAGAAGAATATGTACCGTTTTGTGAGCAACTGGAATTCAGACGCTTTAAAAGACATAGACGTTTTATGTCACCATTAACCTATTCAGGACTTTTGGGGTCCAATGCACTTTCATTTATTGTTATCTTTTTCATTTTAAATGACACTTGTCTGAGTAATCCTCCATGGTTTAGTCACACAAAATACAGAAAATAATTTTTTGAGTAATACAAAAGATATCACATTCTTATCATCAAAGCAGAAGGCACTGTACCATTTTTATCCCCTTGAAAAGTTCTGGATACTTCCTGGCTAAAATAATGTTGCAGCAGCAGGATCATTTCTTTTAGATTGGGAGCACTTTTTCCCAAGTAAGTTGCACAATTATTGCAGACATAACAAGAGTTGTCAGAAAGACAGCAAAGCTCGCCGGGGCAAGGTTAAAGTTTTTCTGCAACGACAGAACGACAATAGCTCTCCGGACATTCGTCCCGGCGGGCTAAAAATGATTTATTTCTTGGCCACGACCATGTTTAACCATGTAGCCCATATTTTTACAGTATCTAGCACCCTTTTGTTAGCAACAACTTCTAATTACTCATTTTACATACAAAGTTATATGGTCTGAGCGGTGCTGAATTTGAACAGTATAGCGCAGGGACCACTGTCTCTTCGCAAGTATACCAGGGCTGCTTTGATCACTCTTGGATTCTTTGATCTAAGAGAAAGAGCACAAAACATGCAGACAGCTGCAACGAGAAGATGCTTTCTGTGCCCACCTGAACAAGACCGGAGGACAAGAACCTGTTGCATTGATTGCGGAAACCATGTGTGTTAGGAGCATTGCACTGATAGTGTTTTGTGTGATCATTGCCTCGGAACTTTCAAGAGAGTGAGAGTAAACTCTGAAGTAATTTCTGAGGTTAAGTTTTAGCGCTGGGACACTTTGGCAGAAGCCGTTGTAACGTAGAACTTGCGAGGTCCAGTGGACCCTAGAGATATTATATCATATTTGCTGCTAAGAAATGAAGACATTATGGAAGATATTTAGACTGATATTTATTAGCATGCTTTGCAGTAGTTCTCACAGTGGCGTGCCGTCAGATGTCGGGGAGGCCTTCAGTAACATCGCCCTTTCCTGTATAATTTCTCTTAAACAGTTTGCGATCAGGTTTGCCTGATTAACAATCAGTTTATTAACTGAACAGCCACCGCCAATGCATGAAACGTAATAATTAACGAATGACAAAGCAATTACCTTGCAAATTGCAATTTTTGCAATTTTTTTGCAAATTGCAATTTTTGGCTATAATGCCATTTTGTTGAATTTTTAGTTGGCCACTATATGTGGCATTAAAAATCTGATAGTAGATTTTGGCTAATGTACAGTGAAAGTCTGTATTTTATGCAGTAATAAACACTCTTCCGAAAAAAAAAAAAACTGGTACTTTAAGCTGTATTTTAAGCTAAGATAATGAAGGTTACCTTTGGGTCCATTGGACCCCAAAAGATCTTTATTGTAGGTTTTCAAAGGTCCTGAATAGGGTTAAAGTGGATAGGAAAATGGTTGATAATTATTGCAATAAACTGTGATGCAAGCTGGGGAAATAGATGGTAATTCTACTGATTGATCCTTGCAACTGAACGAATTTAGGCTTAGTAGCTCTTTAAGACGAGGTCAGAACAGGGCAGTAATCCCTCTGATGCACTGGAAAAAATGTTTTGTTGAATGAACATAATTTTTTTTCAGGTAAGTGGTTGCACAAAATATTTTTATCTGAAGCTAGATATTTTTATTATGTTGACTATTTGAAATTACTTATATTTTTTAAGTAAAATCACTTTTTTCAGTGTGGTAATCCATGGCGGAAGAGGTTTTAGCAACTTAATGTGTTACCACATCCTTAAGTTCTCATGCTAATTTTCTAATTTGGTGTTTTCTATACTGATTTGATCCAGTTTGTGCTTTTCTTTATTGATAGGAGAGCACACCATGTATTGAAAAGTAAACACAGAAAATTGCCTCCATCCCTCAAACTCTTTCCATCTTGAAGCAAAATCGAACCTTAGAGTTTACTGGACAGTAGTGACTGGAACAAAAATATAAAGCTTCTTAAAAAAAAACAAAATTGTGTTTAACTTTGTACTGGGAGTTCACATGGTACCTAATTTGCACATTATTATGATTAACTTGGGATGAGTTCATCAGTGTACTGAAGTAATTGCTGCAGCAGGCAAAGGTTGCAAAGATAGAAGTTAAAATTGATTTCAAGTAGCACTCATAATTTACGACAGTATCAACGTCTTGTTTATATTTTTGACCAATTTAATGAGATTTGAGCAAATTAAAAGGGAGATTACATCTCTTTAATAAATCTAAACATTTCCCAAAATCTTGTAATTCCAAACTTGTAAATGGTAATGTGTATAGTAAAAAGACTGATTAGAACAGACATGGGATCATGTAATGTCAGAGCTATTGCACAACTTGATTGATGGCTTCTGTCTCTGCTAGTTCATTTTGTCCAGCTACATACTTCTCTCGCCTTCGCTCTCAATTGCTGCTCTCTCAAGTCCTCAGGACTACTTCTCACACCTGTTCTGTTTCAATAACCAAGGACCAATCTAGACCTTTCATATTCTAAGTAGAATATATTCTTCTTTCTATTATTATTATTATTATTATTATAATCCAGGATACATAAAAATGCATTCAAAAGCACTACCAACATGATATTATGCTAGTGTATGCTACTTCCATTGCCATTAAAATGCCACAATTTTTTCTTTGCCAGACATTGAGGGACACAGTGCTGGATACGGATGAATGGTCATGGTATGTCATCATCTTGCCTAAGGCACGTAACTCCTTTCAACAGTGAAATAATTTCTCAATTAAGAACCTGTCCGCACCATACCACATGGTTTAATGTGCCTTTGAGTAAGATGTTATTTAAAGTTTCCTTTTTGTCAACTTCTGTCGACTTTAATCTTATTTTTGTTATTTTTACTGTATGTATTATTTCAAGCAGACATTTTGTAGCAGTTTATAATTGGGAGAATATTTAAGCATTGTGCGTATGTGTGTGTGCGCGTGCATTTGCATATGTGTTTATGCATTATTTTTCTCTTTATTGATCGACTTATATTCTAGACTGTCATGTTATTTTGTTATTAACAAACCCTTTCATGCAAGCTTGATGCTAACCTTTTCATCCACTGACATATTTCTATATCTAACTACTTTTAATTCAGTCATACATGCCCTTATATTCCCCCCTTTTTCCCAGCTATGCATCCATTTGCACAATGCTGCCAATCTCAAGACAATCCTGGATCGAGAGTTCCCCTTGCAAGTGAATGCATGTTGGCATTCCCCCAAAAAAGATGGTCTGTGAGTGTATAAGGCCTGGCAAAATTCATGAATATAGTGTTCTTGTAGCAATTTCAGCAGAAAATGAAGTAAATTTCTCAATCATGAGAAATTCGCAACCACTCCCCTGCACACCTTCAGCTGGCTGAGAATTTTGCTATTTGATCAAGCCCCAAAATTGGTGCATGTCTAACAGGAGGACAGCATTTTCACTGGCCAGCAGCAGCACTTTCTTTGGCTCCATTATCGTACTGTACTGATTTTGCCAAGGACAGCCCCTCCTGCTGAACCAACCTCATTCATAGTGCCCAATGTCGGTCAGTCGGCAACCACCTGGCCCATCTGCGCGGCCACAATATTAAAGAAAATATTCCATCAGCTTTAATCTGAAGTGGCACTGTGCAGAGCAATCCTAATTACTGTCAGGGTCGACTAATTATAGACTGTGAAAGAACCTTTAATTTGGCATAGCAGAGAGAGAGAGAGAGAGAGAGAGAGAGAGGAAGATGGGGAAAGGGGATGTGAGGAATTGAGAGTGTTGTCTTATTTATTGTCAGAGACAGGGACCTCGGCTTTGCCCCCGCTGCTAATATAAACTGGTATTTAAAGAAACTACGTCATGCCCTCAGGACCCAAGCACCAGTCTTACTGAAACCAAACCTGTGCCTTCAGGAAAATGAAATAATCCCTAAAATCATCAACCCTGGGGAAAAAAAGAGAAAACATTTTGCCTCGTTGCTCACCAGCATAAATTGCGCTACATAGGATGAATACGATCTCCTCAGAAACAATTACAAATGCGCTTCTGGGCTGGACACCTGGGGTCTCGCTCGTAAAAAACAAATCAATTTTATCAGTGCTTTACTGTGTCTTAGTGGAGCTTGAAATTGAATTAAAGCACTTTGCAAATAGTCTCCGAGCCCATTAGCATCTTGGTCTAGGGGTGGGGGGCAGGGGGTGCAGCGTGCTGAAGCGAATGACACTTCCATGCCTGATTGATAGAGTTCTGCTCAGTCCAAACATAAGTCTCTTTCTGGGTTCAGTGTCTGTAGAAAAATGGCTGATGACCCTGAGTAAAACGCAAGCCCAGAAATTGATTCGAAGTAGCGATAAAGAAGCCTGAACACTTGGTCAGCTGCCTTCGTGATTCTCAGCTGATTTGTTCTCCAAAGTGTCAGAACCATGAGATAAATTGTGGCGGAAAATTGAATTATCGAGTCTGTTTTCAAAACAAACCCCAAATGAGCGTGACACAGTGTTCCAGCCATGGGCCAGCTTTGACCTCTCCGCTTATATTCCCATGGAAGGCTTACAGTAGCGACAAGTCGTAAATAACAGGAGGTTAATTGTTGTTTTATTGTTCCTCTGCAGCCAGCATGCACTTATTAAAGCTGCCCTGGGCCCACATCATTTATTTTCACCCTTGCGCATAGATGTTTTAAATCATTAGGGGTTTTCGATGGTGGGTTTGTAAAGGCAGGCTAAAGCTTGCTGGAGGGCACACTGCTCTGTCGAGAACAAGCAGCCAATTTTGCACCTGTGTCATGCAGACACCCCCAGCAGTAGTCCTCATTGGCTCACTCTACACCCCATGTTTGATGAACTCCCATGGGCACGAGCTATTTAAACAAAGCAGACCATATGATTGTAGCATCCCGCAGGCAAACTAAACAGCAAGCAGACTGCACCATTGTTCTGGGAGGGCAGACAAATAATAAATAGACTGTACCATTGTACCATTATAATGAACAAAGGATACAGTTATCACATTGTGGGCCATTCCATTTTAACATCCCAATGATAAAACATAAACACACCATACGCTCTCAAAAAAGAAGGTGCAAAGAGTTTCCAAATAAGAACAAATTCTCGTCTCCAGGTTGGTACCCTACTGGCACAGAAAATTGCAACCTGGGCAGACATAAAGAATTTATGCCAGTACTGTTGTGGCAAGAAGAGGTACATACTTGCTCCCAAATAGAACATTAGCATAGCTTCAAGTCACATTACCTATTCCATAACAAACAATAATTTTCCTCCATTGTGCCTTTACTTCTAAGACTAAGACCATATGTAGTGTCCTTAGGTTTCTCAAAACAGCACTACCAGCCCAGATCTCAAACCCTTTTCATGCAAACCTGGTTTTGAAAACATCAGGGGGAAGTCCATGATTTCACATAGATATTCCCAACAACATGTGGCATTAAACCATCTAAGATATTGCTCCACTCTAAGCATCTGTGTGTACATTACAGTGGTGACCCCTTCTCATTTCCCACAGTTAGTGAATGCATTTTGCTCCCAGAGGGAAGAATTTCTGCACAGAAGGTGCCTCTTGCCATTGACTCGATGCATTATGGCAATTCAGAAACATAAACACTGTTCAAATGGTATTTAGCAGACCAGTGCTGACTGCAGATGACAGGGGTCATTTTAACAAGCAATAATCACTACACTAACTGCTTGGGTGTTCATTTATGCACTGCAGTATCAGACTTATGTCATTTTAACATAAGCTTCAATGGCATCATCATATTGCACTTGCTTTACTTGGAGAGAATGAACGGTAGAAGAAGAATCACTCTGTCATTAATGTATTTACTATTTGTCTCACTACGTTTTTATGGACATTGATTTTTGGAGTTAAAACTTCATTAAAGCATTTGTCTTCCTTTTGTTGTGACTACTGAAGCGGAATACAAGACTTGACATCATGGAACTGTAATTACATCGGAACAAACCCTGCAAAGGTTTCGCCTGCAATCAGTGACTAAGGTGCGGTATTCTCTGCTCGTAATTTATCTCACTTATTGGGGTAATAGCTGTAAATCATGGAGAGTATATTTGAGGGAAATATTTCAGCTATATTTTTCTTGAAGCTGTTTCCTGTTCTTTCAGTCTATTATCTTGCTTTTATACATTCTGAAAGAAGGTATCTAACTAACTGTGCTTATTGCCGTTGAAGAAAATGACAGCTGACATAATGTGTCAATGGCTTTCTGAGATGTTGACGACGTAGCAATGTAATTTATGAGCAACATTATTGAGTGCTGATACCAGAAATGCTCAAAAAACTGCTTAATTGATACATGGCCAACTATTTTTGTCTGTGACCTGCAAATTTTAGCTTGAAATGGGATGAGATGGGGATTCTAAGGCCTACTTTTGAAACAGTCCACCATTAGCAGTAAAAGCACCTAGCGTTTTAATCAGTGAAGATGCAATTCAGAATCATAGTGTCTTTGTCCAATAGAATCCAGGCCAAATGCTGGCTCACCACATTTAAAACTGCAACCAGGGTGTGAAGCTGCATGATTCACTAGTCTTTAAATTGGACAACACACCCCTGAAACAGAGGGCAATTACCCACAAATCTTTCTTGTTGTGTGTACTGCCAGAAAAGTACCATTAGCACTCCGGGTGCCTGTGATCGCTTGCAGTGCAAATATCAGTTGGAATGGTGAAAATAATCAATCGACCCAAATTAAACTAAATTCTAATTTTGGTTTGCTTAAACTACTCCGGGCTACATTTTCTGAATGGTCAGCTGCTACTATATGTTAATAACTTTCATACAACGATGCGGAGGAACAGCACTACACCTGAAAAAAGTAGTTAACTAAATCTTGAATCAAATTTTATTTCAAATACTGTAGCCTTGAAGAAACAAAATGTGCAACTTTCTGCTAGTTTTTTTTTCTTCATTTTTCCCTCTTCCCAATTATTCAAAGCTGAGGCCATCACTTCACATGCTGCTGGACTTCTGTAGCTACCTTGAAAGACCAATTTTTACTAACAGCACCTACAGTGTAAGGGATAGAGGGAGAGAGATTGGATGTTGAAGTCCCAATTTTACTGTTGCATAGACCTTCATTATGCACCATAGTAATCCCACAAAATATTTCAAATAAGACCATCAGAAAAACTCTAAAACCATCAGAGACTCTAAAACTTTGGTTCCATCAAGTTGTCCCATCACAGGTGTAGATTTGGGTAGGTTCAACTTTCGTCCGCTCAAGGGTAGGTAAACATGAACCCCACACACAGACACACACCCACACACGCATTCACCCAAAATGCAGACAGCATCTACCAAGTGATTTGGAAAGTGTCTTAGCGGTTTTTGTTTTCTGTGCCGGGGAAGACTTCCATCTTTGTAATGCCCTGCTCATAATGTCAAACCCTGCTTGCTGCCGTAATGAAATGGAGGCCTGACTCCCAAAAGCACATTTAAACAGAAAGTGCTGTGAGAGCAATCATTTGTTCCATAGGTCTTAAAAGATACACAGCAATGGAGTTCATTTAACACCCATTAAATCTCCACTGTAGTCAGGGTTACTCCTCTGTGTGCGTGTGTGTGTTTGTGTGTGAGAGAGAGAGAGAGAGAGAGCTTGAACAAAATCGCCTATGAACTTGGCTAACCTGAGTCGAATGAATTAAAATTAGTATGTTTGCAAAATTTTTCTTCCTTAGTGCAATAACATTTACTTAGAAATGAGCTTTCTACGTTAGCTGAAAACCAAGAAATTATCTAAAATTAACATTTTGTTTTCAATAATTTTTTAACACAAAATTTATCATGGCTAAAAGCAAATTATTCTTTGTCATTACAAAACAATGCCACTGTTGGCACTAACGCTATTTACCATTAATAATGCAAATACAGGAAGCAAATTCAAATACAAAGTGGTAAATTTTGATTAATTTTGAAAGCTGTGCACGAGTCCCTTTGAAAATCTACCAATGTCTCTGTCAAAGAAAAATAATTAAAATAAGCAGCAAAACATGAAGCCAACATGCCAAATATGTTGTTGATCCTCCACCTACCCCAAAAAAACAGCTCTGAGGCGAGGACCTGTAGACTTCAGGAGGTACTGTATGGTATTTCACACCAATATCTTAGTAGCAAATCCTTTGGGTCCAGAGAGTTACAAGGTGGCAACTCTTGAATCAGACTTGTTATTCTCACACATCACACAGATGCTTGATTGGATTAAGCTCTTGGAAATTTTGTGGGTAGAGCAACACTTGAAGTCTTTGTCATGCTACAATGTTCTCGAACAATCTGTGCAATGATGCAGGGTGTAAATATGCTTCAGAAATAGGCCATGAAGAGGTGTGCCTGGTCCGTAATTATGTTTGAGAAGGAGGCCAGTGTGAAATCGACATTCACATGATTTTGTAGACCCAGGGTAACCCAACAGAACATTACCCTGAGCATCAAACTCCCACGACCAGTTTGTCTACTTCCCCCAGTGGCACCTCTTACACAGGTAAATAGCGCACTCCTACCTGGTCATCAGGATGTAACAGACCTGGCAATGTTTATCCATTGCTGGCAGACCTAGTCCTGACACTTGCAAGCCCATCGTACATATTTTCAGAAAGTAGCCCTCTTGTTTGTATGGAGAGGATGCTAAAATCCCCTCGTGGACCACAGTCAATGGGTATTCATCACTGCCGACTTGGAGTACTCCACAAGCTCCGCTGATTCGGAGCTTCTCAGACATAAAGATTTGACAGTTGACGAAGTTTGTCAGGTCTTTAGTCCTGCCTAATTTCCTGGCAAACAATATGCTCAATGCAAGATCAGACTGTTTACTTTCAATCCATTGTATCCCAGATTTCGTCAAGTGCTGTTATAACAAGACACTTGCCGTTATTTGCTTCAACTGTGAGGGTTATAATGTTATTGCTCTGTGTGGTAATTAGCTTACGACATCATGTGTATTACCTCTCATGGGAAGTCTTACAACTTTCATGAATAGAAATTACAATGTCATTTTCAGACCGTGATGTTAAAGAAAAACATCAATATTGAGAAATTGTCAAATTTGATTTGCGTAAAATATCTCACTACAGCTGGTTTGGTGGTTAGAGCAATTGTTAGGGCAATTCTGAATATTGTACAGTATGCATTTTCGTAGTGGGATTTTAAAATGAGCTGAATTCCCAGTGCATTTTGCAAGAATTCTAGGCATGAGTGGCAAAAAATATTCATTTCAGACATATGGTTGACAACAGATGTTCCCATGGAAATAATGACGATTCGAATTCATACGAAGGCTGAACGAGACGGCGAGTTTGAAACAATGGGTGCTAATCTTCCACCTCACGCTCCATTTGGCATGAATTTTGAAAAATAAAAATGCTTGTCTATTTCATCGATAATATTTATGACGATTATTTATTTTACCTTTCTCTAATGCATCTACATACACCTTCAGCATTTTGTAAAAAGGGCAGCTGCTCATGAAGTAATGAAGGTATTGGTTTGGTTTATAAATATAGACATGTATCATGCTGACATTTCAGAAACAAATTAAAGATCCAAAACTACATCAGCTGGAGCCTTTGCATTGTGCATTGAGGAAAGATGCTCAATGCTCAAATCAGCATAACGTTCAGGTGGGGTGCTGCCAGCTTGGCTCACTAAGTGTCCTGTCATGCCCACTGCTGGTATTCTGTGATTATTGTGTTCATTCCGTTCTTGAGTATTTATTCAACAAATATGGATTTGTATAACTGGTAACACTATACAATAGGGGTACATTAACATCAGATAATGCAGAAAGAGGCATTAACTATCAGTTAATTAACAGTAAACTAATGGGTCTTCTAATCATTTACTTATGGTGTTCGTGTCAAAAAAGGTATTAATTTACACATCATTGAATAGTTTGATGTGTTACCTAAGAGATATTTAAGGGATGTTTTCAACTTCATAAGAAGGATATGAAAGAGCATTAATAAATGGTAAGTTAAGGTTACCTAAAGCTTAAGTAGCCCTCTGATGCATTAGTTAACAGTTAATTGGCAATTAATTCTTATTACTGCATCAACTAATGTACCCTTATTGTAATGTGTTACCATATAACTTCAAAATAAAGGATGAATCAGCTAACATTTGATTTTTTCCATCTTTTTTTGCCAATTGACAGACTAATCATTTCTTAATGACATAATAATTTACATTGTTTTCTGGCCAGGAAAAAAAAAAACACTATTTTTTTTCCCCAGTTTTCCCCCATTGGCAGCTTCAGCTAATTTTGGACCCTGTCCAGAAGAATGAGATCCATTTATTTTATCATGCAGCTGAGGAGTTTTTGCTTTCAGCTGTATGACCTCAACTTCCTTGTCTATCACAGCCTAACAGTTGTAATTTAGGGAACTCAAGTAAAGTAGTACTGAAAGGCATTTGTTTAATGTTTAAAGGCCTAATGCATTCATGGTGATCAAACACTCAGGAGAAAAGTCTGGCTGTCTCTGTCCTTTTTTGTGCTAATTTTGGCAGGAGAGAGTGAGAGAGAGGGGGGGAAGGGAGAGACAGAGATATCATTAGCGGTGTCGTTTTTGCTCCTTGGGAATGTAATGTTTGCTTTTTGTTTTGTTTGTAGATTGTTTTGAATATGACCAATTATGGTGGGGAAGAGAAAGATTTATTAAGCTCTCTTTGCTATATGGCAGTGCAGCGTGTGGTGTTTCTTATTTGAATTTGACTGTGAATTTTCCTCAAAATTTGGAGACACTGCCTGAGCAAGCCACGGAGAGTTAAAGATAGATGGAGACATTAAGAGGCAGGGGATGGATGGACATAGAGAAGAAGTCAGGGAAAGTAAGGCAAAGGAAGGACGGACATGAATCACAAAAGCATACAGTGGGAGGCAGGCAAGTAGAGACATCGAGAGTTTGAAGAGAGGAAAAAAAAGATGTAGAGTCAACAAAAAGCAGGTGGGGAGAGTGACAAAAAGCTCTGAACAGTGGAACTGTAGAATTCCTTAATGGCGTATTTCATTCTGCAGTACAATGCCAGTGCTGCTCATCATGCGTTCTTGTCCTTTTACAGTGCCTCGTGAGCTTGAGGAGTTCCATGATTTTCTTTTTTAAACAAGCACGGATGAAGAAAAAATGTGTGAAAAATGTTCAATTACCTGCTGGAAACTACCTGAAAGAAATACGTAATGTTGTCTCTTCTTTTGTTAATTTTTGAACATGAGGCCCTTTCCCCTCGAATGGGCCTAGTTCTCTCTCTCTCTCTCTAAAGGTATTCCATAAATGGTCCAACAGCTGCATACTGTTCCAAAGCAACATCTGCGGATGGCTAAATTATCAAGACTAAAATAAGTGAGACCTGTATCCAAGAGAAGATGTAGTTTTATTTTCCTTTTCCTGATTGCTTGAAAATTTATTATTTTCTATCAGGACACCTATGCAAGCGGTTGTTGATCTTTGGACTTCCTAGTCTCTCATAGGATCCTGTTAATATATAGCGGTGGTTCAACATACGTAGCTAGCTTACACACCAGGCTAGCAATAAGATCGCTATCCCCAGGGAAGACGGGGTTCACGTGTCTGAAGCATAGTATGCTAAGTATGTAAGTACGCAAAGTAGGAACGGCATGCCAGATCACATTAAATGAACAGCAGCAAGACTCACGATGTTAATTTTTGCCATGTTGAGCTACATACTGGAATATATGTAGTTAACTATATTGAGCAGCGCAAACCATGATAACTAAGCTGCTGGGAGGGGGAGGCTTGATGAGGCTCCATAACCAGCCACCTGTTCTGCTCAAATTATGTGTGAATTCTGTGACCCATGGATGAATATTATTCAAATGATTTAAAGACTGCAGCTGTGTGTTTTGCCCTTTACATCTAAGAGGAAATTCAACCACAGCTGAAACTAAAGTATTTTGCTCTCGCATTCAAATTTGCATGTGCATAAATATAAACACATTAAAAATCGCAAACAAATGCTCGCAGCCATGTGCACATCTCCCCAGTCCCTTCATAAATATTATTTAATGGCCTCAGAACATTCTGAATTTTATGTGTAGTTTGTCATTAAAGCCTATTTAATTAGTTATCACAAAAAAAGAGAGTAATATTTAAAATTGGGAAATAAATAGCGAGTATGTGCACCAGTGTGTATGTGCACGCGTGTGTGTGTAAGTGGGTGCGTGTGTGTTTGCCCGCATTATACATATGGCACAGTGCATCTTTGTATTCAAGTTAGAAAGAAGTGCCTTGGCATTGCTAGCCAACAGGCATGCACTTGCTATATTTAACATGGGTACATGGAAACAAAGGAAGTTCATAAGGACTTCAAGGGGGAAGAGGTGGAGGTTTAAGGCAAGTCAGCTCTTGTAATTGGCTGATGACGGTTGTCATTGAGACAGAACCAGAAACGAAACATCACGGCAGGATTATATGGAGAGAAGCATTCAATGAAGGGATAACATGCAGCGGAATCTTTCATTTTGTCAATCTTTATATTCACAAAAGGAAAAAGCTTATCAACTGAATTGGTGAATTCAATATGGGACCAACTCCACACATTTTTAACATGGAATTGGGCCCTTATTGAATTCACGGATTCAATTTTTGGTCAATTTATAATCAATGGCAATTCTTTCAATTGACTAATTAATTCATATCAATTTTTTTTGTTTGTTTGTTCCGTATCTCATAATTGTGCTTAATATATTGTCACATTTGAAATTGTGACAGTGAAGACATGGGAATTTGCGGATATACTCTGTCAGGGTCAACAGTATCCTGATACGTTTTCCAAAATTTTTTGGACTGCAGTCCTACATGTTTGACTGATTCAAAAGCCCTTCTGAAAACATGCCAATGTGAGATACCTCAGACTTTTTTGGTTGGAGCTGTGTTTGCACTCCCTCTGACCCATTCATAGTCATTAAGTCAGCTGTGCTTGCACAGAAGGAGGGAGGAAGTCAGATACGGCGTATCCTGTGGTGGCATATCCTCAGCATCTCTGAAAACGCACGCTGAGAAGTAAACTCACATGCTGCATTGTGTCTGGCTGCTTTACAGTAGTCATGCTTTCCTCCATAATTATGGTAATGGCACAGATGGAGAGCTATGGGTGTTTTTGCTGCATAAATATGCTCATATTGCAAAAGACTGCACGCACTGTTACTCTGCCAGAGCCTCAATTCAATCCTTTCTCGGCTCTGGAGCTGCTTTTTTCCAATGCCAGTGTCCCAAACCTCAGAAACCACGGAGTAGACCTGTGCGTCAGGGTTTCTTTGAGTGGCGTGATGGCTGTTTCGCAGCTCTGTCTATAAGGCCATTCCATCCGCAAGGGGACTAATTTATGTTACATTGTTTAGTTATCCAAAAAACTGTCATTGTATGCAATCCTTGCTGGGTTTCCATTTTAATGCCAAACTCAAAAACATCACACAGCACGCAAGACACATTGCACAGGGTGGATAACTCCCTGCAAGAACATATTTAAAAACCCTAGTGTGCTATTGTTCAGCCCCTAACATGGGTGCTTCTGAAAAGTGATCCTTTCTCCTTTGGGTTAACTTCTGTGCTCTACTCTTATCTGAATAATATTCAGATAAAAATTCACAGCTGAAAGATTCAGAAGGAGGGCAGACTGTCTGCTCTCTTTAAATACATGCACCTTTATTCTCCATGTCTTTATTATACTTACAACACTAAAGGTCACACACTTTTCCCAGGGGTAACTCTGATTCCCCAGTCCAGATTTAAGTGAGCAGTCCTCAGTGCTTTAAATTCTGCTAGTCTACTACTGCTTCATATTTCTCTCCTTACTTTTCACTGTTGAAATAAAAGTTGAAAAAAATAGCTGCAAGTAGTGATGAGGGGGCCAAGTAGTCCAGCAGGGTAGAATTGCCATGGCAACATGATGTGATCATGTTAAAAGCATGGCTGTAAACACTGATGAACTGAGCAAAGATTGGGTGCAACTAAGATGTGAGCTCATGTATTGTATGGGTTGTTTGCTTGTTACAGTGTTGTAGCCACAGACAAACATTTTCAATAAAATCTAAAATCCACTGGATAACTTTTGTGGGGCTTAGTCTGATTATCATCTTTTTTGTTTTTCTGTTGTTTTTTTTTTAAGCTTGGCATCTCCAATCCCTCCCAAATCTGGAATGCCTCATTTTAGAACATGTACAAGGCTTGCCCGTATGCGACCCCATGTTGCCAACTCGGGACAGCGAAGACAGTTTGCGGCTCACCTCCGAAGCACGAGCCTGTCAGCCGCTGCTTCTTAACACTCATAGCTCGAGACTTTGCAAGTTCAGTATGAGGGCGGAGGATACCCGGTCATGAGGAAGCTTAGAATCTTCCAGCCGAGCGCTCGGTTGGCCAACCGGAGGCGCTTGAGCAATGAACAAAGCAACTATTTTTATTATCCCATCCCAGCAGTCCCTTCCCAATTTGTTTTCCCTGCAACGCAAAGCCAGTCGTGTGTTGCTCTGAAAAAGCTGCCAACCACTGCCGGCTGGTACGACTGGGGATCGCACCCACGCCATGGTAGTCACTCGTGCTCCGCAATTCAGTTCCTTAACCGAGTGAGCTAACCCGGCAGCTCTTAATATAATTTTTAGCATGTTTGGTTAAAATTGGACAAAATTTGTGGCCTGTGAGAAATTTTCAAATCTTTTGATAAAACCCAATATGGTTGCAGCATAAATTAGGTTGACATGACAAGTTGTCATGTGTAGGCCTTAACCTCCCTGGATATAAGAAGACACAAGAAATATGTTTTAATGTAGGGACGTCAATAGTTTTTAGCAAATATTTATTTTGATAATTGCAATGCCCCCTAAGTCAAATGATGCATTTTTTATGCTTCCTTAAAATGGGGTCTCAAGTTAATGTACCAAGTTTGGTTCTGATATATCAAAGCATTGCTGAGATAAGACCTCACTTCCTGTTTGGATGCTTTAATACCAATTTTGATTGGCTGTCATAGGTTAACATTTCAAAAGATCAAAAATCCCTACAGACATCTTTATGAAGCTGTGATGGCTGTTGAAATTTGGACGCCAAGAGCAGCGGCCAGAAGTAAAAGGCAAAAACCGCTGAGAGACAGACTAAAAATGTGAGACTCGCGCAGCCAACGGTCCTGGACGCTGTCCAAGGTAGAAAACAGGCGAGCGCGAAGATGCAAAAAGAAAAGGGAAAAAATAAAACAAAGATTCCCTTTCTAACTAACACTAGCCTCAAATATGCAACTAAGTCCTAAACAGAACTCTGTCTCGAGACTTTATCGGCTAAAGCGCAAATATAACATTGAGACTCTAGCAAAGGACGCGAGGCGAAACTGGAGCTTAAATAGAGTCTGGGCATCACCCCAATTAATGCCAGCTGGCCCAGGAATCCGATTGGGAGCAAAACGATATCGTCACGGATGAGAGCAACAAAAAGAGCTCCCAAAGCTTCCAAACCATGACAGGACCCCCTCCTCTAAGGGACAGCTCCAGAAGTCCCCAAGGAACCCCGCGCACGAAACTCCGAAATTAGTGAGGGATCCAGAATATCCCGCGAAAGGACCCAGCACCGCTCCTCGGGACCATATCCCTCCCAGTCTACGAGGAACTGGACCTCACGACCTACACGCCTCTTGGTCAGAATACGGCGCACGGTATAAACTGGTCCCCCCTCAATCATTCATGGTGGTGGTGGGGGTGTGTCGGCAAGTGCCAGGATGCTAGTGCTAACCAGCTTAAGCCGAGAGACGTGGAATGACGGATGTATGCGTAAAGATCTCGGGAGCTTCAACTGGACCATGACCGGATTGATATTCTTCACTATTTTGAATGGGCCGATATAGCGGAACGTCAGTTTTCGGGATACCACCTTCAAGGGGAGGTCCCGGGTAGACAGCCAAACTCTCTGCCCGACCCAATAAGACGGGGCCAAATGATGCTTTCTATCAGCAATTTTTGTTTGCACCCTGAGTGCAACAGAGAAGAACAGGCCTTAGTCCAAAATGACCGACAGCGACGAATGAACTGGTTGACTGAGGGAATCTCGGAATCATTCTCAGTCTCCGGAAATAGTGGGGGTTGGTAACCCACCTGGGCCTCAAACAGGGAAAGTCAAAATTCAGGGTGGCCCCAAATTCCTCACCCTGCACCGAATCTAATGTCTCCATGACTGATTCAGAATCGCTAAAATCCTCTAAAAGGTAATCATCCTCTGGCTGTCGCCAGTCAAATTAAGGATCCCATTCCAACCCCTCCTCTGCCCCCTTTTCTAGTTTAGGAGGGTACGGTGAGATAGCCTCCTCACACTCGCTCCAGGCATCAGCCTGCCGTAACCAAGAATGCCCTAAAACAATGGGAAAAGCAGGGGAATTGATAATAAAAAACCGAACCTCCTCTGAGTGGCCACCAAACGAAATGAACATATTTAGCGGTTCAGACACTTCGGTCATAATTCCCGATCCAAGCGGGCGACCGTCCAAAGTTCTAACAGAGCATGACTGTGAAAACCTAACAGTGGGAATGGAGTGCTTCCTAGCCCACCCAATATCCATAAAACAATTTACTGCGCCCGAATCTACGAACGCTTCAACAGTAAATTTCTTGCACCCCACAGTCAGCTGAACAGGTATTAGGGTTCGGAAGGGAAATTGGGTCTGCCTCTCTACAGCTCCCCACATCGCTAGAGGGGTTTTCCGTTTTCCCTGATGCTTAGGACAATGTGGAAGGGTATGACCCGGCTTATTACAATTAAAGCAGATTATTCTTCTGCTATTAGGTTTATTAGTCTGACTGTCAAACGAACTATCAATTTGCATGGGCTCAACCGGGGTTAAACTTCCAGTGTGTGAAATAGGAGCCGCACACCCGCCACTAGTAACTTTAGCCCCATTGTCAGCTAGCGGCAAACTGTTTAACTTCTCCCTGTTGCCTTCGCGTATGCGGTTGTCAATTCAGACCACCGTACGAAGTAAGGAGTCTTAAGTCAAACAGGGTTCTAAAGTAGCCAACGCGTCCTTTATCTCCTCAGTAAGGGCATGACTGAATTCGGTCATTAGAGGAGCCTCCGGCCAGCCTGTCTCTGTGGCCAGAGAGCAGGTGCATTTAACGCGTAGCTGCGTCCTGACCACAAATGTCTTGATCAAATACAGACACCATTTCTCTAACAAGAGCCTCCACAGAATCTGCGACCGGTGAATTAGATCTGATTAACGGGCCGACCCAAGTGAGTGCTGTGCCAGCCAACAGGGATCATAAAAAAGCTACCCAAGAATTCTCATTAACGATTCGTGATGGCTGAGCCTTAAAAAAATATTTCACACTGGGCGATGAAATCACTACATTTTCCGGCCTCGCCACTATATCTTTGGGACAACTGTAACTTAGGTTCTCGGGGACGATGTATGGGCGATGCTTGTGCAACTTTTTGTGAAACTTGTGTAGACAGGGATCTAATACTCTCGGTCAAGCTTGACAGAACACTCTTCTGATACTGAAGCGAATTCTCATGAAGGTGGAGTCTCTCAGCTAAACCAGCCTGTTGAGTGCCCAGGCTGGAAAGTCCTTTGCCGAAACCAGACAGCATACCTTGCTGGCTGGTAACAGCCCTTTTGATTTCAGCCACCGCTGGTGTCTCCATGATGGCTAGAGTGCACTGTGATGGCTGTTGAAATTTGGACGCCAAAAGCAGCGGCCAGAATTAAAAGGCAAAAACCACTGAGAGCTGAGAGACAAACAGATAAAAAATGCGAGACTCGGGCTACCAACGGACCTGGACGCTGTCCAAGGTATAAAACAGGCAAGCTCGAAGATACAAAAAGAAAAGGGAAAAAATAAAATAAAGATTCCCTTTCTAACTAACACTAGCCTCAAATATGCAACTAAGTCCTAAACAAAACTCTGTCGCGAGACCTTACTGGCTAAAGCGCAAATATAACACTGACACCCTAGCAAAGGATGCGAGGCAAAACTAGAGCTTAAATTGAGTCCGGGCAATGTCCCCAATTAATGCCAGCTGTTGTGATTCTGATTCTGCCTTGCCATGTTCCTGATCTGATTGCCATGTGTATATTTTGATTTTTGCTATGTCTGACTATTCTTTAAATGTGTATTGTGACTTGGTTACTCAGATTTATTCATGCATTGTTTTTGTTCTGTTTTTCCATGTTTTACTTTTTACCATAGTTTTACTCCGGTCCATGTTTTTGTTTTTCCATGCTTTGCACTTTGTCTCCCCCTGTCTAGTCTTTGGTCTTGTCATTGCTCACAGCCCCAGTGCTGTGTGCCACTCCTTAGGGTGAGTTAATGGTTTCTGGATTTCAACCTTCCTTCCAATCTTGTTTACTTCCTTCATCTTGCCTTTTCTATTTTACAAACCAATACTAACAGTTTGTTGTTTTTGTTAAATTACTAACCAAGACTAACATTGTATATATTACTAACTTACCGACGAGCAACTAGGGATTGTATAGCTGCACTTACTAATTGATTAACAAGCTCTCAGCACCCGCCCTGTTCTAGTCTCCGCCTCTTGTCTTTCCCTAATCTTCTCTACTGCGTTTCTGTGGGTTCTCCACACTTGCTCTCGCTATCCTTTCTCTTAGTAGCTAGGCACATTAGAACTCCTTGACTGGAGCTGTGTATTTGTCTATAGGATTGTCCCGTGATCCCTGTCTGCGTTTTGGTTTCTGCCAATTTCATGTGATTAGGTTCTCCCTAATGTGTTGCTCCGAGTAATCAGTCTGTCTGCCAGAACCTGAGTTCTGTAATCATGTGATCTCCCAGAAGTGTTTATTAGGTGTCTCTTCACAGGACTTCCTCGTCTGATCTTTCTCCTTTGTTTGCTTGTGCCACGTTCATTTTCGCCTAGTTCTCATTGTGATTATCTTTCTGACTGGACTGTCCTTGATTATCGATTTTTCTCAACTCCCTGTGCTTCGCTGCCTTCTTGTTACCAAACCCTTTTTTTGTATGACTCTGATTTTTGTGATTGGTGCCCTGGTTACAATTTTGAATTTTGCTCTTTGTTTTCTGATTTTGGATTGTGGACTTTGTACCGTTGCCTGCTCTGTTGGAGGTTTCCCCCCCTTCAGAAATAAAGGCTCTTTTTTGTATTTTACTGGTTCTCGCTTGTGGTCCCTTTCGTAATCCTCACACCAGCTGGCCCAGGAATCTGATTGGGAGCGAAATGATATCGTCCCGGATGAGAGCAACAAAAAGAGCTCCCAAAGCTTCCAAACCATGACAGAAGCCTGGTCTGAAGATTTTCTGTAGCATATTTGGTAAACATGGGGAAAAAACTGTGGCTTGTGAAAACCTGTAAATAAAATAAAATATTGTAGCTGCATTAATTAGCTTACTATAACAAGTTGCGATGTTGAGGCTTTGGGACCATCCCCAGTTTTAACAGAAACAAGAATTGCTATTTTAAGGCGAAACAATCAACAGTTATTTGCCAAAACACATTTTACTTATTACAGTGCCCCCTGTTAGTGAAATTATGCAATTTTTGTCCATCCTGTAAATGGCGGCTTTTTCCATTTTGATACATGAAAGCATTGCTGAGATATGACCTCACTTCCTGTCTGGCGACTTTGCTGCGGACAGTAATTGGCATTGATGGGCGATTGCTTTTGAAAGTCAAGAATCTATCTAATGACTTCTGTGAGGCTTAGCTTGAAAATAATCTGTGTCAATTTCGGTAAAAATTGGACAAAATGAGCAGCTTATGAGAAAAATTTGACTTCTTGCAAAAAAAAAAAAAAATAAAAAATCCAATGGGTCAGTAATTCCAGTATGGAAGAAATTCATGTCACAGGATGTTTTGGAAACAAAAACAAAAACAAAACCATGGGATCCTATGCAGCTTCATTGCTTGGCTAAAGCAACGATTCAGGAGATATTTCAATATAAATTGGATATTACATTGACATTGATCATAGCTACAAATGGTCTGATTTTCTCCTTTGAAAGCCATTATAATTTTATTATTTTAAATTGAATTTAACATACATAATTTTGGCAAGCTTTGAGTCAATGAAACTGATTCAGTTGTTTGTCAGCAGAATAAAGGAAAAACAAAACATTATTTTTTTGGATACTCCTCTGTCAAGCACTTGCTGTTTAGTTTCATGCGATACACTGTCTGGAGATCCAGTGCAGCTTTCAGTGCCCAGTCCCTTTGAAGAAAATCATTCCCCACGGCTGCTGTCTTGTGTACACCTCCATTTCCCAGGATTTAGCTCAGAAGAATAGCGTGCACACTATTATCTTTTATTCAAAAAGTGTATGAAAATGTGTAAATTAATTATTTTTAATGTATTTGCATGTAAGTTGGTTATGGAAGTTAGATGAAATTACACATATTAGTGTGACATTTTGGCACATTTTCATATAAATACAGTTACCCGCCACCAATGCCTGATTGTCCCCAATCAGTTGTTTAGAACTGATCCTGCATTTGCTGCCATCCAACAGTCATTTATGTGTGTAATTTTTTTTTTTTTTTTTAAACAACGCAGTTGACTGGGAAAGAGCGCAATAAAAAACTTGTCCCCATTAGCGTCATTGTAACAATGCCAGATTTGATGAACAGCCAGTTACCATCTGTACTTCCTGGCTATGAGGGATAAATGACAAAGAAAAAAATCTAATTTTATATAAGTAAAACAGACCCGAGGGTGGTTCGACATTGCCAGAGAACTGCAGGTTTTGCACATGGTGTCACCTCATCCCTAATGCTATGTCCATCTTCCTGTGTTTTATATACAGTATATAAATACTTTTTAACCAGGCTTCCTGACACACTCTTTCCTCCTATTCACTTTTTCTCACATGCTCTCACTCTCTTGTCTCCCTCCCTCCAAAGCTCAGCATTTTAGTTGTATGGCTCAGTTCTGACTCTCATAAACTTAATAGATTTACTCCTCAAAAAAAGCAATTTTTGAAATTGGAAGTGAAAACCATAGTAACTAACAGAAATGGATATTCACCAGCGCATTTGTTCATTTATTTTAGATTTCTAGCTTGCAATTCCGTCATCCCTCAGAAAGTGTTCGATATCGCCTTCTTGTCTTTCAATATAAGAATTTCACAATGAGTCTGACAGCAGTTTTAGATGTTAACCTTCCTTAAGCAAAGGAAAGAAGAGAGCATCAGAAAAGCATTTTCTTTATTAACAATAAGCTGAATAATACCAAAAATGGAGACAACGGGCTAAAATAGGCTTCCTGCGATTTCTTAAAAATGCTAGCTCTTAGCATTGCATTGGAATTTTATCCTGGATCATTTTTTATCAGCTTGACAGCCCTCTGAGTCATTTACAGATTGTGTTGGAAAAGATGAAACTTGATGCGTTCGAAGATCTGGTTTGGAGTGTGGCTTCCTGCTGCCTTCAATTTTTTTTCTAGCGACTTTATCACCAGTCCTAGAACTGCCCGATTGTGCTCCAAAAAATTGTGACCAACTCTCTATTTGGGGAGTGAGTGGCAGTGCTGTCCTATTTTTGTGTCATTCTTAAACAATGCACTGTTGCTCACATCTTTGGATGGAGAATGCTTTTGCCACAAATTTGAAAGCATTTGGGGAACTTGCAGATGATCGATCGCAAACTGCACTGAAATAAATTTAGTGAATTTAACAGTTAAATTCGCGCACTGTCTCATTGTTATTTTAACTGAAAGTAGAAGGGGGGGGGGCGCAGACACATCCCTTTAAGACAATTAGTCCTGGCTATGTCTCAATCATTTTCCTTTACTGACGCATTTTCCCATTATCGTAATTGGCAACTGAAGACACGGTTTCTCTCCATATGTGATGGAACAGCGATGAAATCGTGGGCTTAATTCAGCACAGTGGTGGAACTTGAACAGAGAATTGTGACAAAACATTCGTTTAAAACAATTATTAGTCCTGACCTGTTATCAGTGATTTTCATGATTAACAAAAGGTTCACTCCGAGAGCACTCCACACTTAACAGGTGCTGCTTGTTCTCCCTGATTACATAAGAAGACATCTGAGCATCATTCATCTGAGTGCTTATTTGCTGGATTTAAATCAACGCTATTCAAATTTGCATACCTGTTGACTCTCACACAAATAGCTTGAGCAGCACCCTGCCTATTTAACTGCCAAGAGCCACTTTTTAGCAGCGACCAAGCAGCTCTATGAACGCTTCTGTCTGTCCGTCCGTCTGTGACACCTTTTTGACCATGTTCCTGTCGTCGTATCATCATGAAATTTTCAGGAGTTATTGACCTTTACAAAAGTGATGTCCATGCACCAAGTCGAGGTCAAAGGTCAAGTTCACAGAGGTGACAACCTTGTTTGTGGGTTTTCGCACTGTAACTCCAGTTAGACTTAATGGATCGCTATGAAATTTTGGAAATAGCTTCTAGGCATAGAGGAGGTGTTCCCTATTGTTTTTCAAGGTCATTCGTCAAATCCCAAGGTCACAAAGGCAAGAAAAGTGTCAATTTTCCCCGATTTGACGGTTTTCGCACCGTAACTCAAGTTTAACTCAATGAATGGCTATGAAATCTTAGAACAAGTTTCTTGGTATAGAGGAGGGGTTCCCTATTGATTTTTAAGATCATCTGTCGAATCCCAAGGCCACACTGGTCAAAAAAGTGGCGATTTTGCCCCGATTTCACAGTTTTTGCACCGTAACTCCACTTTAACTTGATGGATGGCTATTACATCTTAGAACAAGCTTCTTGGTACAGAGGAAGGGTCCCCTATTGATTTTCAAGGTCATTTGCCAATTTCAAGATCACACTTGTACAAGAAACCACCAGTCATGGACACTAGGCCACGTGACGGATGCTAGGTGAGGTCGCAGCGATTAGATCCTTCTGATCTACTTGTTTTTTTAAATGAACCCACGCAATATCAAGAGTGAAAGACAATATTTCATTGGAACACAGACCTGATCAATCAATGCGAAGCACTGGCCTATTAATAAGTAAATTATTTTTCTGTACTGAATTTCGCCCATGATTTCATCGCTGTTAGATCGCATATGGAGAGAAGTCGTGTCTTAAGTTGCCAATTACGATAACTGGAAAGCACGTAAGTAAAGGAAAATGATTGAGAACTACCCAGGAATAATTGTCATAAAGGGACGTGTCTGCGCCCCGCCATTCTAGAACTGCCACTGAAACTGATTGTAAAATTACACTTACAATAACTGGAAAAAAGGTGCCAACTTATAACAGTGTAACCCTGTGTGTGTATTTTTTCTGTGTCCATTTGCCTCTTCATGTAGTTCATTTAAACTTATTTCTTTAACTGTATTACCATAGGGCTCTCTTTTTTAGATCTTCTCTCAGTCTCTATTTACACTCAGGTCCTTAAGTATTTGGACTGCAACACATTGGGTGCATCTCAATTCTCTAATATTAAATCCAGGCATCCCTCATTTGCATTTTTTCTTTTTCCTTGCAGCTTAGTTCCTTCCACCGGGGAGGCAAGGATAGATTCAAGGAAACCATGTGAGGAGAGAGGAAATGGGTAAATATTTTAGTCAAATGAGAAATTGTTTGCTTTGAAGTGTCAAGTTGATTCGACGTTTGTTTCTGAAGACGGTACACAGCGGTTGTGGCTGGAAGGAGTCCGGCTTTTGTCAAGTGTTGTGTAATTTTCTCATTATTCTTGCTCTAGCTGTGCCGTAAAGATTTTTTTATTTAAAGATGAGCTATGCAAAAAGCAAGAATATGTCAAGTTTGCATTAGCAAGCTCTCATTTATACACTGAGGACCTAGTTTGTTGTGCAAAACTTCAGATTTTTTTGACATATCACTATCATAGGGCTACTTCTTTGCATATATGCATACTGTAGCAAGCTAGCTATTTAGTTAAACACTTTTGTTAGCAAACTAATATTACATATGATTCTGAATAGAAGTTTGATTTAGAATTTTGAGCATGCCCGAGGTGATTTTTCCACTGCAAAATATTCCAATATGTGGCTCATCCTATACATAGCTCTTAGGAAAGATAAGCTGTTTTGGAATATAACAGGCATGAACCTAATTTTTACACACACTGCAGGCCAAATGTTTGGGGCCACCCTCAGATTTTTAAAAAAAATCACACATTAACTGTTCTTTCCTTAGTTTTTACACATGAAATGACTTCAGTGCGTAAAATATAGGAAGCCAATAGGTTTTTGGTGACTTCCAGACCTCAGACTGCATTTTAAAGCTGTCTTGACTGATTGATCACCGACCACAATGTTTTTGAGTTCCAATGCCTTTGTGTTAACATGATTTTATGTCACTGGGACATGAACAATTTTATGTAACAAGATGGCATGCTGAATAAATGCCTTCCCAAAAAACAAGGGGTCACATTGCACTTGGTGCAACATTAAAAATATGAGGGTGGCCCCAAACTTTTGGTCTGTAGTGTATCTGTACTTTGAATATCATTATTGACATGACATTTCTTGGCCCATTTGTATACACTATAGTTTTGTGAGTAAGGACGATTCCAGAACCATAGGAAAGCTCTTTAAGCATTTCCATAGCTAGCAAGGTTATGTTGCAGTTTATTGCATTGAATAGGGAAAGCTTTTCACAATATTGACATTACTAATTAATGTAAATACAAGCCCAAGAACATTTAAGGGCTTGGTGGGCAGGAATCCTAGAAAAACAGTGACCGTTGAGTCTACATGGGTCCCATCTCCACATCTCTGACCTGAGCTTCTCCCACCAGACAAGCACGGGCGTCTGAATTTACTCTCACCAAACTTGTAGGTATGTGAAGACATTTGAGGTGGAATAGTATGATTCGGGACTCTAACGTTGCGCTAGCTAGCAACATAAACTTGATCTTGTATTACCACAGCCGTATGCCTCTGGCTACGGTTAGCAGAAGGCTAACGTATTAGCAACTTCTGACAATGTGTTATCGGTAGCCGCTGTCACCTGGCTGTTGATATGGTGAATCAACCCGCACAATCTAACCACCATCACAGCAACTGTAGTTGTTAGAGGAAAAATAATTTAGCAGTTTACCTGTCCAAGAGAAGAACAGCGAGCTCCGAGTCTATCTTCAAACCAATGTTATCCTGGACTTCTCTCCATCTTTGAAAGGCGGCGCGATGCCGATATTCACATGCGTTTTATTGCGTTTGTTGTCAGATTGTCTTTTAGACTCCCTCTTTGACGAATCCGTCTTCCTCTTCTAGTTTGGTTTGCAGATGTTTCCAATCTGGAATCGCAATTTTTCCTGTCCGATCATCCGCCATTGCAACAGAGTAGAGTTTCCATCGAAGAGACGTGCATGCACATCTGCTTCAGCAGAACAGCCAATCACAGGGCTCGCTCTCTCAGCTGTTCTGTGATTGGTCAAATTCTTCCGTCACGGGGCAGATTTTTTGCAGGCTGAAAACAGAGCACAGAGTGGATGCAGAGGTCTGCACTTCTCCGAGATCACTTCATTTACATTATGTTCATAGGTTAAATGGAAGTTTTTGCCCAATATTGCCAAAAATAAGCTGCCAACTGAGCCTTTAAATGTATTGTTTTATTACAATACATTAAACATAGTGCTAGAAGCTGTCAATCAAAATAAACTTCTGCAGCACTTTCATCCTCTAACGCAAGATTCTAACGAGGCGAGTATCACTCTTGACAAACATCGGATCTCTTCAAGCCACAATGTTGCAAAGCTGGACCTGCTGCCAACATCTGTCATTATCGACTGACGTTGTGGCTTTCAGCTAAAAGTCTCATGAGAAAGCTGCTCTCATGCATCCTCACTCATGACCCCTCGGATCTCCCACCTTGCTTATTGCTCCTCACTGTTGTGTTCTGGGGTCCTGGCCTTTGGCCAGGACAGCATTTATGGTTTTAACAGTTTCATGTACAAGTCTTCGCTCATGTTCACGCTTTCAAGTCCTTGTTTCCAAGTCTTGTTTATAGCCCTTGTATATATAGCCATAGTCTTGTTATTTATTTTTCTTGGATTTCTGCCTGGAGTTTCCAGTGTTTTTTGTTCTTGCCATTTTGCTATTTAGTTTCCCAGCTCTGTGTAGCTTACCTTAGTTTGTATTTTGCAACCCTTTGGGCCGAGTTTTTTGTTGGCCCTCGTGCCTGTTTTCTTTTGTTTAATAAATCCTCATTTCCCTTCCACCTCGCATCTGGTGTCTCTCTGATCTCGCATCAGAAGACACTGTCAAAAACAAAAACATGGAAAAGTAAAAACATGGACAATAAACATGAATTATGAAATGCTTGATCCAGATATAAGAAACTGTTAAAACTGTGACTATGAACATGAACTATGAACAATGAAATCTTGAACATGAAACTGTTAAAACCATAAATGCTGTCCTGGCCAAAGGCCAGGACCCCAGAACACAACACTCACAGCAGAAATAAGAGCTTTAAGATCACAAACAGGATGCAAAAAATTGTCCTCATTGTTTATGCTCATGATCTTTCATTCAGAATATCCACAAAAATCTAATACTAAAGTGAAGGAACATAATTGAAAAAAACATTAAATTCTCACGAGGAAACCAGTAGTTTTCTCAAATGTTCAGTCTGTGGGTCACAATTATTGGTTCCTCTTCATTTGATGTTTTCTGCAATCTCCTTACACCAAGATCACAGCTCTGAGGCTTCTCCTATGAGCGAGAAGGTAATAGAACACATGACCTGGGGTCTGAGTGCATTCCTTTATGCAGAATTTTCCCACACCCTTCATATTTCAGTTCGATGCTTGTAGACTCTCCTCTTTAGTGTCCTCTGTTTTCGTCCGGGGACTGTGATGGCCATGGCAAAACCTTCTTTTTTTCTAAGGAGTGTTTTTGTGCAACCACAGCACATTTTAAGCTGCCTGGCAGAGGCTATTAGGTTTTCATGTAACATCTGCTGGTGTTTGATGAAGTCCATGATGCCATGAATCCTAGCAAGATGTCCAAGGCCATTGGCTGAAAAACAGACCCACAACACCACAACATCCACCACCATACTTCAAAGTGCATATGCAGGGTTTTTCTGTATGGCTCTCTCTCTCTCTCTCTCTCTCTCTGTCAGTGCCAAACCCTCCTTTAATGTTGTAGCCAAAATGCTCCACTTTGGTGGTCTCATCTGATCATATAACCTGGTGCCATAAGAGTCTCAGTAATGTTTCACAAACTAATGGTGTTGTTGATTGGCCGCAAAGGCTGGAAGCCCTGCCAGACTGTAGGTAGCATTTGATGGTAGTTTTGGAGACTTTCTGACCTGGCATTTGATGGTAGTTTTGGAGATTTTCTAACCCCAATACATAACTCACCTCGGCATTTCTGTGGCGATGATCTTTAGAGAACCATCCTCTTCCGCGGTGCGTGTACACACACATCTTCTTCCAGGTTGATTCGTAACATTTGCTGTCATTTTAAACTCAGGTTCTGAAGTTCTCAGGTCTTTCTCCTAGTGGTGAATGTCAGGGAAATTTGGCCTACCTCACATCCTGTTTATGCCCCAGTAAAACAGGAAGTTATGGTTGACCACTCATAAGTTCCTTATTGAACAAGTCAGCTTATAAATGTAAAATATGTCAAGTATATGACATAAAATACAGTATATCAAGTTAGATTTTAATCGTAGGCTTTTCTAGGGGGAGAAAATAATTGGAGTGCATGTTTTGGAGCAGAATCTTTATTTAGTGTCAACATGTTTTTATCCTTTCAGCAATTTTACTGCAATGAAAAGGTAAGATTTTTGTGAATATTTTGTCGCCCTAGATGATAAACAAACATTCACAACATTTCACAGCATGTTTTGCTCTTGTTCACTGACAGTGCCAATAATTTTGAGGGTACAATATTTTTCCTTCAAGATGACATCTTTTACATGCATATTACAACAAGAGAACGCAAAACCGTATTCTGCATGCGTTACAAAGGCATGGCTGTGCGAGAAGAGGGTGCGCCTTCCTGTCAGCTTGAACCAGTCTGGCCATCCTTTACCTACCACTTTCGTTAACAATGAATTTTCATCATGAGAACTGCAGCTCACTTTTGTTTTTTGCTCTATTCTCAGTAAACTCTGTGTGTAAGAAAAAACCGAAGGAATCAGCAGTCTCTGACATACTCAATTCACCCTGTCAGACACCAGCAATCATTGCATGGGTGAAGTGGAGTTCCAAGATGGAGAGAGCTGTGACATGAGTGTTCCAGAAAATCTGGTCACAAAGCCATTTTGTCTCTACGACACTGATGGGCACTATCTCCGAATGAATGAGCTTATTTTAGTTTTTTTCTCTCAGGTCTGAACATTTCCCTCTCTCATGCTTGTCAAAACCATTGCTCACTGGTTTACAGTTAATCCCCTGAAATGAATACATTTCCCTTCTGAGAAAAGATGAAAAAGATCCAATGACTACCATTGTGCGAAATGGCTCGGGTTTGCTTGATGGAAACAAAATGGCTCCGATAGTTAAGTGGTCCCGACTCTATCTTGGGAATCAAGGTCAAAGTCATTTAGATAATATCTCCACCCCATTCTGATTTTAAGTCTGAACAACAAAAGACAACATCTGCATGCTTTACTACATTGAATTGCAGCCAAACGATTGGTTGATGAGATATTTCCATTAAAGAGCAGGGGCCCAGGTGTATCTAATAAAGTGGCAACTGAGAGTATAAAAAGTGTTGTAATTCTCACACTGTTCACCTGATTTGTACACCAATACTTCCAAATCTTATATAACGAATAAATTTGAAGGTCTGCACTTAAATTCAAGTTCCTCATTTAATTTCAAATAATTTCAAACACGTATGCGGAATGCAGTAGTTTAAAGACAAAACAACTTTGTTTATGGACATGACTGTACTCTTTCCTGTCTAGCTCTTTACTTTACTGTCATTTTCCCTTGCTATGCAACAAAAAGACACAACTCTTTCTCAAATAATAAAATAATATGGCTTTAGCCATAATTTTTTACTGAAACATTTTGGCCTTCATCACAATGCATAAAGCCCTGTCTTTTCCCCTTACTTCTCTCTCTGTCCCCTCCTACATCTTACTGACTCTGTCTCTTTGTCTATTCCCTCAGACTCTCAGTGTCTCCATTTGTTTACTTCCCTCTCTATTGCCGTGTGATTCATGTCTGTCGTTTCTTTGCCTTACTTTCTCTGACTTTCTGTCTCTATCCATCCCCTGCCTCTGCATGTCTCTTTATATCTTCACTTCTCCGTGGCTTGCTTATGCTTTTTTTTCCACCACTGTTTATGTCTCCAAATTTCCAGTGAAATTCCTGGTCATATTCAAATCAATCTACTAGCAAAACAAACAGCAAACATTACATTCCCCAAAGAGCAAAAACAGCACAACCAGTGATATCTCTCTATCTCTGTCTGTCTGTCTCCCTCTTCCATTCTTTCCATTCTCCACCTGCTCTGTGGCCTCTTCTAAGCTCATAAAGCCCACTGTAGTGCCCCCCTGCTGGAACCACGCTGGGACAACAGTGTGGCGGGTTTCCCTCACAATGGCTGGGAAAGCTACCATTTCACACACAGCTTCTCACAGCCCGAAGTATACAAATCATTTATTTCACAAAGAGCGTCAAATTCAGTACATGAAGAGTGGGTTATGAAGATAATACAAATAGTAGGGCATGAGCATTGTTATAAACTGACTGAATTTAGCAGTGAAATTAGCACATTGTTTCCAGGTTATTTTAACCGCAAGTGGAGTCCGGGGCGCATTTAACTGTGGTTTACACTTAACATACACAGAACCCTGTTGTAAACTTATTGTAAAATTACAGTTAAAATAACTGGCAAAAAAGGTGCAAGTTTATGACAGTGTGGATAATCGGAAGAGCGGAGTGATAATAATAGTAGAAAGTGTTCAGTCTGTGGATAATAGAGGATAATGGAAGTAGTTAGCTATGAGGGTAATAGAAATAGTGGTATAGGAGGATCACTGAAATAGAGGGGTATGAGGGTGTTGGTAATAAAAAGATAGGGATGTGAAAATAATAGAAAGAGTGGAGCACAAGAGAAATAGAAAAACAGGGATATATAAGGATAATGGAAAGGCTGAGGTACACAGCCAATTGAAAGAGTGGGGTATGAGTATAATAGAAATAATGGGATATAAGGATGATAGAATGAGTGGGATGTGAGGACAATAGAAGCAATGGGATATCAGGATGATAGACAGAGTGGGGTACAAGGATAATAGAAATTATGGGACATGAGGATAATAGAAATAATGGGATATGAGGATGACAGAATGAGTGGGGTATGAGGATAATAGAAATAATGAGATATGAGGATGATGGTATGAGTGGTGTATGAAATAATAGAAGAGGGTAAGATATGAGGGTAATAGAAACAGAGAGGAATGAGGGTAATGGAAAGAGTGGGGTATTAATATCAAAAGAAAAATTTAGATATGAGGATAATAGGGTATAACACAAATTGTACACTATGAGGAAAATAGACTGAGTGGAATAAGAGAGTAATAGAGTGAGATATGAGGAAGGCAGATGGAGAGGGGTGTGAAAATAATACAACCCCAATTCTGAAATAGTTGGGACAAACCGTAATTCAATCACGAAGACTTCGGAATTAAAATGCAAAAGATTTATTTGACAATGGAATGAACAATGAAATTAATTTGATAAAATCTTTGGCGATGACTCCGTCCTCATGGACCCTCCAGCAAGGAGGGGTGCTGATCGGCCTGGGTAGTAGGCAGAGGCGAAGCCGCCCCCCTTGAAGGGTCATCAGATTGCCATGGGGAGGATGGATTTGATGCTGTAGAGGCCGGAGTCGGAAGATGGTGGTGATGGGGAGGTGGTGGGTGATGAGAAGGTGGTGGGCAATGTGGATTCTCTGAAACAGCAAAACAGAACGTGTCATGGGCATTTATCTATGATATATTTGAGGTCGATGTCTGTCTGTGTGTATGTACAAGTTTTTCTCCTACATTTCTCAACCAATTGTCACCCAATTTGGTGTGAATATGCACTTGGACACCAGGAAGGACTTGACGTTGCCCGATTTTTGAAAAACAGTCATGCACGCAAAAAAATGGCAATTTCACTCCGGGTAGCAGGTAGCAGCTAGTATAGAAGATAAATGGTTACGATTGGGTAAGGCCGATTGCTTGCGTCCTACGTCTCGTGACTGAACTTTCGTTTACACTCCCATATTGTGAATGAAATCAAAATGCAATGACTTTCAGATCACATGAGCCAATATGTTATTAACAATAGAAAATAGATAACATTTCAAATGTTGAAACTGAGACATCAAATTTGAAATGAGCTCATTTTGTGGATAAAATTGTAAAATTCCTCAGTTTCAACATTTGCTATGTTATCTCTGTTCTATCATGAATAAAATACTGGCTGGTGTGATTTTAAAGTCATTGCGTTGTGATTTTGTTCACAATTTACACTTTGTCCTATTTATTTCGGAATTCGGGTTGTACAAAGATTGGGACACAAGGGTTATAAAAGAGAGATTTGAGGGATTTCAGAGTAATAGAAAAAGGGGTATGATGATAACAGAGAGAGTTGGGTATAAGGGAAAAGAAATCGTGTGGTATGCGGGCCAAAGAAAGACAGGTATTTTAAGGGGTCAAGACTAGGTTCAAATTTTTTTCATTTTGTTAAAAATCTTTCAAAACATTCATAACAGGTGATATTAAGACCAAAAAAACTATTTTTTAAGTGGATTTTTATCATGTGAACGCCTCCAGTGCATTTGTTTCGCGATAAAAATGCAATTTTCTCACATTGCAAAATTTCATAGTTTATCAGGCTTGTGGTGGGCATTAAATCCACATTTTTTAAGGTATTGCTCTGACATTATCACCACAGCATCAGTTTGTTATGTTCTATACAGTGACATAGACATTTTTGGGTAGGTAGACACCTGGTGTATTTATGATCCATCTGCCAGGCAGGTTCTGCCACCCATTTATAAAATTCTGTGACCAAATAATTTTTCAAAATATTTTCCCATGAAAATACCCAGAATGAGTACATCATTGTAAAGCTGGTGATATTAACCTCAAAACAAAAAAAGAATTACAGGAAAATATGCTATAGTTTCTGAGATATTGTTGCCACAAGATTTCACATTTTTTGCCAATAATGTTCAGTTTTTACGGTAACAAACTTATTGAATTTGATTAAAACAAATTCCATTCTGAGCTTTTTTCAGTTGACACTATTTTTATGTATTTTTAGTGCTTAGAAGTACTTAAATTGAGTGAACCCAGCCTTGACCCCTTAAGTTGATAGAAATAGTAGTGTATGAGCATTATAGAAAGACCAGGGTGATAATTTTACATCACAGAAATAAGTACAAGGATAATAGAGGATAATTAAAATGGAAGAGTTTCCAAAAACGCAATACATCCATTTTACTCATTTTGAGTAAATTAGATTTTTCTATGCTGGTGCCTTCTTACACTGCTATGTCGTTTGAGAATCACAAGTTTGAGGCTGGTGAGTCAGAATAAATGAAATATCAGTAGATTTCGTTAAATGGGATTTGTTACAGTATGATGATTCGCATGTCCTCCAAAGTGATGAGATTTGATTCACAACTCGCGATGCAAATCCACCTAATCTGATCACTTCTGACCATGTAATGCAGTGCTGTTATGATTTCACAACTAAACTAAAAACTGTGTGGTGAGTTGGGGAGTGTCACTGTACATAAAGATCATGCAGTGCCACATGTAAATATGTCATGGGATAACAGAAAAGAACTGCAACAAACAGCCACACAATCCACTGAACAGTGGCACTCTACAAAACACAACCATGGACCATGAAAGCAAAGCACCTAAATAAGATAACTGATATAACTAATAATTAAAAAAGCACATAAATGAGCTTTTATCAACAACAAAAAACTGTAAATCCTGCACACTGGATATAATGGATAATGTTACAGGACAAACTCCTGGCAAAATCTAACAAATGAAGTTATTTCTGCTTCACATGAGCAGAAATTTCATCACAGAAATTTCACTGCATATTTCAGCTGAATATTACTAATTAACTAATTCATTTTAGTGATGGCACCGCTTTTTCACAAAGCATGAAAGACTTGGTAATGCCTACTCAGAAGTTTAATTAGAAACCAAATCTGGGTTTATATTGTATGGTGTTTCTGAATGGTTTCTCGGGTGTACAGGGTGGTTGATGGGGTATTTCTGAGTGGTTGCTAGGGTGTACAGGGTGGTTGATGGGGTGTTTATGAATGACTGCTAGAGTGTTTTTATGTGGTTGCTAGAGTGTACAGGGTGGTTGCTAAGGTAATTTTAGGTGGTTGCAAGGGTGTGCAGAGTATTTGCTAGGGTGTATCTAAATGGTTGCTAGGATGTGCGGGGTGGTTGCTAGATTGTGTTGGGTGGTTGCTAGGGTGTATGGGGTGGTTTCTAATGGTAGGTTGACATTAGGTTCCTCCACGGCAATCACGTGTCAGGCCACCATGGACAAAACAGGATGGACGTAAGACAGGGGGGGGGGGGGGCAAACGTGACAGGCCTTGATTGTGGTGGATGCCTAGGCAGATTTTTCAGCTGTCAAAAAATTAGCCACGTCAGTCACGGTGCGGATGAGAAACCTAGTAGGCCGTGGTAAAACGGGGTGAACGCAGCAAAACGTGACAGTACAGGACAGACAGGACGGGAAGCATGTGTATTTCCCGGAATCTCACGGTCCTTCGAAGTTTTGTCACAGTTCTCACGGCAAGCTAGGGTGTATGGTAGCCATTTCGCCGCGTTCAATCTTGGCGCATGGTGTGTCACAGTTTTCTGGCCGGTGCACTATGGCGCGTGGCATTCTAATATGGTCTTACGCGGTGTGCGCGGTCTGGGAGGGAGTAAATAGAAGCCGGGCCTGGCAGGGGAGCTTCATTCGAGTCTGAGCATTCGTGACACAACATCTTTGATAGATTACTGTATATTACTGTATTATATTACTGCACTCTGGCCTCCCCTCTCTGCAACTGCTGCTGGCTTTCTTCTTACCTTTTTACCTTAATTCTTACCTAATCAGGGAGAACAAGCAGCACCTGTTCACTGGACTGCTCGCAGAGTGAACCTTCTGTTAATTATGAAAATGACTGAAAACAGGTCAGAACTAGTACTTGTTTTAAATGGAAGTTTTGTGCAATCCAATTCTCTGTTCTTGTTCCACAACTGTTCTGAATTTAGCCCGTTTTAATCGCTTTTAGATCGCATATGAAGAGAAACCGTGTCTTAGGTTTCCAATTGCGATAGTTGGAAAACACGTCAATAAAGGAAAATGATTGAGAACTGCTAATTGCAAAAAGGGACGTGTTTTCGCACCCCCGCTAGCTACGCCACTGACTAAAGGACTTTTCATCCATTGCTACATAAACAAAACACAACCATTCTAACATTAAATTGCATCTTTGTAAGTAACATAACTCTCTACCATCTAGACCCACTGAAACAACAGGAGCAACAGCATTTCAGGGTACTCACCTCTACTTGGCCTACATCAGCAGCGATGTCATTATGTTTACTAAAACCCCCCTCCCCCAATCTATCAACAGTTGCCTTCAGTGGACCATGTTGTATCTGCCGTGTCTGGATCCTCTGCTCTCAATCTTTTCACTCCTTTTACAGCTTTCCTTTTATCCCTGCGTCTGCAGACTGCACAATATATCTGAGTATGTGTCCTGAAATCCCCTGACCTTTCTCATTTGCTTCCTTTGGCGCATCCAACCTCAGCATAGCTAGTAAGGCTCCTTTAACCTCTCGCTCATTCATTGCGTTAAATGCAAAAATTTGGATAAACTCGTCTAGTAATATCTTTTCATACCACTCTACGCTTCACCACTGACTTCCCCTATTACACCCCCTTCGCCGTATCAAATCTCAGCTTTTCTTTCTGATCTAAGCCCATTGGTTAGCTTAAATCCCTGAGCATGCGTGCCCTTCTCTCACTCTATCTCTCACTCCCTTCGCTCCCTTGTCACTTTCCGTCCTCCCTCTCTTGCTCTACATTCCCTTTGCTTGCTCCCTTAAGAACTTGCCCTTTCACTCTCTTCATCTCTACTGCCTACACTACACCCCTTTGCTCTCTCTTGTCCACACCCCTTTGCTCTCTCCCGAACACAGCCCTTTATTCTTCACACTTATGCACTTTCATGCTCTCAAGCTTGTGCCACTTTTCTCGGTCCCTCTTGCTTTTATTCTTGCTCAGTGTTCTCTTACTCCTTTACACTATTGTCCCTCTCTCCCTCCTCATTTTACCCCTCAGTTCCCAAAGTCTTTCCCTCAGTCCCCCCTCCATCTCAAGCATCACTGTTGCTGCAGCTTCTTTTGAGGACAGAATGAACTCGTCGTGGAACGTTGTACGCACAGACAGTGCAGCCAATGTTATAAATGGGACAGTCCTGCATAAGGGTTATCCAACACATTCTCATCCCGACTCATATAACGATGCTACCTAGCCAAGTGTCGATATGCAACAAAAATGGAAGCTTTTGGCATCCTTATTTGATGCTTGGGCTTAGGGTTGGGGTTATAGGTTACAGGTTATGGGGTAAGGTTCATTTCAAACTGACGTCAAATTAAGACACCAAAAGCCTCCTTTTGCATCATATATCAATTTCAGGTCAAGTAGCGTCATGATGTGACGCGTCGGGATGAGACTGGGCTTGGTTATCATGTCTTTCAGAAACAAACGTAATGTTTACCCTAAATCAATTTATATTTCCTTCCACTCCAGTCTTATAATCTTTGGCAACCATCTTTGGGTGAATCTATGCTCCAGCCTCTTGTTATAGTCTCGCTGGATACAATTTTACACAGCTTTGCTCCTCATGCCCTCTTTTCAGAACCTGGTCAGATAAAATTGTTCAAGTACCTCCGATTCTACCCACTATTTTCATGTTTCCTCCAATGAAGTCCATAGTGAGCCCCAAAATCCATATCCAAGCATGAGTTGTTCAGATCTTACCACCATTTTCACCAGATTTAACCAAATTTAGCATCATTTACCTCCCAACAATTACATGAGACTTTTTTTCTTTTTTTTTGGTGTGGCTGCTGCCACCCGAAGTGCAAGAGTACATCAATTCCCTGGTCACTGGGATACCTCAGGTTCATTCATAAAAATATGTCCTCCAAGTGCACAAGAATGTGTACATGCCAGCTTCAACACATCTTTTGGGGACGAGATAGAGCCTTGATGACCCTGACCAGAGATGTTTCCCTCACCCTAAGGTTTATTTTTTGGGGTTACTATCCTATTCCATCAAGCCCAAATTCACTCTGCCCAACAATTGATTCCATCTGACCCGACTTCAGTCTGTGCAATATCAGATACCACCTGACCTTTGCCGGCCAGCACAGGATGGGCTTCTACTCAATTTCTGTGTTTCTCCTGAGATGTCCTCCCACTGGGGAGTTTTTTCTCGCCTCTACTGGAGAGTTTTCTTCCTGCTGGGAGTTTTTATCTCATTTGCTAACCTGAGGAAGTGCTCCAGCCAGAGCCCCTTAAGCTACATTGTGAAGCGTCTTCTTGATGGTTCATCTGCGAAAGGCATCAATCACACAAATAAAACTGAATGTAATTGAACTGTGTGTTTATTCATTTTGATAAATCATTATACTTCAATTCTGAGGTGTGGCATCACAGCAAAAAACAAACAAACAAAAAAAAAGTTACCCAATACCAAACAACCCTATCAAGCAATGTCCCCCTTTTAAACTCAATCAACAAATTTACAAAATGTAATTAATGTTTGGGCTAAACGGGACAAGAAACACCTGGGCTTGATTATCAAAAGCCCTGTTAAATCTAAAGATAACTTAAATAGCTCCTTTCTAGCAATATGAAGTTGGCTGTCTCTGACTGTCCTGTAATAAAAACTAATTCTGAATAAGATGAGAAAAAAATTATTGAAATAAATAAGTCTGGAAAGGATAATACAGCCATTCTGTGATCCAATGAACCACAGTGAGAGTCATTCTGAATAAGCAGAGAAAACTTGAAACAGAGATGAATCTTCACAGGAATGACTGGCCAACAAAAATTCCTCTGAGACCACATCAACAGCCCATCCAGGGTTGTTATGTAAGAATGCTGACGTACATTTAAGAAACTGGATGAGGTCAACATTCTTTAGAAAAATACATACAGTACCATTCAAAAGTTTGGGCATACTCACATTTTTCTTACAGTGCAGGTAGAAAAAGAGGACCCTTTATTTCGCAAAGAAAGATCCAATTCTTCAATACATCAAACTAACCAGCATTTGTCATTGCTGATCATACTCACATTTTTTTTTTTTTTGAACAAGGGCAGATGTGTGGCTATAATGGGTTAGCAGCTGAGTGGCTGTCTAAATTCCCAATGATGTGCAAAGATTGCTTCTGATTGTTTAACTCTTTTACAAGATTAATTTTGAGATTGTATAAAGAAATTAAGCAGTTTAAATCTCTCTAAAACAGAGTGCGGTGACATTAGCAAAGTGTGCCCAAACTTTTGACTGGCACTGTATATTAAACAAAAACCAAGAACAAAACCAAAGCTAATCTAATGTTTGCCAGTAAAAACCTTGAAGACCTATAAGCCTTTGGCAGTAATGTTCAGTGGACTGAGGAGGTCAAAAGTTGTTGTCAGATGTTTTGAGGAACTTCAGTAACCTCACCTTTCACTACATGGTCGCTGCCCAGCTTTTACCACTGAAGTTGTCCTGATTAACAGTCAACAGTTTATTTACTGAAAACTCATGACCATTACATGGCCAATAATGATTAAGAAATAATGATGACGAAGCAATTGCTTTTCAGTTACATTTACGGTATATAATTCATGTAGCACTAATAGGATGGCCAAAATCTGAATAGATGCAAAAAGTCAGAAACTTTTGCTGACTAATCAGATACATTTTTTCACAGTTCCTGCTGCCAAATGTAGCAAAACTTCATGTGACATATATGCAAAAATAGAGTGAGGGGGAGAATACAATTCCATGACTTTGTATCGGCATAGCAATAAGTTTGTAGCCATATTGATTGCATTTCTTTTAGAATTAAATTTGTGTTAATAATAGTACACTCTTATAAACTGGCACCTTTTTGCCCGTTATTTCAACTGCAATTTTACAATTAGTTTAAAACAGCAGTTCCGTGTAAGTTAACTGTAAACCACAGTTAAATGCATGCAGGACTCTACTTACAGTTAAAATAACAAGGAGACAATGTGTTCATTTATCTGTAAAATTCAGTCCATTTCTCACAGTGTACAGTTATCACTGTTATAAAGACAACTTAGCTGTGCAGTGAACCTTACTTCAGCTTGCAATACTAATAATTGCTTTGTTGAACTAACTTTACATTTAAATGTCTTCTTGATCATGCACTTCTGAGACTAACAGTGATGTTCAACACTTTCATTAGTATCCTTGGATTAGATTACTTTCTCAATGGATGTAATGTAATTGTAATGTACATACAACATTTTGCAATACATCTGGAACAAAGGGAAAGTGCATTATAACGCCATTTAAAACTTATTCTTAGTTTTGAAATGAAAAGAATATGACTTGTGCTTATGTGCCTATACTCTAGTACAGTAAATCCTGTATATTTTTTGCACTAGGGGGCCGCTTGTGTATGATGGTTGGAGGTTGTTGGTATTACTTCCACAGGCAGATTAGGTGAATAATTAATTTCCTTGCAGACATGGAAGACTGGCTGTAATTAAAGAGAGAGCAGCGAGACAACTGAGCTGCCATTCGCAGCACGCGCCTGCACACAGATACACGCTCCCATTCCTGCAGGCGTATATGCACACACACACACACACAAACACACACAACACACGCACACGCACTTGCACACACACACACACACACACACACACACATTTATATACACACATGTAGACAAGCATACTGTATATATGCATGCACACGCACACACTGCCATATACATCCACAAATGCCAGTGTTGCGGTGATATTGCATATTGTACATTAGTAACCTATTGTAGTAATATTATTACTTTTATGACTACACTGTCAGAAAATCAAGTTTATCATTCAAACGTAAGGGGTACAATTCCTTGTCATCTGGTGGTATCCACTTAGATACACCTGTTGTGCCCTTGAGAATGCATATGTACCTTTTTAGCCCCCAAAAGAGCACACACAGTTACACTGAGGTCCAGTAATTAGTGCGCGGGGATACATTAGAGGAGATTGTACCTTGAGGAACAAAAGTGGACTCCAATCCTGCCCCGTTTCACAGTAATATAACTAGTGACTATTGAAATTCTGGTAATATTACAGCAGTGACTAAATTAATTACTATATTATTATATTGTTTTGCCTAATAAATTTTGATGCACCACAAAATGCGCTCCAGGAAAAGTAAAACTACAAAGAATGATCATTTCCGGTTATAAAATCAGATAAATTCGATAAACACGTGCGTGCACGGACTGTTGCTATAAAAGCTGCATCTTTTGAGTAAGGGACGCATGCGTTAACCAAATTTGCCACTTAAAAATAATGCAAAAAGCAAACATTTTCTTCAATAGAAAGTAATTTTATTTCGTAAAGCACTACCTCCGATGAAAGGTAATATGCATAATGTAAAATATTACGTTTGGAAGTAGCCTAACTTAACACTGAAAAAAAGCATGTGTGCGTGCGCGCGCACACACACACGCACGCATACGCACACACACACACACACACAAACACAGGAAGGCTCGTTCTTGGATCACAGTGCCGTCATTGACTATTTATTTTAGTCCCGTACAATCACACTCTTCATGTGGCTCACTGGGGGGGTATCAAAGATGCCTTTCATTTTGCCACCCATTCCACTTAGGTCGCTTTCATCGCCCCCACCAGTACTCGCCGTCAGCTCTTAAAGCGCCGGCGGGGAAGCACTCCATTCCTGCGCAAGAGCACGCTCACTACCTACCTCATCGGTGGAAAGGATAAAGTCGTACAATTAGGCTGATGACCTTAGGTTGCGCAAGCCATGTAATTCCTACTCATACACTATAATAATAATAATAATAATAATTATTATTATTATTATTATTATTATAATAACTGATAAAATGAAGTATTTTCTCTGTTGCAAACGGCGGCTGACATTGGGAATAGCACCAGCAACTTCGCGGTACTACTAAATTGAGTTCATATTTTTACTCACGCTACGAATAACAAACTTTGCCTCAAGACGCATCGGTCCTATTGAATGCGTTTCCGTCATATTGCGCAGCTTGGGTATGATTACATGCTTACAATGCACTGCTCACAACAATGTAGCTTCCTTCATTTTGGAGTTATTTAGGAGTTATAATATCTGGTGGACCATACCTTTCCAAACCCTTCTTGATTAAAACCTTTTTTCCTCTACTCATTTAGGAACCAGCACCACCGCTTCCAGACATGGCTTAAAAAGCAAATGGAGTTGGGAATTCATATACAGCGCAGGAATGCCCGCAGAAATAAAACAAATATAACGAGGTCTTAAACGTTTTCTCACAACATATGCAGACATTTAACGAACTGCAAGCTCCCTGTTGCTTTAAGCAGTGCGTTTTTTTGTCCGACAGGAGGCGTGTCTTCTCCATTGCACGACCGATTTGAGCCGTGCTTCTGTCGGACCGATTCGGCTGTGCAATTGGAACAAATGAAGTACTTTCTTCGGCGCTTGTAACAGTTCACAGCTCATTCTGCCTTGCTAATCGAAGGTAAGAGGGCGTTTTAAAAACAAAGTTTATTTCGATTATCCCCCGGGTTATTCGTTTGTATTTTGCTGTATTAAAATCCTTTCCCCTTAGTCTTAATCTTTGGAAACGTAAAATTATGACAATTGCACTGCCTTTGCGTACGCTATATATTTGAATATACAATTTGTAATACATAGTTCAGTGGTACTTTTCGAATGCTGAAAAATGCATTTCGCGTGACGAGACGTTGAAACAGTCTATAGTTTTTCATTTTGGGGCACTTAAAGGACAGTGGTGCAATATTATTTCCGAATTATGTGCTGCGTCGAGGCGCAAGGTTTGCAGTTACCAATGGTGTGAATGTCTTGAAGGGTTAGAATTTGAATGTTAAAACCCGTGTTAAAGATCTGACCCTTGCATCTCCATTGAGCTCCTTTTTAAAATGCATGCCCCTTTGGCTCTTAGCTTTAAAGATTGAATACGCCTGATGCTGTGATTCAGTGTAATTAAGTCTCCACAAAACAAATTCCATCGGTTTACGGAGTTACGGACGTGATGTATTATATGAATGATGATCCGCAGATAATGTGCTAATAAATGAGAAAAAAGTGAGCTACTGGCGCTGCATATAAATTATACAGCGATATGCACGCTTTTGAGACATTTAATCCTAAATCAAGTTTGTGATTGGTCGATGTGTTGCGGGTCGCATAGAATGGAATAGAACGTAATTTAGAGAACCCGACGGCCAGTTTTAGAAAAGCTGTCATGTTTAAATGTAAGGTACCGTTCGTTTAATTGGGTTAAATATCAGTCTCCGTTAAGATTGTTTGAATCAGAGATTTGCATCGGTGCCCACAGCGCACGAGCCGACCCCCTCCTTTTTGCACTCCACCTCTTCCCTCAGAGTGTGTGATTAAGTGCACCACACTGCTTTTTGCGATTTTGGAGACTACCTAAAAGTTGTTTTACTTAGTTATGTTCACTTATTTGGAAACATCGGAATTTTAGAAGTCCGACATTTAATTAAATAGACTACACTTTAAATGTTGCTTACTGGCAGACAAACGCGTGAAACCGCTTGATGCTGACATGAAAAATGAAGTAAATGGGATGGGTGGCAGAAAATAACTTCAGCAGTTCGGTGCTGTATTTTTAATTTGAGCGGTGTAAAAAAATACATTTGTTTTGCGGTTGTAGGGTTATCATTATTTCCGTCCCCTCCTTTGTGCGCCCTGTATCCAAGTTCCTCGTGCATTTGTCAATACAACTCATAACATACGCGCAATACTTAAGCTGATCTAACCTTCCATATACGATTGGGTTGGTAATTTTGTTTTGCTCCTGAGGGAAAACGACCAGAAAATGTACTGTTCTTGTAAGTAGCCTTCTAACATTGATGGGCATCGTCCTTAATCAGGGATGTGAAATCATTTTTTGATGAATGAGATAAAAATAGCTCGATTCCATCCGCAATTATTGGGACACAATATTTACTCTAGAAAACGTGTTCGCAGAGAGATTGATTCCATGTACATGCCAAATCAACCAGATTGGAGAAGCCCTCTCGCTAAGATTTGGATCTCGGAAATTCTATTGACAGCCCTGGATGCGCCTTCGCAGCCGGAAAAGTAATTTGGGAACAATATTGAGCCCCAATTCATTAATTGAGTTAAACCCTTTCTAATTTTATAGGTAAGTTCCATCGTAAACATTAACAGCGAGGTAGTCAAGCTAGAAGCAAGAATAACATAATTCATATAACTAACTGAATAATAGCACTTTCAAAATAAATCAAATAAAATCGACGAAACAGATGACGCTATTTCTCAATAGACTGAGCAGCAAAAAATTATCCTCAGCTTGGGAAGGATACCAACCCTGACTTGGGCAGTCGCTGTTCAAGGTTCTGAAACACTATTTCTACCTTTTTTACTGGATTTTGATTATACCACCAGAAAAATACCACCGCCAATGTAAAAGCATATTTTATATACGCTAATCCAATGAAAGCAGATTTAAACTCTGCGAGAGAGCGCAGATAATTCATCTGGATAACATACACAACATAACTGGACCGAATTGGTTATTGTTTGCTGTTTATACCACTGAAACCTACGTTATGGTTGGTTCCAGGCATGTCAGTGCTTCCAAATGACCAGGACCCGGACTAGTATTTATGTAATCTTTTTTCTTACACCCTGCTGTGGGTAAACTAGTGGAAAAAAGCAGGTAAGATAAAATCCTGGGTGACGACAAGTATTATTGTGAGAGCAATGATTGTTTCTGGAAAAAAAAAATCACACATTTTACTAAGAAACATGGGAGTGGTTAGTTTAATGCATGGGTATCACGCACAAGATTTCGATTTACAGATTCAACAGCAAACAATTCATTTAATTGAGTTTTAATGTCAACAATACACCATGAACACAACAATACAGATAGGCCCACAAAAACGCAATGCGTTTCAGTCTATTAAAAATTACATATTTTATATTTTTCGAGAAATCGCTGTTAAAGGTCGCTGGCATCCTGTCTGAATGCCACAATATTTGCTCATACACGAGCATCTCAGTTAATGTGTCTTTTGTTTCAATGTTGTGCTAGTAGTTCATATGTAAGAATTCTGTTTTCTGTTGAAAATATTAAGGAATGTTGAAACAGATTTGGATATTTGAATAGTTTGTAGGCCTGGCTGTAAATCCTGAAGGATGACATGTAAAGGTCACATTTTTCACAAGAAACGTTTACACTTTTTTACCCCCTTAAATCGTCAGCGATCGAGTCATTATCGCTGTTGCATCTCCTCAATCAAAGTGTCACATGTGTAGGGCCTACTGTATCTGTGATAGAACTTTTATTGCTCAAGTGCGCGTATACGCGCTCTCGTGCTCACATATACACTCACGCAGATACCCGCGCATACTGACATGTTTAGAACACTCGAGTGCATTGTTTAGCTATATCTTTCATCTTTAGCCTATATCCGCCTCAAAGCTTATCTTTGCATATTGTAAATAGGCTACATGCACGTTCGCAAATCTTCTAATGTTGATTAAATTTCAAACAAATACAAATATATGTAGGCCTTGCCTAGATGTATATCATCATCTTCATCACTTGTCTCCGCTGTCACATACTTCGTACTAAAGCAACCGCGACCTACGATGCCGCCTATTAAAATTCATACATTGATTTTACAGCGTGCGGCGCCTGCACCCCACTGTTGGGGATCTCTGTTGATAATGCGAAGGGATAGAAATTCCGAAATAACCCGATTCTCAAGTGTAGGACGCCAGAAATACGATCTTATGGATAGCAGATAAGGATCGAGGACGTTTTGTGGTCAGCGGCACCAGCAAAAGATGCCAAATCCGTTTTCTCTCTCGCTCTCCCTTTCTCGAGCACACCAATCTTGGCTCGACGTCAGAGGCTGTGCAGCAGTGCAGTAGAATGGTAGCTGTGACAACCAACAGCCTTTTAGGTTGATATCGCGATTCTACCTAGTGCGTCCGGGTTTCCTTGAGACGCTCCTGTCTGGATTTTTAACGGTACTCCCTCTTTTTCTTTTTTTCCCCCAGACTGCCCGTGGATGGATTTCTCCCGGATTTGCACAGCATAACATGGATGCCCTACCGTTCCTTGAATCGGAAGGTTGTTTCTTGGCGCAGTGAGAGACGGAACATGCAGGGATTGCTAATGGATTTGGGAAGCATATGTCCTCCTATCTAAAGTGACCATGCCGTGATCCTGCGCGTGGGCCGTCACCCAGCTAAACGTCTATAGAAGAATTTCGGGGAACCTAACAATACAGGGAATAAACACTGAGTATTATTCAAACAACATGAAGATTACCTCCCCATTGATAACTAATGTGAGCTTCAGGTGCACCGTCAGGCTTCTTCTGCTGCTATTACTATGTGTGGGATATTCACGCGGGATGCCGCATGTTTTAAGATTTGGTAAGAGCCATTTCATGCTACAAGATTGTTGTCAAGGAAACATACTGTGCATTGTGCAGAAATGTTGTCACCCCCTTTTCGCCGTGATTTAGAAATTTCGGAAGACATGGCCGGGTTGCACTCCCTAGTTAACGTGTTGTTATGACCCCTTCGGATCCTCCCATGCATTTGGCTCAATGAATTTGAGCTTGTGGCCAGCCACGTTTTGCTGTTTCACCATATGGGCGTGTTGGTTAACACCAGAAACAATCACCGAAGCGATAAGATGGTCGAGAGAGAAAACACGAAGGTAGTGTGGTAAGATGTAGCCGAAGAAATTGGGAAGTTAAAACCACAATCCACGTGTGAATATTTACAAAGGGACTATATATCTGACTTTCACTCTAATCTGAAATAAGCTATCCACAGGTTATTGAAAAATCAAGTTTATTATATCGAACCAAGACTATACTGTCTTCATGGATAGTGGCCGGTAGCCTACTAGCTAAATTTGTCACTTTTATCTCTGGTAAAAGGTAAAGTTGGTTATGAGCATCCATGCATGTGGTTTGATGCTTGTACAATAAACACCATGTGACAACTGTTTACGTCCTGTTTCCATACGTGCGCTGCTAACAATCGGGGGTAAAAAAAGAAATAATAGCTACATGGGATACTATGTTGCCGATACAGAATTATTATTCACATTTCAGTCGGATTTGAAATTACCCGTGCATTGTAGGCTTTTATCTTCTGAAAATAGAAAGGTATATATAGCTTAGCCTAATAGTTTAGCAATGCCAAGTTAGACTTTTTTGTTTATGTCGTGTTGACCCTATAAATCCCACGTCAAGTAAAAAAGTAATTGGCCGGACAATGCTTCCGGCTAAGCATCATAGATTGCCAATGCGAAATAATTAAAATGTCTTTAGAATTCACACTATAGATTTATTGAGACTTTTTTACTGAGTGAAATTGTAGGCTACATATTCTTGAATGCAACTAGTCCTGGAAATTTTCATGTGAAAGCGTATAGCCCGGGGTAGTCGGGTATATTGTTTGGGGAGACGAATGTTACCTAATATGGGACAGTTGGTTTAGGCGGCTCCGTACAACAAGGCGCGTTTGATGACGAACTTTTAGTAATAAAAGATGTAGCCTATGTATACAAATAGAGGGAGCTTGTGTGTGTGCGCTTGCGTGGGTTTTAGGCTGGACCACCAAGTAATAGCCTGCAGAGCTCGATATCCGTACTGATAAGCTCCAGCCACAAGCATTCTAAGTTATAGGCTACTGTTCTCCTGATTAGGATAGCTGAAATACCACGTGATGGCTGGAATTATGGTTCTATTGATATTCAGTATAATTAGGATGGGCCTCTAGATAACCTATCTCTGTGAGAAAGTGGGGTTCACCCATATTCATTCACATGGCCTCGCTTAGTGTGCAGATAATGTCTCATACAATATGTTGCATAGCAGACGTATGAAATGTATTCATTTCACCAAAAGCGTAACTAATACCAGTGCACAGAGTGGGTTACTTTTTAAAGAGCATTTTGTCATTTCGTCCCCTCATTGGTTGCGCTCAGCGCGTTGCTAACGGCAACCATTTCAAGGAATGTATTGTTCCACCCGAGCTCATCCGTGCTCCTTTCATCTGAAAAATACGAGTATAAAACCAGGGAGGTCCAGTGAGCAGTTACATATCCGAATTATGCTCAAACGAATGTTGAAATGTCCTCTATATCTATATCAAAGCGTGATATGTATTATTTCAGAGCGGTCAGTCATTCCAAGGGATGCTATCAGCAATTTTTCCTGGAACCACGGCTCGCTGAGAGCCGCAGTGTCGTGTCTCTTTTATTTTTGCTTATCAGTTGATCACCTTTCAATTTCCGTGATAAAGGTGTCTGGTTTTATTCTCATTATATTTCCAACAAATTGTGCGCTGAGTCACAAAGGATCTCTCCTCCAAGCTGGTGTCACCTACACAGTCTCACAGAGATGCCGGAGGCCCTGTTTAAAAGGCTGCCCACATCCGCACGAGCTGCCACTATGGCAACGAGCTGGGCCTCGCGCTGCTGCTGCATGCCTTCGCAAAGTTCAGCGGTTTCCCTTATAGGCTACTAAGCAAGGCTGCCAGTGTACGAGTGGTGGCGGCGACTCCATGGCCGCATACAACGAGATTATCCCCGTTAGGTTATCATTGGCGGGACACTTTACACGCTCAAAGTAATCCCTCCGTTTGGGCGACTTATTTGAAATATATCATTCTGCGGAACTGTCGGGCTATCTCTTCGAGAAAGAGTAACAACACAACCACATCAGTAGCTTACATGCTTTCGCCTTTGATTTCAACCCCTAATCTCCAAACTGCGCGGTTCTTGTCAGTGGTTCGGCGTTAAAACACATTTTCTCAACTGCTTTTCCACCGTTCTCTTATTCCATTTTGTACTGTGCGCGACTGCGGGAAGCCGATCTGTTCAGCACCACAGACAGCGATTCCTTCCCTCGGCCTTCAAAGTGAATAGACTGAACCTCCGAATTGGCCTATTCATTTCAAAATCCGACTAACGCGATCCGTAGAGAAGATATTACATGAGAGCACAGCACACGGAGAGGCCATACATAAGTAGCGTTTTGAGCCCTTCTCTTCAAGGTGCATGCACGCTTCGCTTTGTTTTCAAAAGGGGGAAGAAACGTAATCCACAATGTTTTCTGGTGGACGAAAAGCACAGGCATGTGTTTTGAGGCATTTTGTTTCTACAAATTCGTATCTTTGTATCTGAGCATTTTATTCCAGGCAGGCAATATAGACGACTGACAGACAGACAGACTGACGCACGCGCACAAACACAGACACACACACACACACACACACACACAATAGTATAAATATTTTAATATCAATAAGTAATCTTGCTGGTAAAACAGACCACGAAGACCAATGACCAATTTATTTTGATATGACCACAACTAGTGTAATGCGTGCTGCATGCATCGGTCTAATGAAATACTATCACCAGCTTACTTCTGCTTCCGTTTCCATCGCTACTTCTGCTTTAACTACTCGTAAACCTCCACCTCTTCATCTTTCTTCTTCTCCCTAAACTACCTGCTCTTAAAAAAATAAGCTCTTCACATTATTATAATTATTATATCATCACTATTATTAAAATAAAAATAATAATAATAATAAAATAAAAAATAATAATAATAATAATTATTATTATTATTGTTTTTATTATTATTATTAATTTTTTGAATTATTATTATGTGAGGAGTTTAGTATGGCATAACTTTTAGCAGCCTCGTCGCCTTTGCAAATTACATTCCACTAAGGAGCATATTTCAGGTCAGTACACGTAAAGTGAATTCTTTATTTTTAACCGTATCATTCATCTGGCCTAATTGTGTCTAAATGATGAGGGAGTTGAGATTTTGGTCATTCTAAAATTCTACAAGTTCTATCTGCCGAAGGGCGGGAGGCTTCCGGCTGATTCAAAGTCGGATTATGAGGTACAATGGAAGTTTTCTTTCAACTCTTTCTAAAAGCCTAAATCTTCAGCTGAATTTGAATGTAGCTTAAAAATAATAATAATAATAATAATAATAATAATAATATCATCAAATGCTTTGTAATTTGGCTGCTGTAATAATTAGCGTAATGACAATGGCAGTCGTAATTCCAAGCAGCTAATAATTGACACAGCACATAGCGTTTAGGCAAATATAGACATACACGAGCTGCGGTCTGGAAAATTGTTCAATGAACTGATTCAGTTTCGATTCAGGATTAGAATCAGATAGTCCAAACTGTTTGATCCTATAGGCTATACCATTATGGCTGACTAGTTGTTTATACAACGGCGGGTAAAATTCCTGCTTGATACCATGATTTCTCGAGGAAAAAGAACATTGAAAGCCCTCGACTGTACCGAACAGGCTGCTCTGCGCGACGACGATAGATTGCAATGGAATGGTTGGCAAAGGAAGGCGGTCCGGAATGACTCAGGGGGAAATAAAGAAATCGCTTAATGACAGTTGGGCCTACAGATAAAAACGTATAAAAATCGCCACAGTGCTGCATAAGGGATTGAAATGATTTGCCGTCTTGTGCCGTCTTACATTATCTTTGAATTATCGCAGTGAAACGCATTTAAACAAATTTATAATGTATGTACGCATTATTTATGTTACAGGTCATAATGAATCTATTTTAGTATGAAATTAAAAGGAATAATGAAATCCTATGTCTAAGTTTGAGAGAATATAATGGTATTCATTCTGTAAAAAAATATGTTCAAACATGGTGGCAAATTTAATCAAGTTGCTGAGGTACTTTTTAATGATTTGTGACTGACTTAAAGCTGCACGCAAGAAGTTGGCAAATATAGCTACACAGTTGTGTATGTGCAGGTATACAAAGTGTATATTCCTCTTTTTTCTGTCAGTTCACAGTAAATCACCCATCAGCCAAAAAGCCATTGAGATACATTGGACAATATCTCCGTACTGATCTGTTCATCTGCCTAATAGAGTATTCTCAGTTCTCCAGGGACCACTATTCCACTGAATATACACCAATTGGCCAAAACATTAAAACCACACAGATGAAGCAAATAGCATTGATTACATCATAAATACAGCCCATTTTAAGGGCTGCCGACAGATATAAGATGATGAGCACACAGTCGGTTCCTGTGGTCAATGTGTTGTATGTGGAAGAATTGGTACTGGAGCAACTTTGACAAAGACCAGATTTTTATGGCCAGATGAATGAGTCAGAGTATCTCTGAAGCAGTCAGTCTTCCGGGGTGCACCTAGTCAGTCGTGGTGAGTACCTACTGACAGTAATCCAAGAAGAGACAATCCACAAACTGCCAACAGAGTGTTAGGTGCCCAAGGGAAATGAAATCTATCCCTTCTGGTCCAAACCGATAGAAGGGCTACTGTGGCACAAGTTGCTGAGAATCTGAATGATACTCATGTGAGAAATGAATTATAACATGCATTGCATTGCACCATGCTGTGAATAGTGCTTCGTAGCTGCTGAACAGTAAGAGCACCCATTCTAACCTCGGTTCATTGCTGAAAGCATCATGGGCACATAAGCAGAGGAATTGGACTATGGAGTTATTGAAGAAGGTTGCCTATTCCAGGGAGTCCATTTTTTGTTTTTCATATGCATCAGGTGGGAATATGTGCGCCATTTATTTGGGCAGAAATGGCAACAGGATACAGTGTGGAAAGGAGACAAACTGGTAGAGGGAACAAGATGCTCTGGGTAGCGTTCGCTGGGAAACCCTGGGTCCACAAAGTAAAGTAGATGTCTGTTGGACATTGCTTTCTCTGCTGCATGAGGGTGACCTGCCCAATATTGAGCAGGTAGTTTTATTGTTGTGGCTGACTAGTCTATATGACCAAAATCAAGCTGATTCTAACACATTAATTGTTTAAAATTCCTCCACAACTAATCAGGAATTACCTTTCATTTCAAGCGATCAACATTTACAACCCTTGCAAGACTACCTTTCCATCACCTTCCTTTTTTATTATTTTTTATTCGGTCATTTGAGTGTTTTTTACATTTTTACTATTGTGTTTATAATCATGCTTTGATCAGAAGGATTTATATCTTCAGTACAGCTGTCATCTCTCTACATTAGGAATTAACATGCTTAATTTTTTAATAACTCGATCAGGATGGTAATTCATGATGGCACGAAAGAGGAATGTACAGTATTTGATGGTGATATCTCTAAGCAATGCCTTAGTGTAAAATGGTGGCAGACTGGTGGGTGAATATAGGAAGATAGTGTGCGCAGCTGTTCGGAGAATGACAGAATTGTCACAGCGTTTGAGTTCATATGATTGAAATGTGCATTTAGCTTCCAGTTATGCACATATAACATCATCGCATGTCTAATGAACTTAGCGAATGTCTTGCACACTCTTAGTCTTTTTAAAGAACGTAAGTGCAGTATGTAGCCTAAGGACATACGTGACATACCCCTTCAAATGCTTTACTCAAGCTTAAAGCTGTCTCCCTTAATTATTATAAACTGCCGAAGCTCCCACCGCATAGGATGTACACATGGAAGTAAGGTCAAAGGTTAAATTTTTAACAGCTGTTACTGTCATCTCCACGAGAGTCTTCTTGGCAGTGGGTTAGGAATGAAGAAAATGTTTCTTTGTGGTGTAGCAGTTGGTTTGATGGGACTTCGCAGTATGAAGCAGAATACAGCACAAAATACACAGCGTCCATGTTGAGAGAGGGCAGAAAGTGAGGCTACAGGACAATTAGTGCACTAGAGTATTGCGTTCTTTGAAAGGAGAGCGGAAAGTGAGGACACGGAACACTTACCTCACAAGAGCATTGGCTTGGGGTCCATTTTGAAAGAGGTTGGAAAGTGAGGCAACTGGACACAACACACTGTAGGGTTTATATGGGGTCCATGTTGCCATAGCTCTTGTGTATTGTAATGTAAACCAATTTAAATAGCTGACTTTGTTTAATCAGCTCGTTGTTTGTATGTATTTGGGAACCACGTGTCCTATTTGTTTTGTACTCACCTTTGTAACCTTTGTGGCAAAGGGAAATAAAAGCCAGACACTTCATTGCATTTGGATCCTGCCTTCCTTTTTACTATGTTTCAATGCACACACTGATGTGCACAGAGAAACCATTACAGGCGGAAAGTGAGGCGACTGGACACTCGGCACACTATAGCGTTAGCATGGGGTCTGTGTTGAGAGAGGGCGGAAAGTGAGGCAACAGATTATTGTCTCAAGGACACTGCGCACTTCATACAGTGGTGGGGGCAGATTAAAAAAAGGCAGAAGGAGATATACACTGCAAGATGACGGGTGCTTGGTGTATCTCTGCCTGCTGTGGTGTATTTCATGCACGCGCGGGGCATGTGCTGCGTTAGCGAGGATTTCTGGGGTGGCGGGGGATGAGACCTGAGGCGCTGGTGCTTGCATGGGCGTGCGGTTATTACCGAGCACACCGCCTCCCCCAGCTGGATGCGTCGGGGGAATTCTTCCAATTTGTCAATTTGAAGGAAAAGGATGAGACGCTGTCTGACGGCTATCATCAAATTTCACCGTCAGTAGAAACAGCAGGCAGGACTGAGAGCACCTCCAGCAACCGCACATCCTTCCAAACCTTTGTGGTGTTCGTGTTAGGGAGGGCTTGGGAGACAAACAACACTCACTCCTGGATGTAATCCCACTCTCTGAGTGGTGTTTTCAACCCTTCCTCAGATAATTAGAATCGTTTCTCCCCGGGTTTCAGGCTGGAGTTTTACCTTTAGCCATTTAGCATTTCGCCGTTTACGATGTGTTTCTTTTTGCCCTTTCTCTGAAAAAATCTTCACTGTGTAACACACGGCACTTGAATTTTTTACAACGCCTTCATATGCTAGGCACTTTTTTAAATTACTGCGCTTACGAAGAGAGGGTTGCTTGGCCAACTGAACTACATTGAACTGCACTGTGCATCCTAATTCTGTAAAGTCAGTGAATACTATTCTAACACAATCATAGAAGGAATGTTTCTTGATTCTGAGTATCATTCCTCCTCAAATGCAGTATCTCTGTCCTTATGCAAAAGAAACTGCAGGCACATAATTTGGATATGTCAGCTAACGTGTTTATATAATGTGGATGAGGCGACTTGATACAAATGCGTCAGAGCTGCAAAACGCTGCCCAATCCAATTTCTAAAATATATTTGAGCTCTCTTTCGAATAGGCTGGCTTCTCTGAGCTTTTTACATCAATACATCATGGCTCAGCTTCTTCTAAATATTACTATAATTGCACTGCCATCCATGTACGTATATAAAAATGCACAAACAAGTGAAAGCTTTTTGATCTTCTGCTTGTAAATAAGGAGCTTTATGGGGTAGGCAAGCCTCTGGGAAACAAAAGATGGATTAGCGGATCATTGAGAGAAAAGTTGTTAGGTATAAAATTAGAATGATAAGCAAAATAGGCTTCGTTTAACGAGCTAATGTTTCAGCTAATCTGCTTATTCTGCATGACATATGGGAGATCTGTCATGAGAGCAAAGCCATATTAGCCCCCATGGAAAATTGAGGTGGAATCTGTGATAATAAACCCTGTATTAACTTATCACTGAGTAACCTCTGTCGGTCTTTAATTATTGAACCATGTATAACTTAATAGAAGGGAGGCTATAAATATTTCACTTTGTTAATTATTATTTCCTTGACACAATGTGTATACAAACTGTGAATTTAGTAAGATTGGAATTTAATGTGTATGTGCTTTGTGGTTCAAATAGGCTGATTTTCTTTGTAGAAAATATTAACTGTGGAGGTTATGCAGTTTAATTCCACAAAAACATATCCTGCAGAAAATATGAATGCAAATATATATTCTTGAGTCGCAGAAAACAGTTCTCGCTTCTATTTACAGTATTCATATCATTATTATAGTTTGAATTTGTTGCGCCTTTAACAGTTATTCGCTATAACAGCATATGCTTTAAAATGGAAATGATACAGGAAGGGCAGTAGAGGAGGGCAATTCCCTTTACTCACTCTGGCCTCCATCTGCTCTCAGCGGTATTGACCGTTCGTTTGTAGCAGCACTGAACTCCTGACCCCAGCTTTGTCCGGCCAGGAGCCTGTGACTGAGCTCCCAAAAACAAGAGGGCTTCACTCTACTGAGACATCAAGCATCAAAACACACAGTCAGTGAAAGCACAAACACACACACACACACACACACACACACACGTACACACGTATACAAACGCGTGCATGTGCACGCACACACACGCACACGTACACACATACAAACGCGTGCATGTGCATGCACACACACACACACACACATGCATACAAACGCGTGCATGTGCATGCACACACACACACACACACATGCATACATGCATATACAAACACACATACATACATGCACACACAAATGCATGCATGCAAATGCGCACTCACACGCACACGCACACTCAGAAATACATACATACGTACACAAACGCGCACTACAAACACGCATATATTACCAGATATTACGTACGTCTGTTAACAGTGTATTGTAAAGTGCTCGGAGTAAATCTGTATTTATCTGGATGAGATCTGCCAGCGCTGCAACAACAGCCTGTCAGAACCTGTCAGAAATGGAAGGAGTCAAAAGGATGGCAATCAGATTGGCTCGCTGCTCAGCGTATATGTGTGTTTGTGTATGTGAGACAGAGGAAAAAATCTGTTCATTTCATTTCTGGATTAATTCCATGATAGCTGCAGTGTCTCATAATATACATTTTATCCCCGGGAAATCCTGCATCACTTTGAGCAAAAGTATTTTATCGGATATCTAATAGCCCAACACAATTACACATGTGGAAGCGTTTGATTGGATGCTTAAAGAATATATCAAGTAAAAAGCCTTTGAAAGGCAACAGGCACTCTTATTGCCTTTTTTATGGAGATAAACCCCTAATGGCCTTCCAATTAATAACACTCACCTTAGGATAATTAGAGCATCGTTGCATTAGCCGTAAAGTGCCTTGTGCTGAGATTTGGTTTTATTGATATATTACCGAGCTGCTGGTTTATTAGTTTGCTTAGAGAGATCCTTGGGAGAATGCTTAAGGGCCTGAGTGATAAATGTACTACTTGTTTTAGGGACAGAGCCATGATTTCTTTTATAGATGAAGGTTGTGGCCACAGAAATTTGTTTACTTGTGATGAAGACCCACTACCCAATAAAAGGCACGCTAATTACAAGTGTTCATTTGTTGCTATAGTAATGATGGGTTGCTATTGCAAAGGTGAAAGGCCAAATGGTTGTTGTTGGAAACCTGAAAAAAGCGTGTTGATGCAATAAATGGCACTGAAAAAAAGTATGAATAGGAGAAGAATCATCTTTAATCCCCATGTAGTAGCATATAGCTTTGCATTTCTTTCATTCGAATGTTTCAAAGTTAATTTGTTGAGCTGGTCACACTTCAGTTGATCACAAAATGGCATTTGGGCCTCTATTATTATGTATCTACCAAAATCATATCACTTCATTCTATTAACCTGCAGTTTTGTTTATTTTTTCGTTATCTTTTTTAGGCATTTGTTCAACTTATGTTTTAGTCTTGTGCAGTATTGCTTTTCGTCACTTGTAACTCCACCGGTATTTGAATAGTCTGCAGATTATTTCAGAATATTGAAGACAAGGATTTAAGGACAATTTTAAGAAAATTACTCAAATTTTATGATATTCCATCTTCATGCTATGTTTCAGCCCAGATATACTGTCTATGGCCTCAGAAAGTGGAGCATGGCATGTTCACTGGCACCGAATAGGATTTCATTTAGTACTATTCGCTGTCAGTTTTTACAGCCATAAGTCAGAAACTATGAACGCACTGAAATAATCTCAATAAAAGAAATGAAGTAACCTATGGTTTTCTATGAGCTGTAAGATTTTCCAGTTTAATCAGAGTGAAAAGCTGTGAGAGACAAGGCAAGAAGGGCTTTACAGAATAAACCAAAAGCACAGCCAGACAGAACTGAAACAGCAGCCATTATTGAGCCCAGCTTCTCATTAGTTCATGTTTTATTGTACCAGGTTATGACAGATAATCTCATGTTAGCAAACAGCTATTGCTAAAACAGTAGTGGGAAGTGGAATGAAAGAAGTGGGGCAGTCTGATAAAAACAGGTGATGACTTCTTCCCCGGAGTCATATGCACTGCAGCATTGTAACCTCAAAGAGAGTCATGAATGACTGGTGTTCGCCAGAGCTTGGCAGTACGACTGCAGCTAAGTTCCGCAGGCGCACGTCTCTGTCCCCCATCTCTGAAGCCAGCCCATTTAGGGCAGGAGCCTACATAGTCAGATGTTAGCGCGGCTGTATACACACAAAGATATATTTTCAGTGTAAGAACTATTTTTACTATGTGCTTTAGTGTAGCTCATGAATTGAAATTGCCTCATGCCAATGGAATATTAGCAAATGCTTTGCAGGTTATAGCCCCTTATGTTTTGCAGTGAAAAATTTGTGAGGAACTACGCAAAAAGTTGTGTGCAAGCGCATGTACAGCACATAATAGGGCAGAGAGAGACACTGTCCGGGTAAAGGGTTTTCTGATTCATTCCATGTCGTGAGAAAGTATTTGCCCTCACTTCTCATTTCTGATAGTTTTGCATATTTTTCACACAAAATTATTACCGATATTCTTACAAAAGGTTACATATGACAAAGAGTACACAAGGAAACACAAACAACATTTTCTAGTTGTTCATTTTATTCACTGAAGAAAGAAGTAAATTCAACACCCACTGTATATCACATACAGTATGTGAAACAGGCTACTGAGGAGAAATTTTGGCCAACCCTACACTGCTGAATTGCTTTAAGGGTTTTTGAGTAAGAACTGCTTATTTGAGGTCCTGCTCCTGCATGTCAATGATGTTCAATTTAGGACCATGACTTGGCCACATCAAAGTCTTGTTTCAATCGAAGCTTTCAGAGGTGGACTCGCACTAGTTGTGCTTCAAATTTTTGTTCAGTGGCATAACCCAACTGCTTGAACACGTCAGTTCATGGACTAATCACTGGACATTGTCTTCCAGAATTTTCTCTTGGGAAGCAGAATTCATAGCTTTGTCAATTATGGGAAGTCAGCAGGCCCAGAAGCAGCAAAGCATTTCCACCCAATTACACCACCACTGTCATGTTTGATTGCTGGCATGATGGCCTCTTGTGGCATGATGCATTAGCTTTGTGCCAGATTTGACAGGACCAGAGTCAATAAAATGTTCATTTTGATGCATCAGTCCATAGAACATTGTCTCAAAAAAGATTGGGCGTCATCAAGGTGTTTTTTTTTAGCAAATGTGAGAAGTGCTTTTATTCTCCCTCTGGTTAGCAATGATTTTTACCTTTGAACTTTTTTCTTTTATGAATGCTGACAGAGGTGAGCAAGGGTTGCACCTTTGATATTTGTCTGCATTCTTATCTGACTTCTCGGATTCGTGTTTCTCCTTTAGTTGAGAATGACTCCTAAAGTGGCTTGCTTTGCAACTCTATCCAGGCTGATATGTTTCATGACACATCTTAATCATTAATTTTCATTGTGGCTTCTTCCACCAATATGCCACTTGTTGAGACTTTTCAACTCTGTTCTCCACATTGCTGGAGAACGTCTATTCAGGTGATACCTAAATACAGTGAGCAAACCTAGGTGTGACATAGCTAATTTAATCCATTTATGAATTAAATTTAGTAAGTTTGCTGACTAGGTAATTAATTTTTCACACAGGGCACCAAAGTAGCATCACTCTGCAGGAGGCATTGGTTGTTTGGAGCAGTTACAATACCATGATTTGTTCTGTTAGTGGTATTTTGCTGGGTTTTTCCATGCCCATTGTGTTTCTTTCTTTCTTTTATTATCATCTGTGCCCTGAAGTATAGTCTGCAAGTTTGTTACTTTCATTTTTGTTTGGTTACACTGTAAACCCAGATAGTGGGGCACACTCAAATGTTTTGTCTAAACCTATTACTTCAGAAAAAATTATGTAAGCCAACTTAATTGCATTGTGTGGACGGTGCTTAAAGAACATTAAGTAAAAGTTATTCTTACCACGTTTTTAAGTGCTGTGAAGATCACAAAGTTGACTTATACAATTTTTTGAGGTCAACAGTTTGCACTAAACAATTGAATGCACGACAATATCTGGGTTTACAGTGTGCTTGAGTTCCACAGTTTCTGCTTTCACAATCTGCATCCCCTATTTTGGTTTAAATTAAACCTCTCCGCACTCTCACTTTGTCTGTTGATGGCAGATTTCACATATTAAGAATTAGTTGTATGTGTATCTTAACATTAAAACCACTTGCAGATGAAGCAAATAACTTTGATTATCTCATAACAACAGAGCATATCAAGGTTTGATGATAGAGATCAGACAGTTAATTTTCAGTTCTTGTAGTTGACGTGTTAGATGTGCAAGAGATGGGTCCTGAGCAATTTGGACAGGAGCCATATTGTAAGAGCCATACAAGTAGGTCAGAGCATCTTCTAAACTTCTTGGGGTGCTCCTCGTCAGCAGTGGTATACCAAGTGGTTGGTCGAAGGAGATGTAAACCATAATCTGGTGACAGGGAGTTGGGCATCCTAGGCTCATCGATGCACTAGGGCAACAAAGGCTATCTCATCTAGTCTGCACCTACAGAAAGAAGGGCTATTATGGCTCAAGTCTCAGACAATTTTTTTATTTATTTATTTTTTAATTTGGCATCTCCAATCCCACCCGAATCTGGAATGCCCAACTGGTGAACTATGTTCAAGTCTTGCTCGTATGCGACCTCTTGCTGCCAACTCAGGATAGTGAAGACAGTTCACGGCTCTCCTCCGAAGCACGCGCCTGTCAGCCACTGCTTCTTATACACTCATTGGTTAAATCTTTGCAAGTTCAGAACGAGGGCGGAGGATACCCGCACATAAACAGACAGAATTTTCCTGACAAGCGCCCGTCTGGCCAACAGGAGGCGCTTGAGCAACGAACAAGGTAACTATTATATTCCCTTCCCGGCAGTCCCTTCCCAATTTGCATCCCTGTAGCGCTATAGCCAATTGTGCGCCACTCTGAAAAAGCTGCCGACCACTGCCGGCTGGTACAAAGCGGGGCTCGAGCCCGCGACGTGATAGTCACTTCTGCTTCGCAATGCGCAACGCTTCACACCCGGCAGCACAAGTCTTAGACAATTTTAACAGTCAGTGCATTGCACCCCACTGTGTAGCTTTACCTCTTTGTCAATGCTTTCCGGTTAGAATACCTCTTCTAAGTCTGGTGTACTTCCAAAAACACCTATAATGGGCATGTTAGCTTCAGAACTGGACCTTGGAGCAATTAAAGACGGTTGCCTGGTCCGGTCAGTCCCATTTTCTTTTAAATCATACTTATCGACTAGGTACATATGCATCATTTATCTGGGGAAGAATGAGCTCTTAGATTGACTTTGGTAAGAGGACAAGCAGATGGCGGGAGTGTGATGCCCTGAGAAATGTACTCTTTGTACCCTGGGTCCAGAAATTCAAGTGTCAGTTTGATGGAGCTGTTTTTGCATCCCAAAGAAGACCTACACAATTTTCAGCAGGTGGATTAATGGTTTGGCTGATTGGTGTAAACAAATTTGTTAGCCTGCCCATTTCAAAACAGTTAATGGGACACTCAGCTTTTTCACCTTTTCTCCATCTGTGCATGTTAGGAATATAATATGAAAAAGAAAAACATGTAGTTCTTGCAATTTTTTTTGTGTATCTCTGGAGATTAGCTGGAAATCTGTCTACTATCCCCTTCAGTACCATCATTTTACATGTAAGGAAGAACTGCAAGCTATCTCAGCTTGGATTTCTCATCTCTGACTCTTTGAAGCCAGAGTGCATGCCATAGATGTTGCTTAGAAACAAAATTTTTGCTTTTGCTTGAATTGCAAACTGGCTACATTTTCAATAGCAGAAATTGCACCCCAAAATATAAGTGCAGAGCATTTAGGAATATCAAAAAATAATCAAGGAATATCAAAAAAAAAAAAAAAAAAGCAATGAAATTAAATTCCTATAGTACAGGCTCATACCATCGAGCAGGTGGAAATATAGGACCGTCCCTGAATGGTATGACACTTTTCAGCCTGCTCCTCCTGCGGCGTGTTGCCCTTGCATGTTCCTTCACCAACATGCTGTGCGTCCACAAGGCACTTTAGTGCTGTCTTTATACTCCTCTATGTCTGCCTTGCTGTCATATTAGACAGTATATTTCTGTCCAGTGTACATTTGAAGCACTTTTGTCAGCAACTGATTGCCAAAATGTTTCTTTTCTCTGTCCTTTACAGATGCCATATCTTTTATGAATGACTGTGATGTAGCAACTTACCGGCACCTCTTAAAATTGCAGTAATATAAATGAGAATTTAATTTAGCATAATTTATTTTGATCACACTTGGCATACAGGAAATCTCATAGGCTGTTGCAGGTATTTCCAATTTAATTTCTGCAAGCGCAACCTGGCACAGTGGCCCTAATCGTCATGGCATTAATTTTCCAGGGTCAACTGATGTACAGAGACTTTTTTTTTTTTTCATAACGGCAATCAGTTATCACCTTGTTTACGATTCACCCCGAATGACTGTTGCTGCATCTTATGTAACTATGCAAAAGGCAGTTAAAATGTTTAGTACCTCTGGGTGCAGGAAAAACATACATGGAAAGTATGCAAATGCGTATTCGCAGAAACATCTGGTGTTTCGCAGTAGTCATGACAGCGTTAGCGCATTAGTCGACATGAAACAACCACACATAAAGCGCTAGCTGCAGAGCCTCGCGGGGAATGACCAGGAGAATGAAAATTCATCCGAGCTGTACTACATACACTCCCTAACCTGAGACCATAAATCACACGTCGAGGTGAAGCTCTAAAGGCTAAAGGAATTTATTTTGTGACTTTTTAGCCTCGGTAAAAACCTCTCTGTCTGTATTAGGCTGGCATGGAAAAAAGGAAAAGGTTGCACTGAACAAACACCTTCATCTTGGAAATCAAACAGAGTGAATTCAGCGAAGCCAGGAGGTAGCGCGAGCGCCACTGACTGCTCAGTCGGTCGGACACCATCAAACCACCCGGAGCATTTCCACAATGGCGGGACGAGAAGCCACTGGCCCTGTGGAATTTATTCAATAAACAACGAAACCAAGAGCGAGCGAAAGGTCAGGCAAATGACACGCGGCATATCTTCTATGTCAGAGCCCGAGGCGTGGAGGTGTGGGCCTGTGTTCTAATTTTACGATCAATGCAGTTTTGGAGAAAAAAAAGTATGGGGAAAAACACCCCTCCCCACCTATTTCTTCTGTCACGGCTCTCGCCCCTGTGACGGCCAGTTGTTTTTATGGGGACAAAAATGAATAAAAACATTTCATAAGACTCTAAGCCTGTAAATGTTTTTTATATCATTAATATTTATGATTTAATTAAAACTAATCCACAGGGAAACTCTACTGAGTACAATCTAGCAGAGTGATTCCATTTTAACTTAAGCGATAAAATATCATGCTTAGAGGAACAATGAAGGAAGAGAGGAAGGATTCAGTTTGCAGACACAGAGGTCACATTGAATTGAAACTCATTTGCCACAAGTAACATTCACAAGTAACATTTTCCAAAAAGACTGTTTACTTGTCACCCGTATGGTGATACCGTTCTTGGTGTATTAACATCATTTACTGAACACTTTCTTGATTTCGAACTTGTTGGATTAATATGACGTACATTATCGAAAATAGAAACTTCACTTCCAGGGAATGAATACCTCGGCACTTTCTTGTGAGGGGTCCATTTGCTGAGAAATTATTGTATTGCAGGTCTCAGAGCATGCCTTAGCTTATCACAGTAATAGCATTCAACCCACAAGATATGAGCACTTGTGCAGGGTTTTATTACCACTGAACATGAATATGAATAGAAGACAGCTAATATTAGAACAAACTCACAACACAGGTGCAGACAAATGTATTGCAGTTTTCTTTCCCTGTTTACCAAGTCAATTATAGGTACCAGTGGGTAACTTTGCAGCCAACTTAATCTTTGGCTTTGGCATATTCCGTAATGAAATTGATGTGATAAATGTAAAGGCGGTCACATTACTGCTGTGTAATTTCCAGTCTAGAAAACAGACCCAAGTCATTTCAATTTTAATATTTGATTCTGATCCAGGACCAGTGAACGTAAAAAATTAAGACAATGGTCACAAGTGCCAGACAGGAAGGCACCACGCTGATACTTGCAGTGCCTTAAAGCAAGAAATATCGTGAAGGTTGTCACCGTGTAGTTTAAGTCATATCAAGAATGATGCAATGACTGAAAGAATATATGGACAATAAAAATGTGATGACTCAAACAACATTTGACACGACTGAGATTCCAGAATACATTAGGCCTGAGGCCAATATCAAATGCGAAGTATGATCCTTTCTAAACAGGTCTGTGTGCTTCTCTTGCCTTTTATAGCAGGTTGTGAGAGTCCACACTAAATCTCTCTGTTTATGCAGGTGATTATAGTAGGCTACCGCCAGGGGCATTGACTGGACTATTAACCGTCAGAGGCTGCGCCAAGATTCTTCTCCCTCAAAAAACTTTTAAAAACATTCCTCTTAAAAGACTGTTTCCATGTACACTGCTATAAACTTGCATCTTTTATGCCAGTTTTTTTTAACTGGCAACTTTTTGCCAGTTATTTTAACTGTAATTCTACAATCAGTTTATAACAGAGGTTCCGTGTATGTTAACTGTAAACCACAGTTAAATGCGCACAGGACTAGTAAAAATAGCATGGAGACCCTGCGTAAATTTAACTGTTGAATTCAGTCAATTTATAACAGTGTATTTTTGTGTCAACTGCCCATGAGCAAGTAGACAGCGAGCTATCGAGTTGCAAGTTTGTAAGTAAAACTTCTTGGCTCGCAGTGAACTACCAAACTGCAGTAGACACATGTACTCATCGAGTACCTACTTTTTTCTTGTATCTGAGGGCTATACATTGCTTAAGAGAGGAAAAAAAACTGCAGAGGGAAAGAAGGGTTTGGATTTGATTTAGCACATAATCTGCAAACTATGCTGACTCAAACCTGTTTGGTATTATTTTTGTGTTTGGTTTTTTGGGAAAATATTTGGAAAGAACTTGAACACCTGTGATCAGAGACTTAATGAGAAGCATATTAATTTACCCCAGTCTTGAATTTAATCAGTGCAAACATATTGCTTCTTCCCATTCATTTACTTGTAATATAGCAAAATAAACACAATAAGAACAATGGGCTTTAAAACATAATGGGATGCATAGCCATTTTGGTCATTATGGGATTTAAAAGAGTGAAACGTCCCTCTAATCAGAAGCAACTAATTAAGAAAAATGAACAGCTTGTTAAAATCCTGTGATTGCAATTGGGGTTGGAACAAAACCAACATACACAGTGGTCCCCAAGGACCAAGTTTGGGAACCGCTGAGCGAGGCTACGAAACTAACTTATTTGCTAGCTATCGGACTTGTCTAAACATATTTTAAAGTACACCTATTATGTGACTTTTCACTAACCTTATTTTCATTCTTGAACTCTATGAAAGAAGGCTTAAATGCGTCATTGTTAAAAAAAAAACACTTAAGTTTTCTCATGCTTGCCCATTCTGCAGTACCTGTCTGTGAAACGCTCCATCGAAAGTCCTTCCCTCGCCCTCCTGACAACCCCAGTGAACTTTGATTGGTCAACTTGATCGCTCACTTGTGATTGGTCCACAGTTCGTGCCCCTTGTCAGGCCCCTTCCCATGAATTGTTTTCAGCTTTAGAAACAAATATCAATTAAGCCTTGTGGGCAAAACCCATTTGATTCAAGGGCGTGCACAACTATCTGCATGGCACGAAAATTAAAATGGTGACATCACCAGTTGATGAAAAAAATGGCCAGAAGTGATTGGGGCATTTCAGTCAGTTCTAATGCAGTTCGTTTTCTGGCAGAAAGCGCTTCTTCTGGAGGTGACTTCGAGTTGTTCTCCAACACAGACCTTTTAAATGCGCAAAAAAATTATATTTTTCACACTACAACATTAAAATATTGAAAAAACATAAAAGGTGCACTCTAATAGCAATCAGTTCAAACACATCTTATCCAGCTATGCAGGAACCATTTGCTGTCAACATGTAATTTTGTTCTTTATTGATGATGATCCCAATATTGTACAGCACTGTCTTGTGCCATTACAGTGAACTTAGGTGCGCCTCTGCTCACACAGTACAGAAATCCCCATTGTACTGTGGCAGATAAGAGGGCAGCAAATGACACGATTGTCTGAATCAAGCGATTGGCAAGCCCTCATCTTTTAGGCAATGAATTTTAAAGTCATGCTTGGTGTGTGAATAGGTAAGCAAACATGTCGAAATTGAAGTTGGGTCGCACTTCCACTGAAAAAAATGAATAGGACAGGAGATCTAATGTAAATATTAACTAGTGATTAATAGAGCAGATCCACTATGCAGTGAATTTCCACAAGAGGAGTTTGGCTCCAGTGAATTTACGTAAACCCTCATATGGTAGTCGAATCAGTAGCACTCCGAAAGTGAGAGTGAAGATCCGCAAATTTACTTGGTAGTGGATCTGTCGTCACGTAAACATTTAGTAACCTACTCATTCAACTATGGAGGACTATTTCTCAAAATGCTAAAAAAAACTTGTCAGTAATGTTGCATTCTTTAGCTTGAGGTGAATTCAAGTTTTGTTTTTTAAATATTGATGTGTGTCGCATAGATATTCTGATGTATTGGCTGCAAATTACTGCATGCTGCATATTCTTATATAAAGATACGTCATGTCGCGTCATTGACTTTTTTCCAACATGCAAGAAAGCTTTTTGTGTGCCAGATTTCACATACAAGATCGTGTAAGACCCTCAATTTATCCCAATCTTTCTCAGACCCACAAAGCAGTTCAAAAAAAGCTGATCAATCGGTTTGCTGTAAGCTTCCGCAAGAACATAAAATTTCAGCAGTAAGTTTATGTAAGGCATTGTATTAATTTACGAATAGACCTAACTGTATAGAGCATCTGCCCTATTAGTTTGATCCTGAAACGGAAATTTGCCTTCATATATATTTTTTTCTTGAAATGACAAAACTCAGAAATAATCCCTAATAGCAGTCGGCTCTGGCCACGATCCGGCTTTAAGCCGGCACTGTTGGGCGTTTGCTGGTATGGCAAGTGGTATGTTAACTGGATGTGGGCCAGGTCTGGCAATAATGGCACCGTTTATGTGACGGCATGCCACATGTGGGCCGATTGTGTCCGCAGCTGGCCCTGTACCGGCACACCAGATCTGGGCTACTTAAGGGCCATTGTTCTTGCTGTATGTGGGCCAGAACTTGGCCGTGTGAAGTGCATTATGTGGGCCAGACCTGGGCCAGGCCAGTATTGCTATATGGGATATGACAATATTGAATCATCCAACTAGCTAGGAAGTTTATTTTGCCTGTAATGTCTGTTTCGGACCACTAGCAGGCAAGTATTTCAATCTACAGCTCAGGTATTTAGCTACGTTAAGTGGCAACCGAAATCTAGGTTGCGATTCATTCCACTGTTATATTGGAAATAAGTGCCACGACCAAGCTCTTGACATAGCCAACTCAAGAATAGGCTAGTTTGGTGTTGCTAACCAAGGGAAAACGCACCAATTAACAGAACGTTAGCTTAGCACCTTATACTCTTTATTTTTCATGATGATAGTATGAGCAAACAGCTAGATATTTACACACCTTGTTTTCCTGGCTCAGCATGAGAGGATCTATGGGCTTCAGCTTCAACCCTTTTACAGATAAAAATCTGCATTTATTCATTTTCCCACACTGACAGACTATGTAAGAGCAGCATTTGGCAGAGTACCCCACACAGACCTGTCAGCCAATAAGACAATATTTTGACTTATTCATCTGCAAACCCTCCCTGATTGGTCTGTCTTGCCTTTCTTGTTGAAGATATAGAAATATATAGAACACTGTTGTCTTCTTTATGGAGTTTCAGTTATGGGGTGACAAACTGTTCAAAGTGAAGAATTATTCAGAGCTTAAGAAAAAATCTTTAGGGCTGCAGCCCCAAATTCCCAAGCCAGGTGATGCCACTGGCTTCCGCAGTAACTGTTCCATACAAAAAGTGCACTTTCAATCTATTCCCCCTGGCACTTCCTGTTGAAAGATGCGCATGCCGTCTATTCCCCACAGATCTCCTAAAAATACATCTGTAGGCTTATTTACAACATTCAGAGATCACATTTGCAACAAGAACCAAGCCCAGGCATGCAATATTTTTGAAGTAACCCCTTTGTAGCAAACAGATTCGATTTCAAGGCACTCATCACTTAATGATTAGTCTAAATTAGAATCAGACTTAATGGCTTAGAATTACCTTGCTTTTACGAGCTCAATTGCAGGATACCATATTTCAGGCATGCAAATAAAATGATTCAAAGTTTAAATCTTGTTATATGAAACAAATATTGGATTATCCATGCAATTTGTGACTGTTGGTGAAAAATGCATTTTTGTGCCCTTGCCTTTCCCTTGGATCCTAAATGAAATATGGTTTTTATTCCTGCCAGTCTGGTGAAGTTATACTCTTACTTGTGTCTCTTACTCTCTCTTGGAGCCTTTTTTGAACTGAATCAGCAACGGCCTGTGGTGGTGGTGGGGGGGGTGGTGGGGGGGTGTGGGGGGGGAATAGCACAAAAGGGTATCATCTGTGAAATAAACAGTTACAATTAAGCACACACGGAGACACGTACAATACAAATGTACAAACAGAGATTGCAAAGTATTTTCCATACATTTTTAATTGACTTATGTGCCTTAGTGCTGCCAGTCGGTATTATCAGCTTTCTCAAATTGAATGTTGCTTTGCTCGCGTTGTGGACTGGACAGTGTGCCCTGGCTCTCAGCCAGCACATTTACATATTAAAAATATTTAAATCATTTTTGAGCATCTTAGAATATTCATGCTTCACTCACAACTAGTTTATGTAATTGTGAAACTATCACAGTCTTGCAAATCAGCTACACAATTAAAATATATAATTGGCATTTTTTAGGAAGGGATTTTTCAGGAAGGGAAATGTATCTGGCCTGCTTTAAAAGGTGAGAAATGAGCAGAAGGTGTTTATGAAGTGAGAGGTTGCATCAGCGTCATTTCAGATGCCACAAGAGTGTTGCAACGCGCAAAACGATTTTTTATTAAGAAGTCCTCCCATTCACCTCGTCGTTTCAGTTTCTTTGCAGAGATGTCGTGGTTGTTTTATTGTAGCCATTGTAAATGAGGGGTCCCTATTTTGCCTGAGTTTGTGTTGGATCCACAAAGAGGACTTTGTTTTGAAGTGAAAGTTTATGCTGATTACTTGTGACATGTAGCCTGTGTATCTTGCGGTCTCCTCTGGGGTATTTCCGGCACGATATGTGCGTCTGAATTCCATGGTTTGCTGTATTGATTTTATTCACACTCATACAGTCATATGCTTTCGCCGTTTTTAGTTGTCAAAGACAAATACTCGCCTAAAGAGAATACAATGCATGTCCGAAAGCAGCTAGTGTTTTTCAATTGATTGTTTCAAACAAACTTCCATCTGTAGGCCATTTATCATCATTGTCAGTGCAGAAAAACAAGATGATCGGATTAATTTCTGGATCTTCGCCTCTTTCATCATGCAGACACAAATATGTCGGTAAGTCAATATCTCATTTGTGGCATTATGAATTTGAATGATCTTAGGAAAGTGAAGGTAGACCCAAGACCCTATACAAATTCGCAGAACCTGAGCTACAGAATCGCTCTTTTAAAAATCAATATTGGATTGAAATGCCAGAGCAATATGAGTATTTCAAGTGTCTCAATTATGTTCCTAGTATAGTCTGTCAACAATGGTCATTTTGATGATTTTGAACATTTCTAATTCTCTTTTTTTTCAGCCTTCTACATATTCATATATCACCTCATAATAAATTGTAAATTTACAGCAGGCATTAAATTATGTCCAATATGACATCCTCACTTGGGATGACTGACATTTCCTATTTCGTGCGGCTATTTTAAGACCTCCGTTTTTCACTCGATATCTCAGCTAACTGTCAAATACAAATAAATCATGAGTCTACAAAGAACTGACTCGATAGCTACTGTTTGGGAATACATTTGCTGGTGCTATTTCACATTTAAACATGAACCTTGCCTTGGTATTCTGCGCTGTCAAAGTCTATTGTTGGACTTCCTTCAGCAGTGTGGTGTATTTGATTGAGCCATGTTGCAGAGTTTAGGGGACATCTGAGAAAATACTTTTTGGCATTTCCAGGCAGTAACATCCCACAGAACCACAGTTTCCCATCTGCAGACAGAAAACAGCACATCCACTTAACGCCTTGTTGCATGACTCTTTTACTCTTTGCCTATAAAGCGTGGTGCATGGTGAGTTTGGTTATTTTAATAACCACCATCCAACAAAGGTTTCACAGAGGCTTTTTTTCCTGGACATTTCACAATGTCACAGAATAAAAACAAACCCATCTAATTTGTTAACTTTAGCACTTTAATGCTAACCTATAAAGAATTCCAGTCTAGTGAGTATATGGTGTGGATCATAGCACTTTATAATCCTAAACCACTAATGCAGATTAACTGCCTTCAGCACAGTCCATCATAGAGATCTATAGAAAATTAATCATTCAATAATGAAAGGAGCATAATTTCAGTTTATTAAGATTTCCTTTACCTTTCTAGAGATAGGTTATATTTTGTTGATTTTTAGTGGGTTGTGTGAGATTGAAACATATACTGTGCCACTTACTGTTCCCCCATCCCATAATTATCTTAGTTTTTCTTTTTATATTCTCTTTTCTGCCTTTCTCCACTAGATTTCATCAGTGGTTGTGCCAGATATTCATAAATTAACAAAGGCCCACAACTGTTGTCAGTTAGTATGTACAACCAACAAATCAGTGGGTGCAACAATTGCCCATAGCACCAAGAGCATCTGCAATAAAGTTAATGACTGACAGAAAATTCTCATTTTCGAAATAAATGTTGCTGTGACAGCCCGGATAGGTATCCAGACATTAATGAATCCACAGTGGGCAGATGTAAAAGTTAAAGAATGTGCTCAAGTCACCAGCGACACATTTCAGGAACTAGTATCCCTACACTGAAATAAACTGGCACCTTTTTTGCAAGTTATTTCAACTGTAATTTTACAATCAGTTTAAAACAGAGGTTCCGTATCTGTTAACTGTAAACCACAGTTAAATGTGAGCAGGACTCCACTTACAGTCCAAATAACAAGGAGACAATGCGTTCATGTAACTGTCAAATTCAGTCGGAGTCGGAAACAAGTAGCTATATACTCCATGTACAAAATAAAAGTTGACACAGTGCACAGTGTTACTGGCAAGAGGGATGCACAAAAGTGAACTATTTTATTTCACAAGTATTTTATCAGTTTGCTATGAAATTCCTTTGCTGTAGCTTGCGGAAGCTTGTATGCCAATAATTTATTGATATTACTTCACAGCAGATTAGGAGGCATAATTTGTTGTTGAGGTGTTATGTGAATATCTTCCTTTTTGATTTTGCATTTTTAAAAATCATAAAACATCCTACATATATTTTCTCCAGTGTCACAGCAATAGTTTACCGCTTTTTGAAAACGCAGGGGCATTCAATTTTTACAAACATACTTATAACTGTTAAGTATGTATTACAATAAAATATACCTCTGGCTACAGCATCTTTTTCTCGGGCCTTCCTCTGCTCTGTACTATCTCTCTCCTTACCTCAACCCTCCCCTCCTCCCCAGCGTTCTCCACTGATATTAATCAATAACCTCTTGGAGTTTCTGTTTCGACCGCTTGGCCTGGTCCGCTACCTCTAAATTAAATCATTGGTGGAATGTGCCATCTGATGCAATTGAGTGAGAATGCTAATTAAATGATGGGGTGGCAGGTACTGGTCACTCAGGCTCCGTCTCTGTGGTCTGGCTAATGCTATCACAGGAGGATCCTTCTGGAACAAGAGCCCACGGTGAAAACAGGCGATGCTTCCAGACTCCTGCTTCCCTGAACTCCTCTGCTGATCTAATTCCTGTCCAGTCCACTGTGCCTGAACAGTCCTGGACCACAAGGGGACTTGGCATATTAATAATCTTGAAGGACTCCATTTTGAAACTATGCAAAGGAACACAACTTCTGTGTTTTGTCCTGTATCATGTGACAGTGATCGTTTTTGTGACAACAAACTATGTAGTGGTGATGACTGTAACAAAATGAAACAGTTTGCCAGTCTCTTATTTCGGAAATCTGGTGTTTGCCTGGTAACAGATGCAGTCCTGTTCTTCCCTGTGTTGACAGTTTGCTTAGATAGCATGCTTTTCCAGGATATTCACAAAGGTCTCATTTTATCTATTAGCCTGAGTCGCTAAATTGTATAGGAATTAAGGTTAAGTGCCTTTTCTGAAGGCTGAAATGATTATGCCCTACCTGGGATTTGAACTATAAACCTCTTGGGTACAGTACAGGCCATAAAAATTACTGCTATAAAGAATGTCATTGTGAAAGTTGCGATGGCAGAGACTTGACAGGAGAGAATTAGAAGTATTTGTGGCAGGCAGAATTGGCAGAGGTGCACTGATGTCAATACAAATTTGTGTCTATTCAGGCTTAAAAGCCAATAAGGGAGTCCCTTTAAGAGAAACCTGCATTTTCAGCCATTTTTCGTCAGCAAAGCAGTTTGGCATTTTTTAATATTAGCCTCAGTAGACATGTTGTTTAAAGAGTATGCGGGTGCTGATAGTTCCAGGAACGAGGACTCTCGGCGTGGCAGTGGCTACAGTGGCTGGCTTGTTGAGAGTGGGTTGATTAATATATGTCTGTATAGAACACTGAGGTCACCAAGATACATGCATTGAGTAAATTGGACAGTTTTGCTTATTTAAGGCACATCAAGACTAGTCATTTGGAGAGCGCGTATATCCTGCGGTATACACTCGGTTTTAGCATCATGATGCAGCCCGGAGCTGATTGCAGCCATTGCCGGAGAATTGCGGCCTTCGGACAGACAGGCAGAATGGATTTTTGTCTGTGTCCTTGTTTCTCTCTGCTTTTGGCCTCCAGAGGAAGTATATACTGGTGACTCATGTGTTTTGAAGGTTTGTCCTATTTGCAGCTTGAAGGTCACAAGGTAATATTCATCTTCTCTCTCTTTCCCCACAAAAATTTGTAGCGCGATAAGCTGTGCAGCTGCAGCGTGTTCAAATTGAGAGGAAGAAGCCGAGGAGCCATAAATTAAAATGATTGTGAATTCCATGTACAGTAAAACCTATGTACAGTATTAATGCGGCCGCATCCTATATTTCCGAATTTCAAACACGTTTCGCTGTTGACGGATTCCCAGATTTAAAAAAAAACTAATAAAAAGACTAGCTCCAACTATATTAGCTTTGACAAAATGTCTTACTTTTTTGGATGAGGTGACGACAGAGGGGATAATAAGATGCAGGAGTTGGATGAATAGGTAAGCATAGCTCTGGGGCTGTGTTCGCATATCTGTGAGGTACAGTGCTCCACTTTCCACTTGCTATCATGCAGGAGCTTAAGGACATTGTGCTCTCTCTCTCTCTCTCGCTCTCTCTCGCTCTCTCTCTCTCTCTCTCTCTCTCTCTCTCTCTCTCGACAGTGAGCTCCCTGCAGCTCCCGTACCAGGCACTTGTCAGGTTTACTTAAACTCAGAGACTCATATCCGATTTCAGCTCCGCGCCCATGATGCAGCTTTTATCTCCTGGGGAAGAGGCGATACCTGAAGCGCAGCCCTCTTGCCAAGAGGAGTAGACCGACGCTTTGCTTTCTCCTAGCGTCAGAGATTCATTTCATTACAATAATTCAACTGATGCTTTGATCCAAAGCGACTTATAGTTGATTAAATAACGCAGCTGGACTCTTCCCTGAAGCAATCAAGAGTTGCTGTATGACCCAACAGCTGGTCTTAATGCTCTATTTTGGCTACACTGGGGCTTCAAGCAACAGTTTCCTATGTCCCAGTCAGACACACCAGGAGAAATGCGAAAGAAGGAAATGAGAGACACAGGGCTGGCAAGAGCGATAAGGTAACATTAGATATTGAACCCAGTGGGGTCATCTGTCTTCTGCATTTGACCCATCCTAGTTATTTAGGAGCACTGGGCAGCTGCAATGCAGCATCCAGAGACCAACTCCGCTTCTAATGCCAGTGCCTTAGTCAGGGCAATAGTAGTCGTGCTCATAAAGAGCATATCTTTTAGGACGATGGAAACTGGAGCACCCGGGGAAAACTTAATGCAAACAATGAGCGGACATGCAAACTCCAGTCCTGGCAGGCTGTGGCTCGAACCCAAGGCAACACTGCTAACATTAACCACTGCGCCACCGGGCCATCTACTTCATGGAATAATGGAATGTATAGAACAGGGGTGGGCGACGAGGGCCGTATCTATCCCTGGTTTTAACACCAACTTCTGGCCTTCAATTAATTGATTATCTACAAGCCAAAATATTTATGAAAGCTGACATTTCAGGCGCATTTCTTTAAATTACCATGAATGACCACCACAGACTGTTCTCGTCTCCCTACATAAAACATTTTTCAACACAAGTCTATGTTTTTGTATGCTATCAATTCACTCAAGTAGTCAGTGTAATTAATAGAAATAAAAACCGGCATACATACCGGCCCTCCAGGACCGGAATGGCCCACCCCTGGTATAGAAGGATGAGAGAAAGGAGTTTATTCATTAGAGTGTTAAGAAGGATGAAAACAGATTTTGGAATCGGTAGAAGGAGCTGGGGTTGGACAAGAGGGAAAAAAAGTTCAAGCATGAGAGATAGAAAGAGAGGAATGCATTTGTAACAGCGAAAGAGGGTAACTTGCAGTAACCCAGGCAGAAAAAGAGGAGATGTGCAGAAAGGCGATACGCGGAAGAGGAGATAAATAACGGATGTTCCCCTGAATTAAACATGATTCTAAATGGCTGTGAGTGGTGGAAAGCCGTTTCTAGAAGGTGAGCCTTTTCTCATTGAGTTACCTCCTGGAAACAGGTGGGTCTGGCTTATGTCAAATCAGTGAGCTGCTAATTTTATCTTCGGTCACAAAGGGTACAGAGCAGCAATAATTTGTAATTGAACTGTTTTGGTCAGGCACACTGTTAGCCTCAGAGGTGTTTCTATTAGCTGCCATCAAAACTCTTATAATGGAGTGCTAATATGAAACCATTTCACATGATTGAGTAGACTGCGTGAGGCTAGCATTTGCCATTGCACAGTTTACGCATGTGCAGAGTTTGCATACCCACATGACTTACAAATGTAGTACCAAGAAGGTGTAGAAAACCCCGGTACAATCTATGATTTACATGACCATGATTACAGTACTGCCCTCACTGCTCTGAAGATAGGTAGAAAGTGTCTTGAATGCTCTCAAATTCACCCTAATGATAGTCATGTAAATTTTCTCAAGGACGAAGTGCAATAGTGGACAAGGAGCTGTCTTCTCAAACCCATCGTTGGTTTCTTAAATTTTAGATGTCACTTCAGAGATCTTCAACTTGTTGATGGAAATGGTAGGTCGTAGGAAGGATCTGCGGAAAGAGAGAGAAGTGGGATGAACAGAAGGAATATGAATCCTGAGTCTGACCAAATCATTAATATGAGCTGCAGGCATGTCCATTAAAATCCATTTTGTTCTGAGGCCTTTAAGCTGTCTTCATAGCTGAGCAGTATGTTTTTGTCGATGTGTGTCAATGCATTGTCTGTGTACTCTGTGTGTGTGTGTATGTGTGTGTGCCTGCCTGCGTGTGTGTGTGTGCGCATTCATTATCTATCTGCACTTACTAATTGTGCGAGGTTTTTTGTTCGTGTGCACGTAGCACAGCAACTCTGCATCCAGAACACCATTTAATCAGGATGCAGTTATGTAAAAAATTAATAAATATATAACAATTTAAGAAAGAGAAATGCTTTATGGCTCGAGAATGTAATTACCTTAATTGGAAACGCAGAACAATATTGATGCTTTCACAGTAATTAATGGCCTCAATGGCCCGGCGTGAACAGAAACTCTGTAGCTGACTGTTTGTACAAGGTGCAGCACACTGGCTTGAGCATGTTACTTCTGCCCATTTCTCTGACGTGTGGCTCTATCACGTTAGAGTAATTCATAGACACAATCGAGGCTGTGTGAAACATGCATGCAGGTTTTCTGCTAATGACTTTCCTGCTCCCTGAGCAACTGCTCGATCGCATAATCTCTTACATTTAAATATGAGCGCTTGTTAAAAAAAAAAGTGCTAACCCGCTAAACTGTGCTAATGCTCTTGTTTCGAGAAGGTGAGAATACACACTTGCGGATACGATCTCAGGGGAAAGACGAGATTCTCTCTTTGTACAAGTGTTTTAAGAAGTATCAAAATTTTCATGCCCGCCTCCCATTGTCACATGAATATACTGTGACAGTCATAGCTATTAGATAAACATTCCCACCTTACTTGTCAATTCCCCTGTGTCAGGGCTCGACACATGATGTGTGCTACGCTTAAGTAATGGAGCAACAAATGGTGCTGATACTGCTTCGTAGGGCTTGGGAACAATAGCCTTTTTGAAGCCCATATTTCCAATGCTGTCCCCAGGAAGTCCTTATTATAGATATAAACAATGACTCTCAATCTGGCCAATTTATTTCTTTTTCTTTATGGTGTCCATGAGACACACTTACTCTTGTTAAAAGTAACATATTGGTAAAACAGTATGGAGTCTGAGAGAAGCTCTGTTGAGGTCATTAGGGAGGCTTTTGTTGCATGTGATTTAGTGGCTCTAACCAGCATACGGGGAACTCCAGGGTAACTGGATTGAACCCCCTGTTGTGTGCTTTAGCTGGGGGCTCGGACAGCTTTTCTCTTTTAAATACCCCCACACCACAACTCTCCATTTATATACTCGAAAAAATATGGCCCAGATCGCACTAATAATCTCTGCTGCTAAACAACATTTAGGGGTGGTTTCCAAACGAGAAAAAAAAACCTGGCATTTATACTTTTCACAGCTTTCCGCAGTGTAATAAGCTGCATTAGCATTTTATTTAATTGCAAATACCACCTTAAAAATTTAATTTTCAGTGCTTGGACGCAGATTAGAAATAATGAACACACACGCACACGCTGAAAAATATTATTTTTTCTTATCAGTGCGTAATGGCCACTGGCGCTGCTGGTGCAGTTTCCCCAAATCAAATCGAAAGAGCATGAATAAGCACTTGCTCCTTCCAAAGGACCATAGAGAGGCTCCATTCACCGGAACACGTTCATAACAGGATAAGCCATCCGGCAATCCCTGGATATAGATTTTCATTTCATGTGGCTCGGAGCTTTCCCTCCCGCTGCTCCGTCAGCATCCGACAACGTCTAGTGTGGTCTTAGCCACGGGTGTGCCCGGAGTGTGTGAAGAACGCGGCGATGATGATGATGACTACGATGATAGCGACGATAATGATAAAAAATGTTGATGTTACGCATCTATATTGCATATTTTAAGGCTTTTTAAGTGCTTCTTAGCGTAAGCAGGTGGGAACACAGATATAATTAAGCACTAATGTGTTGTCTTGGTAACACACGTCAGCCATTTGGTACATTCCTTGATTTAATTACTCATACAGTCAAACTGGTGATTTAGTTGGCTAAAGGGAATGCAACAGATTTTTGGCAAGAGATCATATGTCTTAATCCAGGGGTGTTCAATCAGGTTTTTGGAGGTTTTTGTCCTAGCCAGCAGTGGCACTGCACCTGATTCCACTAATGAACTAATCAGGGGTTTCAATCAGGACCTGGATGAGTAGAGTCAGATGTGTTAGTGCTGGGCTCTAACAAAAACCAGCATCCACACTGGCCCTTTCTGGATAAGATTGGACACCCCTGTAATCACATTGTTTGCTGGAAGTAGCAGGGGATCCTTTGATAGTATAGCCAGATACAGAGCCCCCTCAGCATATTCATGCTGTCAAACCTCTTCATTTCCACAGGGGGACATACCCAATTTTGCACACAATTCACAGCACTGAACTGGACTAACTTGCACCTTCTTTGCCAGTTATTTTTACTGTAATTTTACAATAAGTTTACAACAGAGTTCCTTGTATGTGAAGAGTGAACCACAGGACTCCACTTGCAGTAATAATAACCAGGAGACAATGCGTTAATTTAACTGTTAAATTCAGTCAGTTTATAACAGTGTGTGATTCCCAACAGTTTAATAAGACAGCAACTGTATGAGGCTTCTAAGTAATTCTGGTAAAAACTTCCAAGAAGGAGTAACTTAGTGAAACCTTATCTTGTTAGACTTAATGCTAGTTTGTATTGAAATGTAGTGAATAACAAATATTCATGGACAAAAGTAATAGCAAAGTCTGATGCAGATCCATGTTATGATGTGAGTTTTCTGTGGCATGTTTATATTCTCAAGGCCCTCGGGCAAAGGGACTTTCGAAACCTCAATGTCAGGAAGGCAGTGATTGAAGCAATCAGATTGGGTTTCCTTAAAACTTAGAAATCCAATATCCTGAATGCTAAGTTTAATAAATGTCCCTTGTATGCAACTGACGCATTTAATGGAAAACATTGGCACAGGAGGAGATGTGTCTCAGAGTTATCAAAGGAATCAATATCATTCACAAAGAGCTGCTATTCTTCTTTTTGTTAGTTGTTTTATTACAGTAAATTATTCACCTCCAAACACATTTGCTATTAATACCAGAATGATTGATAAATAACAAACGACCCTCTCTGCTTTCCATTTTGCTGTTAAACCCTTTATTCATTTCAGCGGGTGAATTTAATTAATAACACCCGCCACCTTTGTTTTGTTAACATCCCCTAAATTAAATTTCACATTTAATTGTTGTGCTATGATAAATGATCAGGATACTTGTGCCAGACTCTGATATGTTGCGATGTCTTGGGGAGGAGGAAGGGGGGTCAGCAGAGATTTGCTTTTTAACAAAGAACCAGTTCATCATCGACAAAAGCAGCACTTAGTCTTGGTTGCGGCAGAGTAGTGGTTTATGGGTCTCGATGGCACACAATTCTTCAACCTGAGTGAAGACACAAGAATATGGGCTTACTTTTCAGGACAAAGTGTCCTTGCTGATGAAGGCAGTGTTTTAGGTTACTATAACCAAATTAAAAGGGAGAACACTTTCAACAAACAGATTCATGCCAAACTATTTGTAAATATATTTCACATTTTTTCCACATTCGTTACACAATCAAGCTTCCATCCTCTTCAGCTAACACAAGGGATTAAAACAAATAAACTCCATTTACCCTTGGTTTTAAAATGCAATCAGTACCTAGAGATATTATCCACATAAGGGAAAATGCAGGCTAGTCCAAAATGTAAATGTTTTCCGGGTGAAATATGCTGAGATCTGCCTCACCATACGTATCTGAGGTAGCTTGGCTTGGTTGTGATTGGATCTTAGGTTGGTGTACACGCAATCCAAGCACTGTGTGCTGGCATTGATATCTGATGTTAAACGGTGCAAAGCCAGCCACCGATCGTGACAAGGACTCGACAATAAAAGCGTGTAATTTAGCTAAGGCTATCATTAAAATGTAAGTAGGCGATACATAACAGGACCACATTGCTGACGACATCATACCTAGTGTTAGCTAACGTACAAAAAATGAATAGCTGGTTAACAAATGCTCTGGGCTTGACAGAAGGTTCCGGTTCGAGAATCGCCATGTTGTCGTTTCTTAGAGATTTGCCGCCACCTCAAATTACTCATGTGCAGTTTTTAATCTGGAGGACCGAGATGCGAACTCAGTGAGGATCACTATCGCACATTAAAAATACAGAGTGTAAATGCAAAGGCAAGATTGGATCGTTAATTATCTGGATTGCTTGCCTGGATAGATATAGCATTTTAACACTAGGTGTAAATGGAGTCTCAGTTTAGTTGTATTTTTACTAGTAATCTGATTCATTTGCTTGTAAGTGCTCTCTCACAAAGGTTTGAATGAGGTAAACTCTTTGTCGTGTCTCTGAAATCACATGGCTGTCTTGCAGCACTCACTGGCAGAGTGAATAGAGGAATGAGAGGAAAAAAGCAAACGGTTAAATCTGTCTTTTCCTTAACGGGAGCTGAACTGCAGTCCACAGAGATTCAGCAGCGGAGCGGCCGGTTAAGTGAAACACATACATCCTGCAGATCCCAGAATGGCTGTTGGGGGGAGTTATTTCCTCTTGGGTTGAGCAATGAATTCTCCGGTGGAAAACGTTGCCCTTGGCTTCTTCGTTTCAGACGATGAATTCCTCTCGGAAGCCACTCAGGTTCACCTTGGTGTCACGTATTGCTCACAAGGCCTCGGTTTGATTCACAAACATAACAGGGGGATAAAAGGCAGGCAGAGTAGGAGTGGAGTCATGCAAAATTGGTATTCATACATTTCATTTTCCTGCCCATCCCCTGGTTTGCGGAGGCAGTAAATCACTGCCTAATTTCTCCATCTTTCCTTAGCTCTTACAGAATCTGCCCAGCAGATAACGTTCTGTAAGTTTGACCAGATCACAGGAATGGCCATGGAGGTCATTGTAAAATGAAACAGTTCATATTATTCCTGTTTCATTCCAATCATGGTTGGTTAGCTGAAATTAGAGGAAGCACAAAAAAAATCCCTATTAATTATCAAGTAGTGCTGACTTGTTTTCATCGTTTTCCTCTATCGGAAAGTTTTACAATGATAAGAAAATCCATAGTCAGATAAGCAGAAAGTTTTCTTCTTTGAGCAATGTTTTGGCAATAAATAGGCCTCTAAATTTCATTCAGAAAAAAAAAAAATAATTCATCCTACAGAAAAAGACTACTCTGTTCATTTCCACACTTTTCGAACATTCTGAATTGCAGGTTATCAAAGCTGCGTTTCGCGATCGTTTAAATTACAGCAAAGAGAATGAAGACTCGAAACAAGTATCCATAACTGAATAACACTGATTGAAATGGCATTCCGCCTCTAAATAATTGATGCTCAGTTAACGTGCTTGTATATTATGTCACTTTTAACAAGATCATGTGAAGTGAATAACATTATTTTTGTACAATGGCACCTGTTCGTGGATTGGATATATTACGCAGTCAGTCAATATTTCCTCCTCGATGTTGATGTGTTGGAAGCAGGAAAAAATGCTCAAGCGTAAGGATGTGAGCGACTTTGACAAAGGTCAAATTGTGATGATTTGACAACTAGCCCAGAACTTACACCAAACCTGCAGCTCTTGTTGGATGTTCACAGTCTGCAGTGGTCAGTACTCACCAAAAGTGGTCCAAGGAAAACCGGTCAACCAGCGAAAGGTTCATGGACAGCCAAGGGCTCATTGATACGCACAGGGAGCGAAGGCTGGCCTGTGCGGTCCGATCCTGCAGAAGAGCTGCCGTGGCCGTAAACGGCCGTAAAAGTTCAGGCTGGTTCTGATAGAAAGGTGTCAGAACATACAGTGCATTGCAAGTTTGTTGCGTATGGGGCTGCGTAGCCGCAGACCAGTCAAGGTACCCACGCTGACCCCTGTCCACCCCCAAAAGCACCTACCATGGGCATGTGAGCTTCAGAACAGGACCAAGTAGCAGTGGAAGAAGGTGGCTTGGTTCGATAAATTGCATTTTCTTTTACATTACGTAAATGGTCTAAATACCTTGCCTTCGTTTGTGTGTTCTATGTTGATGAGATTGCTACAAGAACAGCCAGTGCTGTTTTATAATGGAAGATGACATTTCTTAGCTCTTGCCTTGATGGACGTTGGATGTCGCTCAGTAAAAATTATAGCAGTGGGATCAAATATTGAAAACTGCTACACTGTAAACCCAGATAGTGTGGTGCACTCAGTTGTTCCATGGAAACTGATGACCTCCAAAAAATTGTGTGAGCCAACTTAGTGATCTTGTATTCACAGCGCTTAAAAACTTGGAAAGAATAACTTTTACCTTATGTTCTCTAAGTACCATCCACACAATTCAATTAAGTTGGCTTGCTTCTTTTTTTTTTGAGGTAATAGGTTTCAAAGAAACATTTGCCCCTACCTTTTTTCAGGCTGATTTAGACTTTTTTCTCTCTCCCTCCATCCCTTCTGTACCTTTTCACTTTTATACCACCTCAGTTTTTACTTCCTTTTCTCCTCTGACATTAATGGTCGCCTCATGAATATACATTTCTTCTTTTTCTCATTCCCATGTGTCCCTCAGTCTCTCCTGACTTCTGTCCCCAGCAGTCCCATATACCTCCACCAGAGAAGTGCCGTCAGGGGAGGGAGTGACTTCACCTTTTATTGCTGAATTTTGTCAACCTGTTTCCAAGTACTATCCCTGATTGTCAATCAATTTTTACTTTTTTTTAACAGAACAATGAAGACCTAGCCAATATGTATGATTAAGAGGTGATAATGACAAAAAGATTCATGTACGGTTACGTTTTGATTCGAGACTGCAAGGATGGAAATCTTTGTAATTAATAAGACAAAATCTCAATTCTCTCAGTAATTCTGGTATCGTTTTGACCTTTTGTTTATCAGATTATAAAAGAAGACTGAAAATAGACTACCTTCTTTTTTCTTGAATGGCATTAAAAAGTATGTATTTAAGGGGGCAAAAATCACCGTAAACATATTGCCCAAGCATTGAATGCTGCATAAGAAAGGTTTAATATTTGTTAATGGCATTAGCTTCCTGTAAGCAAATATGAACAAATTATCTGTCTCATGAGCATTTTAAGTTTGATGCACTGAGCAATTATGTTGAGGAAACTGAAATTGGCACACCATTCTGCCATTTAGTCATAGTAAATTAATTAGTTAATCAATCCTCTGATTGCTAATCAAGCAAAATAATAGGGAGTTATCGTTTGTTCAACAGCATGGATTCTACCTCACCTAAGTTACCTCCGACAGCACATTACAGACTCCCTCCATCTTCCCCCGCCATTCCCTGGGCGGCTATTTGAGAGCACTGAATTTCCGCTAAAACCAAATTATCTTTCGCCCTAATGTATTAGAACAAAAATAAAAGGAATCAATAAAGTTTCCTGCGGTCAACCTCTTTCCAAAGGTTGTGGTAGAAGAGGCTTAATAGGCGCTGAGATTTATCAACTTTAAAGGATTTTAAATGTGAGGTGGGTCTGAGAAGGCACTGGCTGACCGCATATAAAAAGCAAATAGATTGAACAGATTGACCGTAAGCACCCCCAGAGCTGACGTGCAGTCACTTAGCAACCATCCGCCGTAGCATAGCAGCGGTGGTTCACTGGTCTGAGCAGCAGAGAGATGGAAGCCTCTCTTCCCCCCAGCCCAGTGATAGAAATGATACTCTTTTTATTTTTCCATCAGCCCCATGGCGTGAGCAGGCATGTGGGACAGTCCGGCGGGTAGCCAAACTTGTCTCAGGCCAGTGAACAGAGTGTGCAGTTCAGCCAGAGTCATGGCGGACAGTGGGGAGGATATTCAGAGGGGTAATGGACGAGCGCCAGCCCGCGGGTTGTCCTTTCCTCTTTTCGAGGTCTCACTTCACACCACACAAAGCAAATGCCATTTCAAAGAAACATAATGGGTCATCCCATGGTTAATTTAATTAAACAATATTTTGCCTCCATTGGCTGACTCACAGCTCTGTTTATGGTGACCATTTGGCTGTGATGTCTGGATGCCCGACACCCCGAGGCCAGGACTGTACTGAGCTGCCCTTATTGCCTTTCTTTCGGGGGAGGGGGGTATATTGTTTTAAACGCCTAGAGTTTGGAAGAAGTAGCAGGAGTCAGTGCACTACCCTTAGGCACTTGGAGAACATTAGTCTAAAAATAGCTTCCAACTTTTTTCAAGCTCAAAATCTACACTCAAGCAGCCTGCAAGCCTCTCCGCCGTAAATAGCTAAGTAAACCACGGACACACCTGATGCCCCCGCGATATTTCGTCTGAACCCCATATGTCGACAGTTAGGAAATAGGACGGGATTGCAGACATGCATGGTTTGGTATGGACCCCTAAAGGAGGAAGCTTGTAATCTTGGCATTCAAAAGCAGGGCTGTGGTGAGTACTGGGGTGGGAGCCTTGTGTATGGGGCGGTGTGAACTGCAGCATGCCACCCATCACTCACCCTGTTTCCTTTCTGTCTGGCTGCGCCTCATGAAAGCTAGATGAGACGCCCTCTGTGCAGAACATGAGATGTTCTCCGCCTGCCCAGCCCCAGAAGCCAGCTGAGCCCAGCCAAAAGAAGCCTGGCCCTTTGTTCTCCACCAACATATAATTATAGCACAGGGTCCTGCTGCTGAGTTCGGGCAGGGAGTGTGCTCTGAATCGAGCGAGAAAGAGAGAGAGAGAGATGAGGGCAAGAAAAGTGATAAGACTGGTTACGAAAAGGACGAAGGGGGAAAGAGGGAACGAGATAGTGGAAGTAAAAGGAGGGCAGTTAGGAGGAGGAAGGATAAAGAATTTGAGTCAAGACGTGGAGGTCGGAATGAACATGCTAGTGGAGGACTGGTATGGAGGAAAAGTGGAATGGTGAAAAAGTGTATGGTAAAAAAACTAAGAGAGAGAGAGATACAATAATGATGGTGAAAATGCGAATACAATTGAGCTGATAGTCCTGCGGGCTGAATTCCTTCCTACGTTCTTCTTCAGTGTAACTGAATCATCGCTCACAATAATATTACACCTCTATAGCAAACTGTGAATTTATCTGCTTGTTCAGTCAATTCAGTCATATGTTTGGGTAAATTTTTGTTGGCCACATAAACAGAATATTCCCTATATGATATATCAGCCCTTCTACCCCTCGCACGTGACAGCACATAGTTGGCATTTACGAGAGGCGCCTTCCAAGAGTGAGTCAGGCAGCTTGCATTTTTTCACAATGATACACAGATAATGATAATGAGAGCGAGCAGCAGTTGGTGGATGATGAAATTGGTGGTGAAACTGGTGGGCCGGAAAACCTCCAATTAAACCGGTTATTGGCATCAACTGGTTTGCAGTCATTTTCCTTGATTATCAAAACATAAATACATTTAAACACAAATAGGATGTAGCCAGCTGTCCTCAAATAGGCCATCTAGGTATTAAAACAATTAGTTTTATTTGGATTGTAAAAGTCGGCTGATTTGATCAGCGTTATTGGAGGATTCATGCTTTCCTCATACTCTCACTCAGAGAACATTCTTGGCAATTGTCTAAAATGTGAGTTCAGACGGTCTTGAAGTGTTGGTTTTGTAATTGCTGGTTATACTGATAGCTTGCACAGTCGTTGACAGAGTTGTTTATTTTCTGATTTTCTTCGTGATCAAAATGAAATATTTTCCTGATTGAATTTATTATTTCATCTCCCTAACATGGTGTGAAGAAGCTTCGTGTTTCTTGTCAATTAATTATTCAAGTCTTTGGCAAGCTTGTTAATCAAGGCAAGTTAATGAAAACGAGTCGGGATAGATCTACCCCTCTTGCTTATGTGAGCAGGAGCCAATTCAAATATGAACCAGGCAAGAGGCAGCAATACATCCCAGACAGAGCCAGTGGGATGCAAAAAAGCCCTCTCACTCGCACACATATAATCAATGCTTTTCCGCCTCACCAATTTTCACTGCACCGAATACTGCTGATGAGATGGGTGCGCAAAGTAAATCATGCCTCAATAAAAAAAATAGTTTCATTTTCCATGAAGCTTTTGCTGCAAATATTTTGAGATTTTGTCTTAGTCACTGTATCAGTCACTATCACTGCAACTTTTCCATTTATTATAGGTTTGAGTGAACAAATATTGAGGTAACGTGGTTTTCTATTGGAAAGAACAGTCGTTCACTACATTAATGAATAATCAGAGATGTGATAAACATATGAAGACCACAAAGCATAAGCGATCAGAGTCAAATTTTTGCATTTTTGTACAACATATATTTTATATATTACATATAATTATACTATTAATAATAATAGAATAATATAATATTATAATATTTTATATGTTTTATATTTTTTGCATATTTTTTCAATGCTTTTTTTCCAAGATCGTTTTGAATTTTGAATTAATTATCTCTCCACAATGTGAAAATGTGACTCTGATAATTTTTCCATTGTGGTCTTCATATTTTGTTCAAAAGTTAGATGTATTGGGAACCACTCCAGTTTACTTGCTTGAAAACATTTTTACTCCAGTCTGTCCTATGTGATGAAGATTTTGACAGACAGTGTCATATGACATGATCAACGATGGTTGACACAATTCACATAACACTACCTCCACCAGAGTTCCCTTTTCCACACATATTTCAATTCCCATCACTTTGATAAATGAAAACAAAACTTTTGCTGGAAGTAACTTATGCACTTTAACCTGACCATCCTGTTCTTGAAGCCTTAGAGTTATTTTTATATTCTGGTGAACCCTCTGGGGTTATGCTGGTGTCGTGTCTTTATTTCAGTTTTTGAGAGTCTGTTAATCTATCCAGAAATCCTCAAGCATGTTCTTGGTTTTTTTTAGCAGCTGAGAATGGATATTTCCTGCATTCTTTCATTGTCCACTGCAGTGGTCTTCTACATTGCCCGGCCAAAAAAAAAAGTCACCGTTTGGAAATTAATGAACAAATTCTATAATTCGATCATTATTGCGGTTATTAATATGTTTCAGCTGGCTATAATCATTTTAGCCCTGACTGATGAAGCGCGTCACTACTCATTTCTTAAAAAATCATGTTGGAAAATACATCCCCTGATGGCGGAAAAAATGTTAGAGTATTTCAGAATGGGGAAGTTATCGGCCTGTATCTAGCAAAGAAAACCATGAATGACAAAAACAAATATGAGGAGTCATTTTCACATTTTCTCATCTACTCCAAATTAGCCGGAACAAACCAAATGATCAAGAATGGGGTTTCGGGACAATGTCGCTTTCGATCAAGAGTGGCATTTGAATCTAAGTTATATGAACACTCACCTAATTGCTAATCTATATTTTTCATGATATCCATAAATTTCACGATCTTACTTTCTGACGTTTAAAACGTAGCGCACATGGACATTAGCTCTGCTGTGATTTATAATCCTTATGATATCTTAACCATAATCAAACTGTTTTTCTGGAAGCTGGGGGCGGGACTCTGATAAGCGATTTCGCTTCCCCCGTGACCCTTTCAGTCATGATACATGTTGTGTTGTGTTGAAATTGTCATGAAATGATTCTACAATCATGCAGAAATAAAAAGGAAAAAAAAAAAAAAACAAATTTGCCACCACAAAGTCCTGACCTTAAAAACATTAAAAGTTATAGGGATGTGCTCAAGAAAGACTGAGTGGTTCAACCATTATGTTGAGAAGACAAGATCTCGGCCAAAAATTATGGCATTTCTGATCGAAAATAAATGTTCTGGCATTGCATATAGTTATCAAAACAATGACAAGACGAATATGCACTGTAATCAAAGCTACAGGGGTTCCAACTAAATATTTGAGTGTGCAACTTTTTTTTTGGCCGGGCAGTGTATGATATAATAAGATTGTTAGTGATTGCTGAGATCAAATGGACATTCCTACTTCTGAACAATGTTCCAGGTCATTTTTGCACCCAGTACGATAAATTTAGCATAATTTTCTCCACACATCAAGGCCTGCTTCACTTGCGTTGCCACTTATTTAGTCCCCCTGAGAGACCTCACCAACAATTAACTTGCTGCTATTTGTTGGCTTTCTTGAGTAAGCACTAATGACTCGCAGCTGGCCAGAGAACTGTTGAGCGACTAATTGTCCAATTGCTTCCCAAAATGGGAGAACTTCTGACTGCAGTAAAATATGAAAGCACAAAAATAACTATGACTGTAATTCCAAATTAGTTCACCGAATATGGAGGGAAATATCCTCAAATTAAAGGAGTCGCTGAACTCCTTGTTGGAAAAATCATACTAAATTGATTGGGAACATTGGGTGTGACAAAGACCAGAAATATTGTTGAGAGGAAAGCATACACATCTGAGCTGAGCAGGTATCAGTGGTGTTAATCTGTTATTAGTTCAGAAATTCAAGAATAAATGTGCATACGTTTTCATAGAATATTCTCATTTCACAGGACGTATTAGTTATTAAATATTCGACTAATGAAAAAGTAAATACATTGGTACGTATTTATAGAATTAACACAACACCCAGATGACACTTGAGATTAAGGATCAGAAGAATGTTCCCAGTTTGATCATGCATTGAGGCAAATATGCTTTTTTATTGAGGCCACCAGATGAAAAAAGCACTGTCTGTGCGCTGCAGCCGTGGCCATCTTTGAAACTGCGGCTCATAAACATTACAGGAGACTTTCCTGTCGCAACATCCTCATAGTTCACCATTTATCTTAGGTGGAACCAGTGAACAGTAAAAGTGCTGCTGCATTGTGGTGAGTGTTGGCAAAAGTAAATACCGCTGGGAAACTATTCCATGACTAGAGGCTTATCCTGTCATTTCTGTGCAGTAGGAGCAATTGAGCAGAAGAAATATTCGCTTCATCCTCTCCAAACGAAGCCCTTAGCCTCCTTCCTGGTTCCCTGCATATTTATTAGCACTGCTTTTGTGCTGCCTTTGCCTTCGAGGGTAATTATTGCAGAATCCCTGCCTTAGCCAAGCTCTCACTCTCTCCACCACTCCTGGTAATGGATACCCACCGACATTAAGAGCTTTTGCCGAGAAAATTAATGCTTGACCTTTCATCATTTTGGAGAGATGATGTCTATGCAGTCACTGGAAAAGGAGGTTCTTTCTCCCTCTCACTGCCTAGTAAAACAGACCAGTGAGTGAGCTGGGTGAGAGAAGGGGAGAATAGGAGAAAATACCCAGGGTTGAGTATCCTTTCTTCTTCTTTGGTCAGTAAATCTACATCACTGAAACTATATCAATTATTTAAGGTGTCTAGCTTATAACATCATCTTTGGAAGAATTCAGGTCCTTGACGGAGTGGATATGATACCATGGTAGGTTTGTTCTTTTTTAGGGCTAGTTTTATTTGATAGGACCTTATAGGACAGGGGTGGGCAATCACGGTCCTGGAGGGTCGGTGTGTATGCAGGTTTTTATTCCTATCAATTACCCTGACTAATTGAGTTAATTGATTGCATGCACAAATATAGATTTTCGCAATGATTCGATCAAAGGAAAATGTTTTATGAAGGGAGACAAGACTAGTCTTTTTAGTTTCATGATAATGTAAAGAAATGCGCATGAAACGTCAGATTTCATAAATGGTTTGGCTAATTGAGACAATCAACTAATTAAAGACCAGACGTTGGTGTGAAAACCAGGGACAGATACGGTCCTCGCTGCCCACCTCTGTTATAGGAAGACAGGATGAGGAGAGAGGAAGAAGGAGAGGTGCGTGACTAAGGTCGGTGACTGGATTCAAACCACCAACGTGGCGGCTCATGATGAGAATGTGGAAAGTGTGTACGGGCAGCGCCACCGAAACGCCCCACACCAGCTTTATTCTTAAGTACATCCTATCGGGCTCTCATTAGAACATCACATCTGCTCTATCCGCACCTGTGCGGCCAACCGCACAGAAGAGTCTCCGGCCACCTGACAACCTGACCTACTTACAACACACCTGCTGTCTGTTGCCGGGCGAAGACCTGGCCTCTCTGCCAGCCCAAAGTCAAGTTCCGTCCTTTCGTAACCTCAGCTACTTCTGTTGCCTGCACCCGCCCCTGTTCTCCTGAGAGCGCGGCGCCCCCCGGAGGTGTGGAGAAAAGCAAGATGCCACCAAACAGCGGCAATTAGCCTCTCTTGGAGTCTGCTGTCAGATCTTCCCGATAACATGGTGCGGCGCAGTTGCAGATAGTTGTTCTCCAGGGAGCCGCTTGTGTAATCCAACCCCAGCTGCTTAAAAAAGGGGAAATTAGGCAGTGCGGCGGAGCCGGCTTCCATTATCCCACAAAGCCTTTTACAGACAGACGTTACACTCACAGCTGTGTGTTTCTATAGAAATACTCATGAAAGTTTCACTGATAGCAAAGGCAACAAAGGTTCGGGATTCTGGAGGTTCTGCATTGTGTCAGACTCTGGGAAAAAGAGGGGAGATAAAGAGTGAAGAGGAAAGTTAAAAAGCAACAGAGAGACTGAGATACAAAAAGACAAAGGGGGGGGGGGAGACTGAGAGAAACAGTGAGGAAGCAAGAATCATAGAGAAAGAAATGAAAAGAAAAATAATGAACAAAACATCAAGATAAACGAAGAAGTCACTGACTTTTCATTTTTTTAACTACAAAATTCACAATATTCATTCCCTTCAAAAATAACTAAATAGAAATATGCAGCAATAGCTTGAAACCCCATTAGCATAAAGACTAAAATAAATAAATGAAATCAATGGAAACCAGCTTCCTCATCAAGTCTACCAGCACCCTCTCCAGTGTGATTTTTCTTCTAAACAGCAGACCATTAACACTTGATACTTTACGCAGAGACAGGGAGCAAGAGAGTCATAAACTTAGATGAGCCAAAATACAATTAATAATGATATAACTAAGAAAGCCAGAGAGAGAGAGCAAGAGAGAGAAAGCCATAAACTGAAATTAACCAAAATACAATTAATGATATAGCTAAGAGAGCCAGAGAGAGCGAGCAAGTTAGCGGGCAAGGGAAAGAGAGAGAGACAGGGAGATATGATGGGATTTAGACCCACTGTTATCCAGGTGTGATGCTAAAAAAAGCATTAGCCAGAGTGGGCGCTGGATGATAAGTTGCTGTGGACCACACATACTTGGGTGTTGATACTTAGTGTGCGTCTGTTCTGGTGTGGGGGGGGGGGGCTCCATATGGCAAAGCAGAACCCTTTGGAGCGCAGGATCCGCTCGTTTGCATTCCACTCGCTGCAGGAAATTAGCATCGCTCACACTTGTTTAAGCTTAATAAAAATCATTTTAGAATGCGGCGGGACGAGGTCTCCATCTGTCACCCGCAAACACCACTTCCCGATGTGTTAAAGCAGTAAGGAGCGGGATCTCTCTTTCTCTCTCTCTATCGGTCTCACTCTTTCACTTCATCCCAATTCTATCAGCTTTGCGCACAAAAACTGGAAATAAAACCCAGGCTAAAAGCAAAATTCTCTTCCAGCAGACGTTTGATTCTGACTGATTTTCTTGACAAGCTTTATTCATACCAAGACTGATAGAGCAGATGTATAATGTATCATCCATTTTTGAAAATGAAAGTGTTGCTATTTTTGCCATTTTTTATGACTGCCATTCCACAGAGAGGCCACATTAAAGTCAGGTTTTAAGAAAAGATCCTCTCCTACCCGTTTGGATTCAACAGGTTTGCAAGGGCTTCACCTTTTTAACATAGTCCAATGAGTTCCACGGGACCCTGTAGAGGGATCTAATGCATTTTGAATTGGTATGTGTGAATCTTTGTGGATTGAGTTTTATATCTTATATTTGGAAGAGAGAACAACATTGAATTGTGGTGTTTTCTTGATGCAATATTTTCATGTGATTGCATGTAATAGTATAATATAATAGTGTAACAGTATAATATTATAATAGTATTCTTGAGTTTTTATTAGTGTGTTCTGTGTTGGCGTGAAAAAGGGGAATTGCTGTATGTGCCTATACAGGTTTTCTGTTCTATCAAATAGATACACAGTTTTTATGATCGTGTCTGTTTAGTTTGGCAGCATTGAAGCACAAAATTTGGTTTAAAAATTACTTTTAATGTATAAAATGGGCTGTCTAACCACAGACGGTGGTTGTCATGAATGCTTGAGATTCCGTTTGATCACATTTGTTGAGGTGAACGCGCACCGGCTGCATATTGATTGTATCCTGGGCCTCTTGGGCATGGAGAACAATTTAGAGTCAGGAGGGCTGACATTATTCTCACGAACCAACAAACACCCACTCACTCCATGTTTGTTGCCTTTATGATCCTCGATTATTATTTTTTGATTTTGACACCGCAAAGACCAAGGTCAGGATGGATTCATTTTGTAATTTTCTTTTCTTTAACGTAGCTATGAAAGTATTGCTTCCCTCACACCCCCGGGAGCTCATATGGGGGATAGCTGAGTCCCTGAAAGAGTTTGTAAATTAAACCAAAAATGCATTTATTTATTGCTAAGAAGTGTTTTGATTAAATGCAAATTCTGCTGTCTAGTGAATTATATTTTAGCACAGAGTGAGTGCAGTTTATACATTTAAATCACGAGAATATTATTCAAAAATTTGCAATATTCAGCTGGAAGAAAATTATTGGCCTTATAATGTCATGGCGAAATCCTACAATTTTAACAATTGCTTGACAGATTACGTCTGTTCTTTTGAAAGGTCTTGATAAATTCAACCTCTGACAACATTCTTGTACCCAAAGGGAGTGATAGGATTGAACAACTCTTAACCTGTCTGTTTTAACTGGCGTAATCACTGCACACGACCAAGTGAAAAATACTGATTTTTATTAAACATATACGAGAAACTCTATGTGCGAGTTAATGCATGCATGCATTTGTGTGTAAACGTTTGGCCATGCACACCATACAGGAAACATGTTTGCAAGGACATATACACTAATCACAAAAGCAAACTTTTACTTTGGGTGAGACGTACATTAGTGGATGTTTGTGGGATATTTAACCCATTTAATCCTACTGATCACATTAGTGACCGATTTATTTATTTATTTGCTAACACTTTATAAAGAGGGGACATGAATCATGTAGTTATCATCCATGATTCACTCATGAGTTTATCATGATTCCTGAATGATTTTATCCAAGAATTCATCATGACTCATCATGAGTTAAAATGAATTCATGCTTACTCCTGTCTGAATTCATGCAATCACATCTTATCGACTTTGGCATTACTTACTGTAATTAATTCATCATGAATCAAAAGTAATTAAGCATGATCATGATGAGTTCATGGTTAAGCTTAGTTCATGTCATTCAATGATTTCTCAGCAATAACATTTAATACATCTGTTGCTCTGAAAACTACCATTTGTCCAACACTTTAGTTGAGGGGGTACACACATGATGAACTCATGAGAAAGTAAGCTTTGATTCATGTCTTTCAATGATTCTTTCCAAATAGAATTTCACAAATATGCTGTAATGAAAGCCACCATATGTCCACCACTTTAGTTGAGGGGGCACATACATGATGAATTCATGAGAAAGTAAGCTTTAATTCATGACATTCAATGATTCCTCAGCAATAGCATTTCTCACATCTGTTGTGATAAAAGCATGTACAGCCACCACTTTAGTTGAGGGGGCGAGAGCATGATCAACTCATGGGAAGCTAATGCATGAAGTAAGAATGAATTAATGGATTAAATCAGTATGTACTAATGCATGAAGTAGTACATATCTTCACTGTACTATTGTATCTTTATAATCAAAAAGTGATGGTAAGTCCAAGTAAAATATCAATTGCAATTCTGCCAAAAGTGAACTGACTGTGTCTTTGTGGCCCATGAATTCATGAGCAACTAACCTTCAGTTCATGTTGTTCAATATTCCCAAAAGACTAACATTTGTACATTTATGTATGCTGTGATGAAAGCTACCATACGTCCACCACTTTAATTGAGGGGGCAGAAACATGATGAATTCATGAGAGATTAAGCTTTATTTCATGGCATTCAATGAAAAAAATGACAAGCTAATATACATACTACTTTAGTTAAGGGGGCACAGACATGACTAATTCATGGGAAGCTAATAAATGAAGTAAGAATGAAGTAATGGATGAAAAGGTCTATTTCGATTCTGCCAAAAGTGAAACGACAGTCTTTAATGAACCATGAACTCATTATGATCACGCTTAATTACTTTTGATTCACGATGAATTCATTTCAGTCAGTAATTCCTTAGTTGATATGATTTCATTGCATGAATTCAGACATAAATAAGCATGATTCATGCTAACTCTTGATGTGTCATGATGCATTCATGCATTAAATTATGCATGAATTATGATGAACTCTTCATGCATGAAGTAATGCATGATAACTGCATGATTCATGGTCCCTTATTATAAAGTGTTACCATTTATTTATTTTATTTCTAGAAGCTCTAAAAGTGTTGTTGTTGGCTTTGGGCAAAAAAATGCAACTTTGAACTTAACCATCATGAAATCAAAAAATACTTACAGTTTCTGTGTTAGGGAGGTCTAAGGAGTAAAATGCATTGCAAGGAAACATTTGGGATTAAACTGGTTAATGGGTTCTTGGACTCTTGTTAAGGTCACAAATTGTGCTCACATCTCCAACCTCCCCAAAATCCATGCCATCCCACACCAAAAGTGCTCTGTTGGATTTATGTCTTTGTGCAGGCCATTAGAGCAAAATAAGTCAAAAATAAAGCTTGAGCTGATATACACTCTGTGAAATCATGCATTAGACAAAGTTTTGACCGCTTCCAAACAGGGATATACATGTTCAGCAAACATGCTTATGTATGCTATCTTGCGCAAATTACCAAAGTTGGTTGCCTGCAACAGCAGATGCATCCCCTGTGCATCTGAAACATAAGTTCATGGTGCTCATATCAGCAAAAAATCATGATAAGAATGATCAAGCCATAAGATTATTGGTCATAGACTGCACAATGTTAGCTACTTCCCTTTTCAATAACAACCTTGATGCACCATCATAGTGACGACTTGACGCTATATCATTTTCAGCCCAGTTCCAGGAACTTTCTTGTTGGCCCAGAAGTCTTTCTGTAGAAAAAAGAACAAAAGTACGCACACTGTTTAGATAGCTCCCCAAGTGAGTTTATTATCCACGACGTATCGGCCGACGTGGCCTTCTTCAGGTGCACTTCCAAACATGTGACAGGGGTGGGGGTAATAAACTCACTTGGCGAGCTATCTAAACAGTGTGCAGACTTTTGTTCTTTTTTCTACATTGTCCCTTTGAGTCGAGCACCTGTGAACGTTTGGTCTGGATTTGTATTCATTCTTCTGCTTCCCGGAATTATTTCTGCCAAGGAAAACATTCAAGGATACTGAGATATTTCAAAAAAGTTTGATTTGTTCAACTGTACTGGAAATTGACATCCAATCAGTTTGAAAAAAAAAACGGGCAGTGAAAAATTCACCAAGAATCAAAAGCTGCAGGATCACTTGCGTTAAATCTTCTGGATCGCTGCCCACGCTCACGCACGGCCTGAGAATGGAGCCCAATCCACTATGAAAGTAATAATATCATTAATATTTATGCAATCTCCTCCAAAAATTACTAGGTTTTGTGCTCTCATCATAAGCAGGTCCAGACTAAATTTGAAACTGAAAAAGGACAAATCATTGATTGAAGAGCAATTGTGAGGAAACCCCTGCATTAGCAGTGGAAACAGCAGCACATCGCCAGTTAATCCATTGTAATTTTGTAAGGCAAACACTATAATATTAATCTGGTACTGAGGGGCTAGGTGTGCGTGAAGAAAACCCATACCAACAAGAGCACTTAGAGAGTGCAACACCTCTGCCATGTCAAGGCAACTCAGTGTATTAGTTATTTCATTGGCTAATGTAGGGTGTTGTTGCATTCCACCGCCAGGTGGCAGCAAAACCCAAGAGCACGCCGATTGGAAAAGATAAACAAAAAAATTAAACATCGGCAAAAACATACACCTCCTTGGTGGAGGTGAATAAACCACAATCTTGATGCCAGGCAAGACGGATCCTTGTCTCGAGGCTGACTGTAGCACTTGTACGTCCCAGAAACCGAGACTTACCTGACTAAACAACATTTAGTTCTGGTGGCAATGTCCTTAGAACTTAATCTCCCTGTTCTTAGGTGATAGAAGAAAAGCCCACTCTGTTGTTCTTCTGCTGTAGCTAACATAAGGTTTATTGAGTGTTGATGGATGTCAACGTAATTCTTTAAATCTCAGGAGGGCTGTTGTTTCAGGTGCTTCATGCACCACGTTTGCCATCAACAATGTTAGCATGTTTTAAGTCGCTTATATCACATTTCTTGACATGATTTGAGATTTAGAAGAGCGGGCTATTTGCAATAATGTGCTAAAGTACCTTACCAAATGGCTGGTGAGGATATACAAACATGAACGGACAGTTTATGTTTTCAATTTTTCAAAAAATAAAATACTTAATATTGTTGTTAACCACTGCTGCTTATTTTATGCAACTCATTTTCTATGATGGAGAAAATTTATTTTTGAAATGTTATTGAGTTTGTGTTGTGTGTTGTTGTCGTTGTTATTAATATTATGTTCTTGAGCCACTGAGAATGAGAATAGAGAGTGGATTTAATGAAGTTTATTGAGTAATCTACAAACCTTTTTGCTTCCAATCCAGACTTCGCTCATCCCCCAATAAACACACACCAGCTGGGACAAGGTCCAATGCAGAAGCTAGACTCATTTACAACAAGATTTGCAGTGGCTGCTAGCTATAGGCGGGGTGCTGGGAACACCGGTGTGATGAATATGGATGCAGGTGTCAGTATCGATTTCGATCCTGCAAGGTTCGTCACTGACTGTACCCCCTGCTTGAATGCACAGGAGTGGCAGGAGTCCAGGACTCCATTAAAACTGGTGTGGTGGGTGAGAGCGTTTGCACAAGAGAGGGGAGAAATGCAGCATCTGATATGCTGGATAGTCTGTCACGGCCTGTCATAGTCATGGCAACACAGAGAGAAGGTGAGATGGAGAGTGCTGATTGGCAGGAGCAAGTTTGCTCAGGCACACAAGAATACACCATTTCTATGTGGTGCAGAACTTCAGGAGAGATCTGTCCATTCTGCCAGTTCTGCTGTCTTATTTCCTTGTATCCTCTGCAGACTTACACCATTATGTTATTATTATTATTCATGAATCAATGGACTGGAGCAAAGCATGTCAAATTAATTAGATGTTACCTTTCAGGGTTTCTTGACAATTTAGTTGCTAAGGAAATTTTTAGTGTGGAAAAAAAAAACAACTAATATTCATTAATTTTATCCATTTATTATACATAACAAGATTTTGAGCTGATGCAGCAAAACTAAGCCATGTGCTAAATTTGATGACAATGTGAGCACTATAATTAAAAACCATAAGAGGAAAGTCTATTCTAACAGATCAAAAATATGGTACAAGGTTTATTAGTTTATCATGGTGCTTTTGAATGTTGCCTGATGCCATTTGGGTTTAGCAATGAACAGTGGTATCAGTTCTTGCGTCTTAATATCCTGAATGACCTCGCTGCCTTGCTTTTGGATGTGAGACAGGGGATGGGTCTTTGCAATCCACTGAGCTCCTTTAGTAAATGAAGCGTGCTTTTATGGCCGTAGGCATCTGTGCTGCTAGATTTGATCTTCACTGATTTCTGATTGTTGTCTTCCCTTATAAAGTGTTCCAGCCTGTGGGATTCAACAGTGCCGAGCCCCACTCCCACACAACAGTAGTGTTTCGTATTTAGTGCCATTATCAAGACTGCATTAATGTTGCCCCTGAATTACTTGTGCTTCATTACCCTTAGAGAGAAGCCAACAGGAACTACACTTCCTCAAAAAAGAAAAGAAAAACAAAAGATCCTTATTTACATGTAGTCGGTGGGTTTAAACTGAGATTAAATTCATTTAAACATGTCATCTGGTACATCGTTTGCACTGTATGCGATCACCCACGCTAAATTTCATCTGCTTTCTTGCACATGTCGCCACTGGCACTAGCTTCCTTTCTGATTTGATGTGCTGGCTGCCCTCCTCCATTTTGCCAAACAAATGCCTGTGGTCCTACATGCTGTAAGTCATATCTTCTTAACGTATGATACATACAACCTGCCAGTTACAGTTAGGCGTTTTCCCTTGATCATAAGTCGGGATTCTCATTATTAATTGAGCTCACGCCATTTGTATACAGTACATGACAAGTATATTGTCTGCGGGTTTTGGCCATAAACTGAAGACAACAGCTTGGTCATACAATCTCACCATATGCTGCCTTGCTGACCGCCCAGAGGCACATGTGTGGTTTGATCTACACCTCTCTTTTCACCCTCAGCCAGCAATGTACAAGTGCCTTCATGGCAGCTTGGGCCCCAGCTTGCTGTCGTAGCATATTCTCATTCAGTGATGGTTGTAAAAGTGCTCAACAGAAAAATGATGAATGTGATGAGTGAAATGAAATACATTCATGGAGGAATTACAGGTTTGTGGGTTGTGCTGGAATTTCCCAATCACTCAATACCTTGCCATCCAGTCTCGCAGCGTTCACCCATTTTAAAGCCAAAGGTACACTGAAAAGGGAAGAATAAACCACACATGCTGCTCCTGTCGGCCAAACTGCATAGACCGGGCAGAATAGAAGAATGACTTAAAACTCTTAATCAGCGATACACCCAACTTTCCTCATTCTTTTTTGACTGTCTCAGATACATCTCAATCAAACCGTCTTTCTCTCCCTCCCACTCTCCACCACTGCATTTCTGCTGCGGAAATACAATAATTATCTGTACCTGTATGACATATTCCAAAATTACATGGCTGGTCCAGCCATTTGTTTGATTGACTTGACACCAGAGGGACTGTCCACTGACTTTTAACCTTAAAGGTGGCAATGGTCAATACCTAGTGAGGTTACCTCTGGCATGCATATCAGTGCAACTTAGACCTTAGACCATGAATTCAAGTTATTATATTAAAGATGTTTCAAAATCCAGCTTTGGTGGGCTATCCAACCCTTCACAGACTGGCAAGTCCAAAACAATCATAATTTTATTTTATCCAATAAAATGTGAAGAGGTTTAGAGAGGGAGGCCTGGAATATTCATCTCAAACATTTGAGTCGTCTCAGGGAGAGGCTTTGAAGAACTCAAATATTTTTGAATTTTATGGAAATGTATTTAATTATATATCTCTTTTCGGCATCAGTCGGAATGCTTTACATGGTTTGCTCTTGCATCACTTCCCCACTTTCCAGCACACTGTGGTTATGACTAATCTCTAAACCATCTTATACCACCAGTTTCTGATAACACACAGCCAGAATGACCCCTCTTCAGAAGTTGCCTGCCTTTACCTTTGTCGGCAGTAAGCCGTGTGTCAAGGTGTGTGGAATATTGTAAAGGTACTGAGAAAACAGAAGGTTTATCTGGGCTCATTGAGATATGTTTCTGCTCTTTGTGGCGCATTGAACAATAGAAATAGGATACCCCAGCAAAATATTTTCACAGCAGTGCTTGTTAGTTTATTGCAAGCAAAATTGAATCAATGGTATATGATAATAATTTTTTTTTGAGTTTGTCCTCGTATCTAAAGCATCGTTTACGCTTGATAATGCACTTTGCACGTTTAATGTTATTTTGCAGCCTTGGAGAATGAAAAAGGTACTTGTATTACCAATAAAACATCTGTTGCTTGTAATTGGTTACTGAATAATTGTAATGGCTTTATGCTGTCGATGGAGTTTCCCTCTCAGTACTGCACCGCCGTCATTGTATACCCTAAGGGGCCACTCCTGAGCATTTATGGAGGAGCTGATCAGTGTTTTCAGTGCTTTAAATAAAGCTGATACAGCCCTGGCTGAGGTATTGACAAAACATGCATTAACGTGTTTGTTCTGGGCTCTTGAACATTGGACATCGTTCAATTATTTAGGTTTCACAGCAGGTAGCCTGGTGCATCATGGCTTCAGTTAATAATCACGCCCAATCCCCCTCCAAAAAAAAAGGAAAAAAAAATCGCCCCAACATTTTTATCCTGTAAATCGAACATTTTAAACCTCTGAAACTAACATTTTAACCTCTGCGGTGACGTTCAACATTTGATTTGAACTTAAACACCCAAGATTTCACATTTAGCAGCCATTGCAGACATGCCGCCAGCATCCCTTGGGAGGAGTTAACAGAAAGACTGTTGTACTACACCTCCAAGGTCATGTTTCAGGGAGAAAAGAGAGAGCAGAGGAAAGAGAGAGAGGTAGAGGGAACGAGGGACCCAGGGAAAGTGAGGGAGTGCACTTATAAACCATTAATATTGCATCCAAAAAGAGAAAGACAAAGACAAAATGAGGAAGAAAGAGAAGGTTGGAAAAAGTAGGTAGAGAGAAGAAGATAAGACACGTGCAGAGCTGCAGACACACCAGACGTGCCGGAGCTGTATGCTAACAGTCAGGTGACCTCTGATTGAGTTCAGTTTGGATCTCCATCTGCCTCTCTTTACTCCCTCAGCTCATTGCTCTTTTGTGTCGCCAGCATATTTTTTTGCTGGGCTTGGGGGTGGGAGGTGGTACAGCGCCGGAAGACAGTCATCCATGTTTTATGCACCAAGGGCCTTGAGATGCCTCAAACGCTGCCGGTTTGTGGTGCTTCTCAGAAAACAAGCAGTCCCCACATGTCCCACAGTGAGCTCAACCTTCAATCCCACATGAACTCAAAAAGTCATGATGCTTGAAAGGCTTATAAAATGGTACCGTATGATAACAAAAGGCAGTTGATCCCCCATCCTTCTATGAATCCGACCATCCCTCCCCCCTCTCCTGCTCCCCCAATCTCCAGAAATGCCACCGACTCCATTCTAGGGCTTTTCAATTTAGGCGGAAATTGGTTCCTTGGTTAAATATTAATTCATCCCAGTGATTCTAAACCCAGTTTTCTAATCTTCTGCTCATTAAAATTGCATTGTGAAACATGCTTCATTTGAATATGGCTGAATATGGAGACAAAACTTTATGCCCAGCCCCAAGGATCATCCGGAAACACCACCCAGGAGGTTGCAATTCACCGCATAGATACTGAGAACCTTCTCTGCTCGGCTTCAAAAGACTTCACGCAGACAGGGAGAACAGACTGACGCTGAGAGAAGATGGTTTTGTTGGGAGTACAGGCAAAGCTTCTAAACAGTAACTGATGAGTGATTGTTACGATTTAGTGGAGCAAGTTGAATGAAGAAAAACGTTGATACTGGCAGAAGGGGGGAAATGGCTTTCTGTGTGTCAGTAGACACAATTTAAAGGGTTAACCTACAGTTCCCCTGGAGTTAGTGAAGCAAAAGTTTTCCATACCCGAGAAGTAAACTCTGAAGTCAATAATTTTTTACGTCCTATTAATAATACCACTCTATCTTAAATACCCTAAAAATTGCGTATATTTCTTCTGGGAGCACTTTTTTTATAATGACCACCCAGAAGGATTTGAAAACTCAGCTGTCTTTTTTGTTTTCTGCGGCAAATTTACGCAGGAGCTTTCAGGGCTGTGTGGTCTAAATGAAAAAGCAAGATAAGGCAATGTATTGTACGTTGTATAACAAATAATAAAATCAGAATGTAAGTTATGTGGTTTCAAAATTTCTTAGGGATAAAGGTACATATTCCTATCAGTTATGCATATGCATGCTGAATATTAGAGCACAGTGTGAGCAGAAGATGTAGTTTTAGGGGATACAGTTGTGCCATGATGACTAATAAAGCTGTTGTGATTGAAACGCGATGCGTGATACCGGTCTATTAATTTTCACTGGACACACTGTAATGCAGAGGGTTTATCAGCTGAGTGGCTGTGTCAGTTAACGGGCTTAGGCCAGACTTATGTAACTGAGGTGTGGTCATGTGTTTGGTTCATTACAACTAACCTACAGCAGCAGAGTGCAATTATCCTTGTTCCTCCAGCGTTTTCATGGGTTTATGTTGTAATGGATGCCTCAGATGCCAGTAACACAGCAAGCGACCAAAGGCTACCATGTCGTTCAATAAGAGAATCACCTCTCCTCCAATCAGTGTTGGCTCTCCTGGGTCCAGAAATTCTCATTTTTTCATCTTGATCTAATCAGATCAGATTTAGAAATCCTATATTTTGTGATGCAGAATCAGACAGCTCAGTCAAATTTTGCATAGGTATTTCAACGCAATTGCGGAGAGGATCAACTTGATTCAAATTCAAAATTCTCAAGATCACTAAATCTAATGTATTAGTGCTTTAATTCTACTTATATCTACCTCTGTGGATATTCCTCGATTGTCTTGCAATGTGAGATGTTATTGTCAACATCTACTTTCAAAGGTGACGCTGAAGGTTGATCATAGGCAATAGACTTTACCTATTTAGTTTTTAGGAATCTAAATCTAATTTTCAATTTACTGTCTCTAATTCTGTGATGACAAAGTCATCCGCTTGATTGTACTGTTCCAAGAGGTCAGCTACAGAGGCCACTGTAAAGGTGTCAAAAAAGAATGTATCAACCCTTAAGGCTACAGACAATGGGCCTCCTGCAAGTAGCGATATATTGCACAAACAAATTTTCTCTTAATTTGGTTGGTATTCCCGATTTTTAAACACTCATTTCAGTACCCATTGATTTCTGGGATTTACCAATGTATTCTTATTTTTCCTCTTCTCTCAGGTTAGAGAAAATTTTACGAGTGGTCAAGAGCACTCTTACTAAGATAAGAGAAAAAACCTGTTTATACAGGCCATAAATTGCATGTCCAGCATACAGAAACATACTGCATGTTTTACAATTTAGGAACATAAAAAATGCATGATGGTGTACAAAATGTCAGCCTCCTCCTACCTGTATCACCTCCAGTAAACATCCATAAAATAAATAAAAAAGTTTGTAAGATTTGGGGTGAGATTGTGTGCTCTTTCTTCGTAGTCAAAATGAATCGTTTCCAATAAGTATTATTTTGATTAGAATTTTTATAACTTCAGACCATCCGGAATCAAACCAGCCGCAATCACAGCAGGGCAATTGCCTGAAGCAGCGCACAATTCGAACATGTATAATGATGATAAACATAATATATCGCACCTATCATTACCATCTTTAAACTCAAACTTTCTTTTTATCCTCACAAGTGATATGGAATGTATTGAGGCTGAATCTGAAATGGTTTCCGATGTCATTGCGGTAACATGGACACACAGACAGAATTTATGACTCTAATACCAGCTACGCTTTGCAGCTAGTTTAACCAGCTATGCTTCGCAACTTAAATTAAAACTCTGTTTAACTTTATTTGAACGTCTGTAAGCTGTATGGTCATGGCTATATGTATTGGGGGAAAGTCTCTATAACTTGCGGGCAATCCGTATAAGTTGACATGCATGTGACAGAATCAAATTTAGATTATGATATGTTTTAAATGAATTTTAATTATTGGATTATTTTTGTGGTTAAAAAATACTGATAGTCAATTGATCCCAATTAAGACTGTAAAATCTAGAAGATCACATTCACTTTTTTTAAGATGATTTAACTGTACTTCAATTTCACTGTTGCTGATGTTCTTCCTCTTGCAAACTTTTTCGGTAGCACATCTTCAACTGTTGTGCCAAAGTCCACTATTTGCACACGACACAACACCTGACCTTATACGGTGTTTAGTCGGCATTACTTATGCTTCTTACAAACAATTGGTCACGTGCCTCAAATTTACGATAAAATGCTATTCTCCACTCAGCACACATGGGAAAGCGCAGATTTGGATGGTAAGAATGTTTACTGCATCTGTAGTTGACTTCTGTTATTTTTTCTTTGAACAAAAAAATAAGAGAAAATATAAATTCTAAGAGAATGTTGCAGCTTGATGCCCAAATATTATTTAAATAAAGCAACTTTAGCACTATGTTAAAACATATTTTAGAATTAATTTTATGGGAAATTTTGTTCGGTAATCTAACCATGAAGCCACCCTTCAAGTGTGATCAAGGTAATCCTGATTTTTGGATCAAAATGATGACAATCTTTTGTTTAAGTTTTGAACTATGCGATTTGAAGATTTTGATATACAAGTAGAATAAATATGGGATTGGATTACTTGATCTGATCGAATTTCAATTCGATTTCTTGGTTTTGAACCACCCATTTTCAGGATTTAATCCAATTTGAACGACTGGAACCCTTCTGAACTCCTGGACTCAGTGGTGCAGCATGTACTGTCCTATGGAAAATAGCTGCTGGCCTGTGAATCAGTTGGAGATGGGAACTCTTTCTACATTCCCACATGGAAAGAATCTATATAAACATATATGCGCATATATGCTACCTATATGCCACACGTATGCAGCATATATTTGCATATATACCGCATTTAGGCTGCATATAGGCCAAATTCAGGTATATACGTATGTACAAATATGTACTATAATATATGAAAACGGCCAATTTTATGTATGTTGCATATATGCAAAACCTATATGTGGCCCTATATTAAAAACCTATATATTTAAATTGGTTCTTTCTGTGTGGGTTGACTGCATGATGTCTTAGGTGGCATAAACCTGACATCAAGGATAATGCAAATATGTAGGGAAAATAATAAATTACTTTATAGACACACAGAAGCAATAAGCATGTTGTATCTCTTTTGTACCTGAATTTCTTAATCTGAGCACATCAACAGAGAACCTAACAATTTTATTGCATATTCAAGCACTTACACTTTGCGGGGCTATAAAATGTGTTTCTGATTTTTCAAGAGCGCTTATTCAATCAAAAGGTGAATATCTTTTTCTTTTCCTGCGGTTATGATAGTTGAACGCTGGCGTCGATCAATAATAGGAAAGTGTGTCATGCCCTGCCGAATTAGAATTGAAACGGAGGCTGAGACAGTATTTTAATTCTCGATCCTTAGCAATGCGAAGGCAGGAGAGATTTACCAGATGGGGGTAACTCTTTCTCTTGTTCTGCCCCATGCAGTCTCTCGTAACCATGCTCCTGAATACCTGGCTTTCTATTCCATAATGTAGTTCCACCTCACCCTTGCCCACCTCCGGGCTATTTCAGCTACAATTAAAAATAGAATTTCCTTGTCTTCCTGCTACTTCACCGTGACTGTGAGTGTGGAGAGTAGTGACAGTCACACTCTGTCATTTTAATGTTGTTCCCCCAGGCCTGTCTGACAATCAACCCTTAAAGCTTTGCATTCAGCATCTTCCGCTCCCTCCATAATCTCATCCTCTATGTATGGGGAGTATGACTTCAGAGAAAAGCATACGGTCATGGCTCTTACCCTGATTTAAAAAAAAAAAAAAAAGCAAGTATTGTAGTGAGAAAATTAGCTTAATTTTCGTTGACAAGTGAAATTTTCAAAATCCACCAGCATATCTTTAAAAGAGTCAAACCTGTGTTACCTCGTTAGCAAAATACTTGTCTTGCAAAAAATAATGCACATATGTATGTGTGTAGACTGACTCACCTTTGTTTATGCTGTGTAAACAGCTTTGGTTCACCCTTCCGAGATCCTCCCTTGTGCTCTTGTCATCTGAGCATGGTCTGCAGTATGATTCACGTTTCTCCACTGCTTGTTGTTGAGGGAGGGTACCTGAAGCTCAACTCCTTCCTCCTTGCTATGGAGCCTGTGGCTGTTTGGCTGTTTACAACAGCAACATCTGTGTGTATGCATGTGTTAAAATCAAACTGTATACACGCCTGTCATGTTTGTCTCCTTGTTTTTTTTTTGTTTTTTTTTATCTCAGCTGGCTCAGACAATGTGTGCAAACACAAAGCCATGTTTACAATGGTGCAATACAGATGATTCACAACACTGCCTCCTGTGCAAGCAATGCTTTTCTTTCCTGATTTGCGTAATGTGTGTAGAGCCTCACCGCATGTTTGTGCTAGTTTACATGTACCCTTTGTCCTCAGGTAACATATTTCGTTTGCATGCAGTAGTAGCATCTTGTATGCTTCATATGCTCTGACAGTGCATTTAGTTTGTAGGCTGCAGCAGTGTATTGTGTACCCTTTTATGCTATGATAGTGTTGTTAATAATAATAATAATAATAATAATAATAATAATAATAAATAGTGCCTTACATGAGACTCAATGATGCTTTATATGGTAAAGCAAATAAAAACAAACTAGAAAAAAACAGAAAATAATAATAGTGGTGAATTAAATTGCCAGGGCTGACAGAGTGACTTGAGAGTCAATAGCCTTCCTGAAGAGGATTTTCAGGATTTTCCTGTAAGTGTCAAAAGATGGATTGGCATGGATTTCTGCTGGGAGAGAGTTGCAGGGAGTGTGGGTTGCCAAACTGAAGGCTCTGTCACTAGAAGTTTACAGGTGGATACAGGGGGTGAAGTGGAGGGGGGGGGGGGGGGTGCGTGGGTGTTAAGGGTGAAGAGTTGACCTATGTCTAAGGATTCCAGGATTGGGTATAGAGGTGGGAGAGGTTAGATAGGTAGGTGAGGAGGAGGATATTTGTTGGAGATGTGGGACTTAACCTGGTGCTGGTGGAGGTTGATTGGAGGATTGATGACGGTGGGAGTGATGTGGTGCCATGGCATAGTGCATGTGAGAACACACTGAAGCCTGTTCAGGGCTTTCCTGGGTATCACAGACAGGACTGCATGGCATTAACCCCTTCAGACCTGAATTATGTTCCAAGGTTGTGAAAAATACAGCAATCCCTTTTTTCCCAACTATATATGATGTGCTATTTTTATAGTGACAAACTGATTCTTCCCTAGTGTAGAATTGAGTTCAATGACATAGTTTCAGACCCACTGTCCATTCAAATGGACAGCAACATTTGAAAAAATCCTGAGTAAAAACTTGCTGTTAAACATTTGATATTATGCTTTAATTCAAACATTCCATCTGTCATTATTGTTTTAAAAGTATTATATTTTTACCCTAATATCTATAAATGTGAATTAAACTGTTGAAAATAGTCCTTACTTCGTCGTGTGGAGTGAAGTCCTGCCATGCCTCTCTTCAGTGTGTTGTATTTTTAAAAATGGCCACAAGGATACCTATACTGCTGTTTGATTGGTTGCTAAACGTCCACTCAAATGGTCTTGAGGACTCAGGTGGTGTTAAATGTTGCAAAAAATATATTAAAAAAAAACTGTTGTCATGTGACGTCCATTGTAATGGACACAGGGTCTGAATCCAGGTAGGAGGTAATGAATGCATGCATAAGGGTCTCTGCCACTCAGTCTGAGACTGCAAGCTACTGTCTGGAAATGTTTTTGAGGTAGTAGCAAGCAGATTAGGTGACACATTTGATATATGACTGGAAAAAGAGGGTGGGGTCAAAAAAAGACAACCAGTTTGCTGACTTCTGGGGATGGGCAGATGGAGCAGCCATCAACATCAAGAAGAAAATCCCCAACCTTCTAGAGCAACCTTCTAGGCCTTAAGACCCACAACCATAAGCTTTGTTTTGTTGCTGTTAAGCTTGAGTAGGTGCCATGACATCCGGATTTTTGTTTCATATTGGCACTTGTGGAGAGGTTGTGGGGCAACCCAAGTGGATAGGTTGGTGCTGAGATGCAGCTGTGCATCATGAGCATAGCGGTAAAAGCTTAGACCTTATGGGCAGTTGATTTGACGAAAGGGGCGCATATACAGTAGATGGTAAAGAGGAGGGGTCCAAACTCAGAGCTTTGGTGCATGCCAAGGTTGACTGGAGCTGCAGTGAAACTGGAGACTCTGATGTGAAGGTAAAAAACTGATTTCAAGTGGAGAGATATGACTGGAATCAAGATAGACCTGTGTTGGTGAGATAGATGGTAGGATGCCTGGGATAATTTTTATCAGAGCAGTCATGTTGCTGTGGTGTGCTGCTAAGCCAGTTTGAATGGGTTAATAGAAGCTATCATTGGATATGTGCTGACGCAGTTAGGCAGTAACTGCTCTTCAAAAGATTTTGCTGAGAAAAGGTAGGCTGGAGACTAGCCAGTAGTTGTTGTGGTCATTTAAGTCAAGACCTGGCTTTTTGAGGATAGGGGTAACTGCGACCATTTTGAAACTGGAGGATACCATACCAGATTCCAAGAAGCAGTTGATAATGTCTACCATGATCGGGTAGGTAGGCATGCCTTCACTAGAGTTGAGGGTATAGGGTCCACAGAACAGGTGGGGACCTTAGCCTAGGAGACCAATATAGCTACTTGATACTATAAAGCATGAACAGGGGAGATGAAGGGTAGACACCACTGAGGCAGGCATGCAGGCGAAAAACGCTGTGTAGCTGAGATGTGTGAGGAGGAGGATGGGGCGGGAGAGAAGGCGCCAGAAATTGTTAGTGGATGAAATTTATTTTGGCCTGGAAGAGGTCCAGGAACTTGGGGCAGAGATCAGGGCTACCAGAAAGGTGGGTGACCACAAGGGGTGGATAAGCCAGTTGATGATGAAGATCAGCATTTTAGGGTGGTTTTGCTGGTTACTATGACTTCATTTTGTCTTAAAAGGCCTCAAGGTGGGCAGGCCAATTTTTTTATCGTGTCTCCAGTCAATGACTCAACGACTAGAAGCCTTCAGGGTACAAAGGTCGATGTTGAACAAGGGGGTTAAATGGTTGAAGGAGAGAGTGTGAGTTTAGAGGAAGGTAAGAGAGAGATAAATCAGCATTGTCATTAGTTACCAATTCAGCATGGTATCAAGGAGATCTGAGGCTACCTGGACCCTGATGATGTTTAACAAGGTTGGTGCACTAACTTTCTTGATGTTGATGATACACAATGGCATGTTTTATGTGCTGGCTGGGTAGGGGGAAAGGAATGGTAAAGATAATGGCAATGTATTTTGTTTGTATGTAGCAGCAGTGTGTGAATGTTTTGTATGATCATATATTGTATTTTGTAGGGTTGAGTATTTGCCTGTATATATATTTAAAATAAAATAATAAAGCCCTACTTGGGAATGGAATTAGAATTGAGCAATATCTTTGAAGTGGAGTGGCCTAAGTTAACATCAAAAGTCAAGCTGATCATGCCAGTAGAAAAATGTCAGAATCTTGCCGCTCAGCTATTCCTTCACAATAATCGCTACACCCACATGTTGGCAGTATAATTACAGAAATTAACTGCTCATTTGTTCAAGAGGGAAGTCCATCTTTGTTCAGTTAACCTAAGCCAACATTATGGTTGTAGACTAGATTAGCTAGAAACTGCTGTCTCCAAAAATCTATCAGAAAAGCAGTAGCCTTCCTCCGCCATCATCAAGCTATAGATGAATTAGGCTAATTTAGGAAATGCAACTCTGAGACTAGTAATGAAGATATACCATAAGTAAGTGGAGAGCAATGCATGGCAATTGGTCGCATTTAGCTGGGCAGTTTTTTTTAGCGTACTTGCAGAACTAGAAAATCAGGTCACCCATGACTGTGGGCATATAGTTGTTCTGAAACAAAAGTCCTCCTCTGCATTAGCGTATCCTGACCTTAACTGACTGGTGGCGTAAACAATCCGATTTAATTAGTTGTCTGTTGAGCGATTACAAAAATCATATAGGCTAGGCTGCGTATGCTGAAAGGAGTGAGCTGCAGTATTGTCTGATACTTTCGACAGTTGATACAATTAGGAGGCTTGGGAGTACACGAGATGTTCTAGATGAAACAAAACATATTACAAGGACAAAATGCTGATATTATGGATTTTACTGCCCATTTACTATGAATATTGAGCAGCCTACCACAAAAAAGTAAGAAACTACTTACGGGCATAGGCTACCAGTTTTTTTTTTTTTTTTTTTTGTGTGGAGAGAAATTAGAAATTTTTCCTACCATTCAGTAAGCCATTACATAACATAGCTACTGTTTTGAGGTTGTTCTTGCTGAGCTGGTTCTTTTTTTCTTTATTCTTTATTTCAGTTATAGAACACTCATTAAAAGAACACAGACTAAATACATACATAAGAGGACATACATACATACATAAATATATACTAGATGCACAGCAGGCCATATCTGTTTCTAAAATAGGAATTTCTGTAGAAAGCGTCTGATTTTACTAAGCGCTTGATCACACTGTTACTGGACGTGAGTAATCTGTTCAAAAAGGAATAACATATCTTCCTTTGTCTAGATTCAAACGTGTCTCTCGAGTGAGAGACAAACATTTCACTTGCGCTGCACCGCCGAGGTAAATTCATGATGATCCGGAAACAGTTGTTCTATGCAACACGACATTTAAAAAGAACATCGGAGCTAACAGAGTTCCAGAGTTGTGCCCCATATAATTGGGCGCAATACGTCGTAAACAGGTTTTTCTCAACAGGTGGGGAACAGAAGAAAAATTTGCAACTTATACAATTAGCACAACTATACAGACTTCTCAGCTGAGCGTGTACACAATCATCATCACTCAGGGTAGTGTTCAGATGTATACCCAGGTAAACAAATGAGGTCACATACTTCATTTTTGCACCGTAGAGTCTTACATGTGGCTGTGGATACTGAACTGGCAAATGCGCACATGGAAAATACATACAACATGTTTTTTCAATATTAAACAATATGTTGTTTTCAAGACCATCCTCTTCGCATATCCCAACTAATCGCTGTAAAGATTTAACACTGGGACATATCAAACACAGGTCATCTGCATAGAGAAGGTGGTTGACAGTTAACCCACCCATATAGCAACCAACCTTGACATTGTTTAGTGTTACACTCAGATTATCAATATACAAGTTGAATAAATATGGGGAGAGGAGGCTACCCTCTCACACCCCATTAGTAACGGAAAAGCGGGGAGACAGGATTGCACCCCATCTCACACACATCCTTTGGTTCTGATACCAAAATAGAAATTGAACGATATACAGTGGAACGTTTCTGTCAAGCAGTTTCCTAAACAGCGACCAATGGTTTACGCGATCAAAGGCCTTAGAGGCGTCCATGAAACAAACAAAAACAGGGGACCCTAACCCCCTGTAATACTCGATAATTTGCTTTAGGATAAAACACATGTCTGTCCCATGTTTAGGTTTAAAGCCAAATTGAGAATCAGACATCAGAAGAAAGAGCTTCAGACAGTTAAGCAGCCTCTAAGACTTTAGACAATGCCGAAGTGATCGCGATTGGTCTGTAATTATCGGTACTGGAAATATTACCAGACTTGTTTCTTACAACAGGATCAATAATAGCGTCTAGCAAAATATCAGGATGAAATTATGAACAATAGCAGAGGTGAACAACAATGACAAATGGACACAAAGACTCGGACCAGCATTTTTCAAATTCTCATTACTAATACCATCAGACCCGCAAGCCTTACCATTTGGCAAATCCTTAGTGATGTCAGCGAGTTTCCGTGCAGAAATTTGCATACCATAGTCAAAAGGTAATGCAGGTGACAGAGCTGAAATCACATCAGGCTTGTATGTCAAATTATCAACAGAGTTTAAAAGGGTCTCAAAATGTGCTTTCCAAAGGTTTGCAATATTCTCTCCACCAGAAGAACCATCAATGGTATTAGGTAATACTGTATGACAAGAGTTAAAACTACGTATTTTTCTCCAGAATTCTCGATAGTTTCCAGAATTACAAAACTTTTAGCAGTAGAGTCAGCTCTAGCCATGTCCTCCTGACGTTTACACTGTCTAAGCCCATGTTTGAAACTTGCCCTAGATTTAGACATGAGTAGAAATATGGGACCCGACCAAGGGCGGCCCAATTCCCACCTGAGAATATTCGCCTCCCGGGCAGCAGAGTGTAGATCTTTAACAATGACATTCCATCCTGGGACAGGCTTGAAATTTTTACAGCTGTGTTCAGAGGTTACCGAAGTATCCGCAGAATCTTTCATGGAAGAAATCAGATGGCGGGAATACAGGTCGATGGCCTTTTTATGAGAGGGATCCATACAATTAGGGTCTCTACAAATAATAGAACCAACTGGCAAATTAATACACAGCAGACTACGACATGGAGCAGACATGGAGGTATATGAATCCAGTTGGTCTTGGTTGACATTAGCCCAGTCAGTACCTTTCTGAGAATTGGATATAGTCGGTTATTTGGTGAGAATAGGGAAGTCAACATTTAGGGAAATACTCAGCGGAAAGTGGTCTGATGTAACATTATCGTGTAAAATCTCTATATAGTGATACTCTTATGGACAGTTTTTCTGGCTAAGCAGTGATCGAGGCGGGAAGTTGTACCATGAACATCACTAAGATAAGTGTCATGAGGGAGATATTCCATGTCAGAGAAGCGCAGTCCTGATTCCTCACAGAATTCCTGCATCAGGGCACCAAATCTATTCGTAGGCAGTGGCGGTCCTACAGGACGGGCGAAGACATGTCCCTTTTAGTCCTGGCTAGATCTCAATCAATTTCCTTTATTGATGTCTTTTCCAATTATTGTTAGTGGCAACTGAAGACTCGGTTTCTCTCCACATGCGATCTAACAGCGATCAAATCACGGGTTAAATTCAGTACAGTGGCGGAACAGAGAATCGGGTTGCACAAAACAGCCGTTGAAAACAATTACAAATCCTGACCTGTTCTGAGTCATCTTCATGATTAACAAAAGGTTCATTCTGACAGGTGCTGCTTTTTCTCCCCAATTAGGTAAGACGACAATCATTCATCTGGACGTGTATTTACTGTATTTAAATCTACGTTATTCAAAATTGCATAGCCTACCTGTCGACTCTCGCTAATTGCTTGAGCCGCACGCTTTTTATAACCTAGTGCCAAATGCCACGGTTTTTTTTTTTTTTAAATCAACCCACGAAATACCGAGAGTGAGAGTCCACGTTTCATTGGAACACGGACCAGTTCAATCACGCGAAGCATTGGCCAATTAATACGCAAATTATTTTCCTGCACTGAATTTAGCCAATGATTTCATCGCTGTTAGACTGCATACGGTGAAAAACCATGTCTTCAGTTGCCAATTACAATAATTGGAAAAGACATCAATAAAGGAAAATGATTGAGATCTAGCCAGGACTAAAAGGGACGTGTCTTTGCCCCTCCTGTAGGACCGCCACTGTTCGTAGGTGAAGTGTTAAAGTCTCCAAGTATTACAGAGGCATACTTATTACAATCATTAATGACAGCATCTATTTTACCAAGTTTTTCAAGAAACATATCAGTATTTGCGGGCAAATCACAAGGCATATAAACACAAACAACAACAACCTCTGAACACAAACTGGCTTTCACCTGAATCCACCTTGATCACTATTATGCTGTTGTCATCAACCACTACAGGGGAAATTAGAGGAGACAGTGTTTTTCTCCATAAAATACCAACACCACCAAAGGGACGTCCTTGCAACACTCCTGCTTCCAGATCAACAGGTGTCTTGCCATTAGCCATAAAGTTATCACTTATACTGTTCAGATAGGATAAATCAGTTGGAAGCAGCCAATGTTCCTGCAACAACACAATGTCAGACACACTACACAAGTCCATAACTGTCCGTACAGAGTTCCTAATGGATCTACAATTGAATGGCATAACAATCAATCTACCCTGGCTGGTGTTGCTAGCCATAGTCCTAAGTTAGGGAGGTCTGGAAGGACGAGTGCCGTGGAAGCGTCTCACTAGCACACCACTAGGCCAGCAAGCCGGAGCCAACACTTCAGGCAGAGCGTCACCATCCACCGTAACACGGAATGACGAATAGGAGGAATGACGAATGACGTTCTAGGGTTGAAGGGGCAGGCTCTAACAAAGTTGGGGACATCAGGGAGATGTAATATTATTAAGGCATGAATTATGTTTTGTTAAACTGTATCACTTTTTTGAGCACAAGTTCTTATTCTATGTTTGCAGTGGCATGCAGTCTCTCGTAATAATTGATAGCTTAAGTTAGTTCAACTAGCAAGAATAATGGCTCAAACAAAATAATGAACGCGCTTCACCAATTCTGTCAACTGCAGACGGCTTAGTTTTCTTGTTGGGTTGAGGGTAAATTACTATGGATGATCAGATGTCTGGCCACGTGACGCTCATGTGATGATCACATGCTCCTCTGAATTCTCCTCTGAATTCTCCCAAGCTCGAGTCTTTCCATTTTGAGTGTAAAAACAGTTTTTTCCGAAACTGTTGCAATAGTCGACAACGTCACAAATTAACTGTCACAACAAGTGCACTGGTCCTTGAAATATGATGTTGTAGACCTCAAATAAAGAGGTAATTTCTCGAGAACAATATTGGGTTTAAATGGTGTTTGACACAATTTGGTCAGTCAGTACCAAGGGACCGTCAGAAGGGTTTATAAAACAGTACTCACCTCATGGAATTTAAAGTAGCCATATTTAGCAAAAAGTACCGACTTAATGATTACCAGCTTAATTTGCTCATATGATGATGCTGAGGTGAGATAAATAGTCTTTAGTAATGTCAGATTGACTTTGTTGAAATTTTCACTTCTTGTATTATCATGGCATGCTACAGCATATCATAATAGTTTTCAAGCAATCATGACACACTGTTACAATTGTCACAAACCCTCAAACTTCCAGATTCACCATTTAATGCTGTACTACCCGAATTGAAAACAATGCTAGGACCTTCCTATCCATTCAAGCCTATTCAGTGAAATCGCTTCAAAGATTTTATATTGCTTCACTGAAATGTTTAATGCAAAAAATCAGTGAGCAGCACAGCTCTCAAGCTTCTGCAAGGTACCATACAGAGCTGTATAATTCTCAAGACAAAGCAAATTAAACATGGTGGTTTTAAAAATATGAAAACATTGAAGTTGAACACTTCAGTTGCAAATTGCCAGAAGCTCATCCCTGGAATTCTGGCAAATTATAGTCCAGACATATAAAAGTTACCAACAAAAAGTTAGTTAAAAATCCGGTCAGCGGTATTTCTAATGAGGAAAACATGAGCACATAGAGTATACAGGGTGGCATGTTGAAAGTTTCTCAAACTATCTATCCTGTAAATACTTTTTTCCACTTCTACCAACCCCCCGGATCCCTGCCTGTAGAGTAGTGGTACTGTTTATGTGCTTATTAGACTCTGATGTTGAATTTTGCTTGTGTTTTATAATGGTGGGTGTGCGCTTTATATGCTCAGATGGTGTATTTTGTTTGTATGTCAGCAGTAATGTTTGTGCGCTTTGTTTGCTTAGATAGTGCATTTTATGTGTACTTTAGCAGCAGTGTGTATGTACTTTGTGCGCTTATGAATTCAGTTTGTGTGTTACAGCAGTGTATGAGTACTGTGTATGTTGAACAGTGTATTATGTTTGTGTGTTGTAGTTGTGTATGTATGTTTTGTATGCTAAGGTACTGCATTTTGTTTGACATTGAGGTATCTGTGTGCCTAATTCTATCAGACACAGATCAGGACTGCTGGCAGGGCACCCACAGCCCTCCTTATGCAACTGTGCATAATGTGGTTTGATGTTGTCTTGCGGGAAAATGCAGGGATGTCCTTGAACAGGTGATGTCTAGATGGCAGTATATGTTGCAGTAAAATTTGTACATATCTTTCTGCATTGATGGTCCCCTTGCAAATGTACTAGTCACCCATGCCATGTGTTCTGACTCAACCCCACACCATGAGAGATGCTAGCTTCAGGACCTGACACTGATAAAAGCTTGCACTGTCCTTGTCATCTTTGATCCAGAAAAAATGGCGGCTATGTTTTCCCCCAAAATCCCCATGAAATATTGACTTGTTGGACAACAAAATACACTTCCACTGTGCTATTGTCGATCTCAGATGAAAGTATGCCCAGAGAAGTCGGCGGTGTTTTCTGACAGTATCAATGTATGGCTTTGGCTTTGCATTGTAAAGTTCTACTTGCATCAGTGGATGTAGTGGCAAATGGTGTTGACTGACAAAGGTTTACCAAAGTATTTCCAAGCCCAAAGACATCCATTACAATCTTGTGATTGTTCTTACGGCAGTTAGCTTCTGAGGGATCGGAGATTATGCACATTCAGAAGTGGTATTCCTCCTGGCCCTTTACGCACCAGGATTTCACTGGATTCCTTCCATCATTTCATTATATTATGTACTGTTGATGGTGAAATGCTGGAAATCCTCCAGATTTGTCTTTGGGGAATACTTATTTCAAAGTGACAGACTAAGATTTTTTACACATTTGCCTGTAAGTTGGAGTGCCTCGATCCATCTTCAATTTTGGTTAACTAGATTTTCTTTGAGGCTGCGTTCATACCATTACACAATTAGTTCACCTGTTTAACATCACCTTATTGTCCTCAACTTGTTACATCATTCTTGTCCCCTGCAACACACGGGGGAGCTGGTCATCTGTCTGTGTTTCCATTCGTCTGCTTGTCTGTTTGGATAATTAAGGACAAGTTCTTGCAGAAACTAATTTACTCAGATGAATGAAATTTATTGCGTATGTCAGTAATCATGACCTTGATTAAGTTTGAAAATGGGATTCTATGTTGGCGGGGGATATTGATGACAATGTATCCTTTTTAGTCCTAAGCTGCCTCTGTGCCAACTTTTTTGGAGTCTGTCGGTGTCATCAGATTCAAAATAAGCGTATATTTCCACAATACAATTGCGTATATGAGTTAAAATATCATATAATATAGGACTGTTTTCAATATTGTTCAGGGTGAATTAACTTTTCAGATCACTCCTTTCCAATTTATTTATTTTCCATTTTCTATAATGTGCCAACTTTGTTGAAATTGAGGTTGCACAATAAGGGAGGCTGCATTTCAGATCTGTGAGTGGTGGACTAATAAATCATTTTAGAATCACTGAGCCCCAAGCAGAACTGGCTGGTCTTTTTCAGGACACAGACAGTACAGCAGCCTTTGGGGGAAGTTTAGCGGTGGACCAGTGTTAGTTTTATGATCCCTAATGCAACACCGGTGCTTATAGAGCTGACCTACCGATGGCTGACATGAAGCTGAAATGATGACTTTCTAACAGCTTTAAAATACAACTATATAACAATAAAAAGCGATCAATAAAATAGATTTTACTTCAAACTTTAATTCATATTTACGCAGGATTCAAGAACACAGAAAAACCACGATATTTATCTCTCCCAATATTTAATAGTTCAAGTCTTATTGTTTTCTCTCAGGAACATCCACTTGTGGCAGCGAATTTCTCACCGGTCTGTCAGCCGATGGTAAAAGTGATATGAGTAGGAATTCAAACAGTTCTGTTAATTGGCCACATGGGCGCAGTTGGTGGCTAATGCCGATGATCAAAATGCCAAGCATTGTCCCAATTCATCGGCTAGCTGATCTATTTGTAGATAAAATGACTGCGAGCTCTCATTTTATGTGGCGGTATTCTCTGTGCCAACAGACCCGCCTTGTTTTTGCATGCTTAGCCTGCAGCAGTGATGATTTGAGCCTGCATGGATGCAGAGCAGGTTCCAAGTGTGTTGTCTTGGTGCTCAGTTGGTTTTCTATCATTCTACCATCTTTCTGTGATCCCCTGAGAATAGGATCGGCAAATATGACCTTTTTCAAGGTCCCTCTGGTGTCTTGACTGTAGTCTTTGTCTAGGTTCTATTGGTCCCTTGTGGTCTATATCAGTTTATGCTGTGTTTCTTCGTTCTAACTGTGTGTCTCAGTACAGCTATATGACTCACAGTTATTCCTGCCTTAGATTCTCTATACACGGTGAAGTGATAACACCAGAGGAAGCTGGAGAGGGATATGCGCCCCATTGCAGGGTGACAGTTGGATCAGCTGTTGATCACACACCCTGATAATGTGTGAAGTCTAATGAGATACACTTATTCCATTTCTTCCTGGCAAATTGGTACATTAGTTGACTGCCTGCGAAATACATCACACTTAGTAGCAGTCAAATTAAAAGGCGACGAACTTTGTTGTGCATTTTTAATGCCCATTTTAACACAACAATAACAATTTTAGGCTCGAAGGGCATTTGAAAACAAGCTTTTTTTTGTCGGCCTGTCTTTTAAAAATGCTGTGCCCTCTTGACCTGCAGAGCTGTTTAATGAAGCACTTCTGAAAACAAAGCCATTTGTTCTAATGCTCAACAACAGTTAAATAAATGTACTGCATTATGTATCAAAGTGAAAATAATTGTCTACTTCAAAAAAAAAGGACAATGTATGAATATTTATCAAGAATTTGCCAGTTTAATTCATGAGCCATTAAGGATTTTATTAATCATGTACGTTTTTCCTGCAGTTTTCTTGTTAGCATAATTATGCAGCAATGTTACAATTTTCAGGTTAAATATGGATTTGTTTAGCTCATTAGTTATACACTGCGAATCGTACATTGTCAGTTTGAGAGGGAGGTATGCGCATTAATTTAATTCACTGTATAAATCAGAAAAGATGGACCAGCAGTGACCAAAATACATCAACCCTAATCTAAATGGATTGAACTTTAGCAGAGTGCAAAACTGTCCCCACCATGTTGTGAACTGTTTATCAAGATAACCGTGAGTAACCAACTACCACTTATTCCTGTCCAATAGAAGAACCAAATGTTGAGCCAAATTACCTCTTCTTTCAAACGTCATGTCAGTTTGCAGATATATGTAACTTTACTGTTATTTAACCTATGTTTTTTTTTTTCCCCCAAAGCAACTTACTGTAGACTAGATGAGAAAAGTAGGCTTCATGGTCGAGGGAACAACAGCTTAACTGATCTTATCATGGCTACATTGCAGCTTGAATGACCAAGCATTCACACATACAAACCTCCAACACACTGTTGCACTGATGTGCCTGCTATTTAGTATTTTATCAGTGTTGGATGGGAGGGATGAGGACGTACATACAATTTCCCCTGCATTAAAACATAAAATATAGAGTCACTGTTCATGCACTGTTTGCTAAAAGGTACTGTATGTCTAATAAGGCAAAACATTTAAATTTTAATGAAGGTTAAAGATATTTTTAAGACATGATTATTATTACCCAACTAGCTCTCCAGCTGCCACTCCGGTCACCCAGTGGCATTCCTTTCAAATCAAGGCCTGCGTAGTCTTGTGAATTTTTATTATTAACAGCATCACACGTTGCCTCAGCAAACTGCACAAAAATCGTATCCCTCTGAGGCGCACTGGCAAGTATCTTACAGTCTGAGGACTCCATTAGAGCAAAATATTGTTGCAAATTATTTTGCTCGGGAAAAAAACAACAATTAATGTAACAAGAATTGTGCCTCTGAGAGCAATTAATCATTGGTTTAATCAAAATTATTATTTGTAAATACAATGGCATAGACTGTGAATAATCAAATGTGACTGATGACAGTGTCATCAGTTTGATTATTTATTTTGCTTATATATTTGATTTCTTTTAGGGGTGGCTAAAATAAATATAGAGCCCCTCCTGAATATCTTTATTGCCCCAAGTTTTGTTTAATTATCGCTGGATATGAATAAAGGGCAGAAGGCTCTTTTCTTCAGGGAAAAAGAAAAACTTTTCTCTAAATGACACTGGAGTCATTTATCGCTCAGGAAATTCCCTCCTAGCCCTTACTGCAATGGCAGCTAATTAAACTATTAACTGAATATTTTAGCAAATACCTTTTTCCAACCCGCCCTGCCTCCTAATTTTCCGGCATTAACTCCTGTGTAAGCATTTTCACTTGGTGCTCACTGCATCTAGTGGTGTGTGTGTGCGTGCGCTCGCGTGTTGTGTGTGTGTGCGATTGTGTACAGTATGTGTGTATGCGCATTGTGAATCATTTTTGTGCCTTTTACTATTTCAGCACATTTCAGTATGCTGATTCAATTTAGGATTAAAATTTTCTCCTCAAAACAGAGAATTTGAAATTGAATTGACAAGATTTTTCCTCTCATGACAACTTAAAACAACAATTGAAACAAGACAAGATACATCAAGACTTTATCATTTCCTTGCAATGCATACGTGCATGTGAGCATGTCTATGAGTCTCTCGACGTGCACCCCAGTGTGTGTGTGCGTGTGTGTGTGTGTATGCACGCGTGCACCCGTGTGTGTGTGTGCGCGTGTTTGTGTGTGCGTGTATGTGTGTGTATGTGCGTGTGTGTATGCACGCGTGCACATGTGTGTGGAAAGGAGGGGGAAACTGGTAGCAGTCTTAACTGGTGACCCATTGAGTCCCTCGGGACCAAGACTCCACTGCACTTGATTTAGTTTGAAATGTCATCATATACAGTATACGTATTAGTCGGGCTTAATGGAGAAGATGGTATATACCAGCAGACATGAAGGATTTGTTGAGAGGGAGAGATCAGATTGTAATTCTCGATAATGCCGCAGGAAGACATTCATAACAACTCAAAATCAAAAATTGCTCAACCTCTGAGTTTGACCCTGAAGCACACTTCCTGCTGAAAGGAGCAGACCAGCATCTCTGCTTCAAGTATTCAGATTTCTATTGGGACAGTAGAAAAGCAGCAGGGTTTTAGCGCTTGAGAGTGGTTTTGAAACTGCTTTTTTTTCCTTGCTGGACACTTCTCTGGTCCTGGCATTGGTCTACTGAGGTAAAAATGTTAAAATGAAAATAAATAAATATTGTTATCATGTCCCCAGAGAAAATAACTCCGGCACCACTTACTCTAGGATTTTGTGAAAGTAAACAGGTGCTGCTGCACATCTGAAAATTTCAAATAATATTGAAGTTCCTTCATTGGATACGTTTAGATGGCATGAAGTGACTGCAGTCAAAACTTCATTTCATATTTGTGTGCAAATGTGATGACATGCCACTTTAAAATGTTTATCTTTAAATAGGATTTTATTCAAATCTGATTTCATAAAGTCTCTATACATCTTATGATTTGTATAATAATGTTATCTGTCCAGGTTACTGGCCAGGGAATGGAGGGAGATATCTTTAGTCTGTGTTTGCAGGATGTACCTGATTTTTTAATACAAGCAGCTTCAAATATTTGGTTCCACATTGTCGTCTGTCAAAGTGACCAGCCCCCCAAAAAGTAATTAGCCCTGTTTTACTTTTTGATTTCAATAAATTAATCTTAAAATTCCATTCCGTTTTGATCTTGAATATCTCTGCATCTGTACACAACATTAATGTGCTAATAATAAAATACAATCGTATATGAATGCATTTTATGAATTAAATTTAAGACCTGGGTGCAAGAAGCACTTTAGTCACAAAATAACACTTTTGAGATACTAAGGGTCAAAGTTTTGAAAACATGCTGCAGAGAATTTTTTTTTAAAAGATCACATTCAGTGGCGCCTGCTGCTAGTCCCAGGGGTTATATAAAGTAGACAGACATGTTTTCGTGGGAAAAGAATGCTTTATTACGAAAAAAACAAGAAAATCAGTTTCGAACTTCTTACCATAAAATGCCTGGACTTCGGTACTTTTACCACACAAATGCCGTTTCAATCATTTTCTGATGGCCAAACAGTCATTTTTGCTACGCTTGTCACATGACACATACTAGCAGCTGATTGGACAGTCATGGACTTAGGCACTTGTTCCTGATGATGTCACTTGTGTACTTCTGCAAAGACTTGAGTATTGCTTGCACAAAAATTCAGTAGATTCAGGGAAGGCCGTATATCAGTATTGAGGACTTGAGGACTTATATTTGGAATCTTTTGGCTTTAAATGATACACATGACACTTTACTTTATGGTAGTAGTGTCAGCTCATTTTTTGGAAAATATGACTTATTTACTTCTTGCACCCAGGTCTCCAATTGATTTCTGTTACAAAGATATCTTTTAGATATATTAATTGTATTGCTGTTTGATGAAGAGGAGTGGTTTCCCATATCATGTAGGCCCTGCCCAATCATGGAGAGTTACTATATGACCTCTAATACTTGAATCCGTGCTGTTTGATTTTACTGGCAATAGTCACCCATGGCTTCTCTCCCTAAATTATAACCGGAAGCCGAGGCATAATTGAAATCTGACAAGAAACAAAACATACTGTCTTGTTACCCTGGATTGTGAATGGCCAATTCCATTATAATGGTGAAAAAGTAAGAAAAAGCAAAGTTACTGCCCAAATAAATGTTTTTATGTATTCTTATGTTGTATTCTGGAGTTCAATTAACATTGGACCATTTTAATAATGAAATTACATGTTGATACCAGTACAGTGTTGGACAAACATTGTAATGGAATTTTTCAAAAATGCCATTACCCAGTGGTTCAACAACAATAATGTTGCTTTTTCCTCATAGAAATGAATAAGTGAATGCAAATATTTTTGAAAGAATTACTATTTTTATGTTCAATCAGGCCTCCCACTTTATATTGATATCAAACTTCCTGCATCAGACTTTAAAGCTTGCAGAATTCTTAGAAAGTTATTCTCTCTCAAATGTGCCTGTCTTTTTCTATCACATTCATAATGCAGAATATTTGTAATCTTATTCTGACTTCACAATAATTTTGTAATAATTCTCTTTGCTTTCCCAGTCACCCAAGAGGGCGCAATATGAATATGCAGTTATAGTTTTTATCATAACAGAGGAGTGATTTTTCTTAGATATTTGTATTTTCATTCTGTTTCCGAATGTCACATCCATAACGCTGGAATTGCCCACGTAGCAGTTTCATGAATATAGATTTGCATTTATTGAGGTCAATATGGTGCTAGCCATTTATAATATTTAATGTTCTCCACTGCAAGCTGGACTCAAATTCCTTGGATCTCAGTCTCAAATAATTTGAGTCAACTCTGTTGATATTGAGTAGAAGTTCTTACAGTGGGAAAGGGAGTGCGCTGAGGTCAAAGACAATGAAAGGCAAAGAGGAAGTATGCATTTTAATGTGAGTCAGAGATTATTTTGTTAATTCAAAGTTCATCCTCTCGTTATGGCTCAAGTGTTTCTATATTGCAGCAGGTTTATGGCTGTGAGTTGTGTTGTTCTCGGACATGTTCGAACTTCCTTGGAAAAGGAGCAGTTATTTATTTTCACTTGCCGGCAGTTAGCCTCATGTGTAAGGTGTCTGCGTAGTACTAAATGATCGGCATTTTACATAGATTAAAAATGACCATAAATAAATTTTTGGACCAGGGTCCGTTTTGTAAATGTCATTATCTCACATGCAAAGTTTGAGATGGCACAATTAAGTATTTTTTGTATCAACTCTTATGAAATGCCTATGGTCCCAATTAGAGAAATACATATTAGTTTTACATTGAATTTCACTGAACATTTTTCTGTAGGAAAAGCTTGTACTAAAAATATTAATCAGCTCTTGATACATACAGTTCATGTGCATCTGCAATGGATGAAGCATGGGGGTCAATTTCACCCCCTTTTAATTTCAAATTAAATTTTAATTTAGAAGCATCACGTTTTCTTTCCTGGGTGAAAACATGAAATAAGGGATGTGAACATGCTTCTGCTCACTGTATTATCTGTGTTCTGTTCTGCGCTGCATGGCAAGGATCTGGAAATCTGCATTTGTTCCAACACATCCAGCTCTGTTTATTTTACCTCAGAGACAAAATATAGCCTTCTGGTATCAGGAAAATGGAAAGCGCATCACAGTTTGATAAAGGTTCTGCTGTTGCTATGGAGCCCACCTGGTCATGACCTTGCGGCTGTGCGCAGTTCATTTGTCACAAAGCAGAGGCGTGGACCAACCCATTCACTCAGGCGTGCCAACCAATTGGAACGCAGGCTGCCGGAGCACTGACAGTCATAAAATGGAAGCGTGCATTTTCTTGGAGAGACTGTTTTTTTTTTTTTTGCTGGTCATATACTGTTGTTTATGCATGAGCAAACACGCACAGAGACATGTGAACACACACACACACACACACACACACACACACATATGCATGCACATGCACACTAAGACAACAAACAATCATAAACCGACTCGCAGGTATACACACATATAGTAATACAGTCATACTTAGACATGCACACACAGCAGAAGGCTGATGAAAATCTTTGTTTTTTTTTAAATAAAAGAAAGCAAACAATTTAGCCATTTGCATTCATAGTAAAAAGTCTGCATTCCCTCTGCGTTTTATCACCGAGCCCCATGCAGCTACAAAATATTTACACCATCTTTGGCATTGTGATTCATTGCACATTTGATGATCCTTTTTTCCCTCCAAAAAGAGGCATTCTGGCAGTTTGATTTGCCATCCTTTGTTATTTTCATTATCTTTAAGATGCATTTTTCTGGGGTTCCTCTCATTCAAACACAATTTTCTATTCTGCACAGTGGCAGAAAATATTAATTTACCAGCGGCAGTGAAAAAATAAATCTCCAGTCTGCAATTCAGTCTTTTCCCCTCCTTTTGAGAATATTCAAATTATAACAAACAGGGTCCTGGCTGCACTTCAGCAGAAAATTAATTCTCAACAACCTGACAAGGATGGGGAATATAATCCAGAAGTGATAATAGGGGACTTTTTTTGTGAGAGGAAAACTCAAGGAGACTGTTAAAAGCATCCTACTGGGCGGCTCGCTTCTTTCTCTCTCAGTGTGCTGTTAACTGACCAGGAAATGCCGAAGAGAGGGGGCACTATTGTTGGAAAACAACCACCTAAGATCCCAAAACTGAATGAGTCAATTCATAACATGTATAACTATACCGCAATCCATTATGTTTGTTCCTGTCATCAGTCATACTTTGCTCCAATGGCATTGAAAAAATATTGCATTGACAAGGCCATGAGCACAATGTAGTATGAATGAAAAAAAAACCACACACACACACACACACACATGCACGCACGCATACACACACACACACACACACAATGGGAGCATAATGAAATCAGCCGCTCCAGGTATGCATACTATACACAAAAATAGCAATTAAAAGAGCCATGAAAAGTACCGGAAAAATATTGGAAGGCCGACAGTATGTAACTGCTGATTATGTAGCCAACTGAAATGATTTTGTCGCCAAAAGTCCTCCTCTGTCTCTCCTCTCCCCATAACTCTCTCATTCCCTCTCATCTCCCTCTACTTCCCTGCATATTTCCTTCATATTTTTTCTTGATATTTTATGTTCCTCACTTTCTATTGTTTGTTGTCATTTCTCATTTATCCCCTTTTTCGTTTCCTCCCTCTCTCGTCTTTCTGATCTCCATCCAAACCCCCCGTCTCTCTCTCTCTCCCTCTCTCTCTCTTTTTCTCTGTCTCGTTCGCTCATGCTCTCTCAGGGGGCATTTGGTTGCTCAAGGTCCTCTGAGAGATAGGATGTTGAAGCCTCATGGCGCATTTCTCGGTTCCAAGAGCAGTGTGCACCGTTTAGGTCTGCTGCAGATTGCGAAATAATCCAAGCTGAAAGAGTTTTCACCGAGCATTAAGGATCTTTTATTGATTATACCGAGGCACTGAGAAAGAGTGGCTGGTTGGAGATGGATAGTCTTAGATTCCCTGTCCTATGAAATGTACTCTTTAATTAATCTCATTGCACGAAGAATATCCATTTGCCTGGGGATAAAAGAGAGAGAGAGAAGGAGTGAGGACGGAAGGAACAAGGCTGCTCTGCAGTTTGCGAGACGCACTCAGATTTGACGGGTCTGCATTTGTTCTTTTAATGAGCGCAGATTACATTATAATGAAGAGGTTAGAGGCCACAGGGGTGTAAATTAAAGAAAACTCATCTGTTTAGAGACTTTCACCAAAATTCACTTCTGAGCTTTGCAGATAATATCAGGGACCCATTGCGAAAGCAGAAAAATCTATTCTTCCAGGTCAAGTTATAAAGAGCTGATTCATTAAAGAAAATCTGCACAATCGCCAATTTCATGCATATTCAGAAATTTTATTGGTTCAAAACAAATTCAGAGTTACACTTCAGAGAAATGAGACTATTTTTTCACTTAAATAATAAATAAATAAATGCTGATATGAAAAATGCTCTTCATCTTCGAGCCACCATAAGAGTAGGTGGAAATATCCGTAATGATTTTCTGTTATTGACTGCCGAGACTTTTAGCTATAGGTTTACAATCCCACGTATGGAACTGCAGCACTTAAAGCAATTTTGAGAGAGATATTTAGCATGAATGGCTATTTTGTGAATATTCACATAATATGGAGGACTTTGCAAAAACACAAGATACATTGATTGCCATACTAATGGGGATGTCTGTCATGCATTGTAGAGCAGATGCACCTGTAGTTGCCATGGCATTTCAAAATGTCACGTTGTTTAACCTGAAACGTTGGTTATAACAATATACAAAAAAGCCCAATAATCCTATCAGCTGTTTTATTTAAATCAGCAAAGTTTTGTGATTTAAATACCACTCGAGTGTTTCGCATTTAGTTTGATTTCCGAAAACATCACCATTTTCTTGTGTATGCTCGCAAACTTGGTGTCAGCCTGTGAACTAATTCTCGCTTTCTTGTGATCCTCTTTTCACCAGTTCATGCGTAATGTAGCTAAAAATCTGTGCTGCTTAGATCAAGACATTTTAAAATGATCTTCTTGCTGAAACCTGTTGATTGCAAAGATTCTATCATTGCCCAGGAGAATTCCTTTCGAATTTTCTATTCAACAGGACACTTTGCGATGGTGAAAGATTTTAAAAGACTAAATGTTTATGTTTTGCCTTAAAAGTTTGAAGTTAAGGAATCAAAATTTATGGGGGGCAAAGGGCTTTGCTGATTGTGTAAAGGTTACCATGAGGCATAACACTAAATGTAGCAGCTATAGGTTTTGTGTTGAGAACTGTGGCAGCTATGGGCACAGCTATGTCAAATAATTGTGGTATTAAATACTGTGGAAAAAAACACAAAGTTAACAAATGCTCATTTCAATTTGCTTAAGTTGTCTGATATCTCTGAAGGCTCCTTGTAAGGGTGCCCTGCACGGAGGACAGGAAGTTGAGGACTGCACTCCGGTGCAAGGATGGACTTGGTGGTATTTATTATGCCTAATGTGCAGCAGGAAGGTACACACCAAGTAATGCATGAAGTTAAAGTGCTGACGTAAATAACAAACAGCACTACAGACTACAACAAGATTACAACACCGGGTTGTGGCTTACGCTGCTTACGAGACTTAGCGAAGAATTTGTGCGAGGCTCGGTCTTAAATAGCTCAACACCACCACACAGAGGAAATGAACAGCATGATGCATACAATGATTGCAGGACTGAAGAATGCAGTCCGCGTCTTGATAGACTGGTGAGTTTGTAGGCTGGAGGCGTGGCCTTATACTCCCTCAACGTCTATTGGTCATGTCCTCATATGCTTTCAATTCTGACTTTACACAATTGACTAAAGAGATAGCAACGCACAATGAGAATTGAAGGCAGTTATGGCAATATTAGACTGTAATATGTAAAAATTATTTGTCTTCTTCTTCATCAGAATTTCTGGTAGGCTGTACACCATACAGTGTAATGCTGCCCTCCACAGTTCATTACAAGACACTATTCAAATCTTCTCACCATTCACTCTCACACTCATACCTATGGGAAATTTAGTGTCCCCAGTTAACCTAACATGCATGTTTTTGGACTGTGGGAGGAAACCGGAGTACCCAGAGAAAACCCAGGCGAACGCAGGGAGAACATGCAAACTCCATACAGAAAGGCCCCAGGCCGGAATCGAACCCACAAACTTTTTGCTGTGAGGCAACAGTGCTAACCACTTTGTCACCGTGCCACCCATCTTGGCAATGGTTAATTTAGATTCTGAGCTTCAGTTTACAATGCACAGAGTGAGCATGAGACTGCTCAAAAATCATGTTTTTGATGCATGATTCAAATATTCAGGATATTCAGAATATGAACATTTATAATCGCAATGGGCTTTTCCTCTTTGTTTTTAGGACCAGGGATAATACAAGACAGCTTTCCAAGTATTCTTTTCATCTTCAGTTTCCACCAGCTATTTAAACCATTTGTCAAAATAAATGATTAAGTGATGTGGAACACAAAATGAATACTTCATGAAATCGAAAAATTGAGGACTACTGAGAATAAGATGTTGATTAAAACAATCTACAAAAAGGGATAGTATAGAACGCAACATGAATTAGTCTTCGTAAGTGTACCACTACATTGTAACGCCAAGCCCTCTGCATCGTTAAAGATCAGCCGATTAAGACTCGGACTGCATTCCTCCGTCCGCAATCATTACCCACGGCTGTTTCCTATTTCCACTGTGTCTTAGTATTTCCTATTTAAGTCTGAGCTTTGCACACATTTGTGGCGAAGTCTCGTAAACCTCACGAGCCTGTGTTTATTACTCTCTGGTCTTGTTTAACTCATCTCCCGCATTCGCGTGTATCACTAACTTTAACTTCTGCACTGTTACTATTTATATTCAGTGCTGTAATTAATATCCCGGAACCTTGATTCTGTGTTTCTTTCTATTTGTAATTCATAGTTCTGCAGCCGTAGTCCCAGTTGTATGTATTATTAATATTAGTATCCCGGAACCTCAATTCCGTGTTCTTTTGTATCGTGTTTTGCTGTGCCTTCCTGCTGTACCGCTAAGGCAGATCCATCTTCGTACCTGAGTCCAGTCCATAATCCTTGATCTCTGTGCACAACATCAGTACTCATCATCAGAGACGAAAGCTTACATACACAATGGAGGGGGCAGGTTTATGTTGTTGTTTTTGTGGTCCGGCTTCTTGTTTTGCTGAACTATGCATTTCTTCCATTTTTACTCATTTTGTGGAAATGACCTTGGATTTGTCATGACAATTGGATTTGAATAACAGATGAAACTCATATACAGGAGGTATTTAGTAGGGCGGTGTGCAAGTGTTTCACCGTATGTCTATCTCTATCTCCAAACCTGCTGCTTTAGTGTCTAAAAAAGGGACATTGACATTTCTCCATCTGGGAGTGTTTCACAATACCTGACACTCTGAGGGGCACACTGACATTTCTGGATCGGTGAGCGTCTCACAATTCCTGACACAATGCCTGGATGCCCTGAATTTGAAAAGCTCTCCGAGAAATAAAAATGAAAAAAAAAAAGAAAATGTAAGAATGTAACAGGATACAATCTCAACTTCTTTCTTCTCTCAATCAAAGTGGTGCGATTTCTATCTTCTGAGCACTCTCATGTCCTACCAAGCACTGCATGATATTTTCTTTCCACACTGTTGGGTGTTGCTCAGATTTGCTTGACGAAGTGAGATTCCATCAGAATCAGCTCTTTAGAAATGAAGTCTCGCTGGAAAGTCTGAAAAATAGGTAAAAGAAAGACAGAGCAGGGATGAACAATGGGAGGTGGTAGGAGGGGAAGAAAAAGGGATGCAGGTGGAGCACTGGAAATAGGGAGTGAAGGTAATAATGCCTTTTTACTGGCAGTGCACACCACATGGCGCATTACTTAAGCCTCTTCTCACCTACAAAAAGCTGTTCTCAGACAACAGTACCCCAAAGGTGCCAAAAAGCGAGGAGCTACAGTCACAAACACTGCCGACAGAGTAGATGCTGTCAGGTGTGATGTAATTTACTGAGCTTCCACTCAATCAGAAGGCCCAGTGTAAAGTCAATCATACCTCTATGTCCAGTGAAGAAGTTATATCTATAAAATATCATCCAAATTTTGGACACACCCCATTTTTCTGAAAAAAAAAATATATATATAAAAAGCAGTACATATAAATAAGCAATATATAAAGGAAAGAAATCTTAAATCTATAAAACAAACTGCCATCTGTGGTGATAGTTGCCGTGCATGCATTTTTCTCTGCAAGGACTCGTGAAGGCTGCTCAGCTGAAATTTGAGGAAGCACAAAAAAAAAAAAAAATCCCTTTTAACTAGTAGGTAGTCTTAGCCTGTCTCAATCTTCTTCCTCAGTTGACAAGTTTTCTAAAGATTTAGAAAATCCATTGGCAGATAAACACACGGCTTCCTACCTAATACAGAGTTGCAGTGAATTAATAGTAAATTTAATCATTTTTTAAAGAGTAAATAACTTGGCATGTGGCAAAGTCAGAACTCATACTCAGACGACAATCCAGCTCACAAGTTTTCTTGAAAATCGAGGTCAGGCAATCCAGTTCAGTAACGGGCAGTGAGACTTTGGTACACGGGGCAAATCCAGAATCTTTACCAGTGACAGTCCAATAATCAGAACCAGGGAGTCAGTACGATAAATCCAAATCGCAAAGGGAGTACTGAAAACCAAAAAGTTGAAACACAAATCAAGCACAGGTAATCAAAGTCCAAGACAGAAGTGGGAACTGGAAAACTAACCAAATGGTACACAGAAAAGTTTCAGAAGATAAACTGCTTGCACGATAGACACTGGAAACAGGCTAAGACAAACAAGCAATTTGCATTGGGGAGTGTGGGGTAAATAAAGGGAAGCTAAGTGACTAATTTTAAGGGGCAGCCAGAGCTGAATGCGTGCAGGGAGGTGTGGTATTAAATGAGGAGGCAATCAAACAATTTACAATGAAGAAAGGGCAGTGCATGTAAAGGAGTGAAAATGGAAAGCACATGAGTGAAAAAGAATGGGAATGCTACCTAAGTACGATGCAAAGGTGTAGGTTTGTATTTGGAAGGTCGGGACATGTCCCTACCAATATTTTGGGAAGCTAGATCGTCCCTACCAATATATCAGTGAACTCGATCTTGTCATCTTTACAGACGAGCCATATAAGACCCAAATGTGGAGGCTACGTCTCCAAGACGACCTATTTATGCATTCTAGCATTTGCGGGGCAATCTGAAGGTTAAAAGTCAAAAGCAAACTGACTATGCTATTCAGGTCATGAAAATTGATTTTTGTCCAAAGTGGCACTTGAGGCGCGCAACTGGATCGCCAGCTTTGATTACATGAGTTTGCAATGGCTTACCCGTAGCAGAGAACTATAATTTGGCATTTGTTTCAGATTTCTCTTCATCACTATAACTATATAACTATAGTTATATAGCACTATAGCACATTTCTCATGGCCTAACTCAGGACATAACATCAATATTACCTTAGGTAATAATCATATTTTGTGGAAATTTCATTGTCTGAGAGCGTGAGGACGATAAAGTCGCTCCATGTTAAGTCACGCAGCTAAAGATTTCGCCAAACTCAATGCCAAGTGTAATGTTGGTTAAATATGTGATCTAACTAGTCAGAAACAGATAGTTACTTAAAGTGAAAACTTGTTAGCTACCTTAAGTTAGTTTTTATCAGAAAATAATTCCAACTAATGTTAATTAAATATGTTAGTTTGCCAGTTCAAACTAGCTAAACCTGGTTTCTGTCACATGTTGGTTAGTAATCGGGTTGCTAGCCGTAGTAAATATAAGCCAGTTGGATATGTCAAATTATGAGGTGAATTTCCGTGAAGAAATCCCACGAAGGTGCCATCTATATTATAATAGCCGAGTGGACTCTGTGTGTGTGTGTGTGTGTGTGTGTGTGTCCGCGTGTACATGTGTGTCCGGCCAATCAGTGCTAGATTCCAACGAGCACGTATCTGCAGCATAAATATGAGCGACGCTATTTTGCTCCGTCTTGCAGGCGACTCCGTGTTCCACTGAGCGCGAAATGTTAGCGCAGCGCATTCCCCTCGATGGTTACTTAGCTTTAATATCTATAAAAACATAGATCACGCGACAGCCACCTTGGTGTTTATGGAAACACCATAGCAACGTGATGAAATAACAATGGTGCATTGTTTACTATAATATAAAGATGAAGTTACATAAAATAGAACTCGTGGATCCCCACAGGCAGAGTGCTAGTTATTAATTAATTATTTTATATGCAGGAACCACAGCAGCAAGCTACAGAAACAGAGCAAGCTGTTGTGGATACAGGTGTATCAGAGCTTCAGGTGAGATCATAATTATGACTTGTTCTGTGGAATTATAGAGAAAGCATTAAAGTTAGTCCTATGATGTTCAACAAATATAACCTTTGAAAGTCAAAATGTCCCAACCAACTTTGGCTCGGTGGGGAAATGAAAGAAACACGTAATCGTAAATCTAACATGATCCAGTCTGATTAACGCTCGGTTTGCGGCTTGTCCAATTCATAGTCAATGGTCCTTTTTGAGGTGTTTATGGCAACTCCAATTGCATTACCACATATTAGGATGCTTAATAGAGAGGATGGCGAGCTGGCTTGCTAACATAGTTATATATCCACTCACTTGGTATCAATGTCCAGGTTACAAGATCTGAGTGGGTTTCCTGAGTACGCTGAGATGGTTTGCAGGTGTCAGTTTAGGTTGTGGCAAGTTTATGTATGTGGTATCTTTGTATGAAAATTTAGGAGGCACCTTGTGTGGCATAATTTTAAAAACTGGAGAAACACTCATTCAGATAGTCTCTGTATACAGTAAAGGCAGTTTCTGGACTCTGATTTACAGCTTTTTTGCAGTCAGCTGTATACAGAAGACGCTATCACTTTTCTACGCTTCTTTCCCCCTTACATTGACTGTGAAGTGTCCTTGTGCATACACTGACAGTTCACGTGAGCTAATGTTAACAATGTGTGGCCTGACTTTGATGGGCTTTGTACCTCATATTGATAGGGATATAAAATGGGACCTTGGTAGTATGTTTTTTTTCTTTAGTCAAAGCACCAATGATGATGATTTCTGTATAATTTGTTGTACCATTTTGTTAGACATTCTGTAATTGTGCATTCTGCAGTTTACATCCCAGCACAGCACCGTATGCTGAGACACTGACTTGGTGGAAGGACTAGGGGATTCAGGCACTAAATATGCACATCACATATGCAAAACTGTGACTAGGGCATGACTATCTTCAATTGATCTCGAAAATGACAGATCAATGCTTGGGTTCTGCAGAATTAATTTCATTTCCATGGCAACTGATGAAAATGGACAAACTGTCACTGTACCTGCAGGTGAAGCAGAACGATATGCTCTGAAACATCCGAACGTTCCTTTATAGGAACCTGAGATCTATTAACTTTCAACTTAAGTTGTTTTTTTTTTAGTTATGTTTTCCTTAGGTGCATAAAATGAAAAAAATCCAATGTGAGCCGTTTTTGGCTCAATTCAAAAGAATTTATAAATCTTGAATGATTTTGCCTATGGCCGATCCTTAGCATACTTTATGCAGTGATAAAACAGTCAAGCTTATAAACTTTAAACTTCACACCCCTTCAGTTAAAAAAGGTTGCACTTATATGTACCAAACACCCACCTCTCACTGTTCTCCAATGTTCCTTTGCAGAAATTATATGCTTTTGAAATCTGACAGAGAGAGAGAGGAAAAAAACTTGTTATTTGACTGCCTGATATCGTACAAGTACCTCAGATGGAAAAAAAAAAAAAATCGGATTGCCACAAAAATACTAGCAAAAATATATCTCTGGCAGAGAAGGTTTCATTAAGTGGAATATATGGTACTTACATTTATTAACAGCAGAGCCTCAAGTCCCACTGAGAACAAAAAAATTGTAATAATTCTGGGTCAAAGGAGGATAGATCAGTAACTCAATCCTCAGACCGAGCTCTCAAGCCATTTTGGTGGCACACACACAATTCTTGCTCTTCTTCGGTGGTACTGTGTCTCTCACCACTAATAAAGATGAAACACATTCGACTAGAATGTTATGCTACGCCAATATTTTGACATGGACAGCCATCAGACTGTCAAAAAACTCTAAGAAGTAAGATGAAGAGAGGGGAAGACAGAGAGGGAGAGAGGGTTAGGGCACCTTTTTCACATAAATAATTCATATTCTGAGGAAATATCAAACTGACTTGATTTTCGATTAATTTTCTGATGTTTTTTATGCGAAGATATTTTGATGGATGATATTTTGCATCAAAATCCCTCACAGTAGCCTCCTTAGCTGTCACATTTAGAATGCAGGGAGATAATTCAGCATGTCCTCGTTTATCTTCACAAATATGCTCGTATAAAGTATAATAAAGCAGAATATTCACACTACTGGGAGTCTTTATCTCTGGGCTCTTTAAGGGCAAAGAGCGCATCAACATGCAGAACAAAGTGCTGTGAAAACCTTCAACCACTAAAAAACAGGCAAAGAGTGCCACAAGTATTAAAGTATTAGGGATGAATCTGAGGCGAATTAGCAAGTTCTGAAAGTCGGCGGCTGTGCATTTTATATTAAGCATAGCGCGTGTGTGTGTGCGTGTGTGTGCGCGCATGCATTTTTCATCCTAAAAAAAAAAAGAACCATTGAAAATGGAAATATATTCAGAAAATAAGACTAATAATTATGATGCTATTTTTGAACTAAGTGGCAATATACTTATTTATAAATAATACAAAACAAACATTTATTCCACTTTGTCACGCATAAACACGCGTACTTGCAAGCGCACTCACGGTGATGTAAAATTCAATATAATTACAGTCTTTCCATCTATTGTGTTTAACTTGCCCTTATTTTCCCAACAAATTCACCTGCAATCAAAAGAACATGGAGAGAAAATGGCCGCCATTACTATTACTTGGGAAAGGTGCAATATAACTGCCATGCAAACCCAAAGCATTTATGCTATCAGGTCTGGGTTGCTGAACACATTCATGAAAAGCAGGCTTTCCTGTTTGTCTGTGCAGGTCATTGGGCAACCCTCATATTTATTGATTTATTGGCTCCATTAGTGAATCAAAAGAATGATATCTGTTCAGTAATTCAATTAAGAATAAATGTATTTTGTCTTTCAAATTCTTTAAATTAAAGGAAATTTAAAAATCTAATTGGCATTAAGAATAAAATATCAGAAAAGTAGAAGTAAATTGGCTTGTGATTTTTCAGCTGCACTAAGTGAAGTTGGTCACATAAAACAACTATTAAAGGGAAAAATAACAAATTTTTTTTTGGTCATATACATCCTATGTATCGCCATGGGAACATCTGCAAAGTTCCCCTTTACATGATGAAAATTGTTCCTCATCAGGTCTGGAAAAATATACTTAATAAAGTAAGTGTTGGAGGCTGGAACCATATGGTTAATCCCTCTATTCATCCATTATTTAATGTGCATGTCATAATTTATTTGTATTATTGCTTGGATTTACATGGACACATCTACTTTACCTTTGTGGTTTCTGCAGTAAGCTGTGAGGTGAGTTTCAGGGAGAGTGTAGGAGAGCATGGAAGGAGCTGGCAAGTTTAGTTCACTGTTTCTATATTTCATCTTTGGTTAGTGTCTCAGTTTGAACACTATTTGAACATTCATTTCACTGTTTCCCTCCAATAAAAGGAAGCCATATCATCCTTAAAAACTGGAAGCTCTGTGTTTGTTTATTGCAATGAAAAAGCAGTTGACCAGCTTCCAAAAGAATATGGCTCTGGAAAAAATAAAAACAAAACCTAACTGAAAAAAGTTCCGGCATATATTTCACCACAAGGCATATGAAATGTCGATATAAAACTACTTTGAACACTTTAAACAATGAATAATTGTTCTGGGTCTGTTTTTATGGATTTGGGTGATTAACAAAAGTGGCAAAATAAGTCCATGGACACCTGAAAAAAAAAAAATAAATAAATAAAATATATATATATTGAAGAGTTTGGTTCCAAAACGCAATATATCCATTTTACACATTTTGAGTAAATTAGCTTTTTCTATGTTGGAACCCATTGCATTTTATAGAAAATAACAAACTTTGGCTATGAAGAAATACACCTTATCATATGAATTCCTAAAAACAGATGACTGCACCATGTATAAGAGCCACAGGACTACCAGTCTATGGCATTATCTCAATTTTTGTCATTTTGGCACTTAATGCGTTTTGGAACCAAACTCTTCAATATATATATATATATATATATATATATTGCGACAATCATTCCAGCTGTTCAGGGTGGGTCCCTGCCTTTGCCCGTAGTCAGCTGGGATAGGCTCCAGCTCGCCCCGTGACCCTAGTGAGGAATAAGCGGGTATAGAAAATGGATGGATGGATGGACAATCATTCCTACATTTTTTTTTCCCAATTCAATGAGGCACTGCAGCATCCTTATTTACAATGCAGCTGCAGTCTTGCTAATCAAGCACTTGGGAAAATTGTATTTTAAAGCTGATAAATTAAAGCTTATTCACCTTCCAGTTTTACTCCACAAACACTTTTGGATCATTTTTGGTTGAGAAAGAGCAATTTAAAAAATATGCATCTATGTGCAATCGTTAGGCCAGCTGGTATTTACAAAGTTAAACCCAAAGGACCAGGTTCTGTCTGGACACATTTTGCCCTTTGCAGTAGATCATTTAAATGTGCTTTTTTCCCTTGCTGTTTAACATTCGGGTCACCTTAAACCAGCGAGATGCACACAACCTATTTTATTTGCGTTCAGAAGTTTTTGTTCTTATCATATTTGGCAAGAGAAAATGTTCCTGACAGAAGAGCTGATTTATATATTTACTCCTTAGAAAGACAGCCGCTGCCTAAGGACACAAACTATTTTTGTGAACTAGAGCATGTGATTTACTTGTGTTGTTTAATAATGATAGACAGACAGAGAGTTTGAAATGAACGGTATCACATATCTTTTTGTGATGGATTCAGGCTGTGCCATTTTCATTACGGTGGCAAAGCAGAAATCAGTGCTACAAGGAGCAGGGGACAATAGCCTTGCTGTATGTCGTTAACAAATCCAATTCATCATATTCAGGATTGCCAATTTTTTAGGACTATCCCAGCTGCCCTAAACCATTGATGGGCAATTAGTACACTTGATTTGTGTTCAGTCCTCTCCCTTTGGAACTCAGGTAATTGTCAGCAGTTTGTCAAAACGCGCCTGCATTTTGTACCAGTGTCAATATGTGTAATGGGAGGTGCGGTAACATGCCTGAAATACACACAGAAGACTGCGCCTCGCGTAGAGATGACACTGTAATTACTGCCATGGTAGCGGAATCATTATCTCAGAACAGCAATTCCTACTTGGTTCTTTATTGATACAGTCCTCGTCTTGCTGTTTATTTTGAAGGAGGAATGGTATTCGAAACATAAATGTGAAAAGCCAGGCAGTAAAACAGCCCTAGTTTTCCATCATGCTGTTTTTCACCCTGAGGAACAATGCTTTTAAGGTTCCATAACCACCTCTTTGTCATTATCGGTCTTATTTTGCACAAACTGCAGGAGCATGACAGGGTAGGAATCGTTTTGACTGTTCGTATAACATCAAAGGTATCATGGTGAGAGATAGAAAGATTTTGATGTCTTTTGCTTGGAAGTGGCAAAATTAGTTGAAGAATTTACTTTTGAAAATGACTATAAGCTATTATTTGTTTATTTATGCATTTTCTATTGTTGCTTTTGAATGCTTAATTGCATTCATGTCTGCTCTTGAATGTCACTGGGTCCTTATTGCAGCAGACTACAAGCAGGCACATGTGTGGCCTTGGAAGCCAGGATGTCACATTACCAGAATTTTGGCAGTTGAAACAAATACTTGTGAAAAAAATCATGACTAAAATATTATTTCAAAATGTGGCCAAAAAAAAAAGTGTTAATCCTATGCACTTCAGTTCACATTAACTCAAGTCAGGGTAGTGAACCAAGCTCCTGGAGATCCATAGCCCTGCATGATTTAAATGTCTCTCTGCTGTGACATATCTGATTCAGATAATAGTATCTTGTAAGTGATATCAGGACATTATCGAATACAATAGTGGCATGTGCCCCTCAGGCACTCTACAATTGACAATAAACACCAGCTCCAGAAAACTTCCTTAAAGCTCTCAACCAACAAATATCGAACTAAAAGTATTTTACACGCATTCAGTAATATGTTTATGGGCTATATGAACATTTTGTGTGATTTGTGCGAGTTTGACAATATATTTGTCTCTGAAAATAAAATTTGTTTACTGTACTGCGATGGTGATAGAATGTACGGAAAGTGCAAGTGTGCTTGGGCTTTTATTTATTGTAATAATGTTAGCATAACCCAACCTATTTGCAAAAAAATAGATTTTTTTGGAAATTGTTTGATCAAACTGTAATAGATGATGCGTTTTAATATGAAGGCCTACACTGAAAATATGCTGCATCGTCAATAAATGGCAAGTGTTTCAGGAGAAAAACTAAATATTTTAAAGTTAATTATCTTTTTAATCGTTGTTGACATTGATGTTCTGAGCATAAGTTGCTACGTGTATAAGTGAGCCTTTAGAAGAAATATGTGGAATGAAGTTCCAAAATTCAATAAAATTGTAAACGGTAAGCTCAGTGAAAACCGATTCTGGTCTCTGGCTCCCTCCGGATCATATTCTTATCGCGGGTTGAATAATGGGGAAAATGTTAGATTAAGGTGTATAGGTGTTTATAGACCTATACAATACAATGTCAATGTTTGCGTGTCAGAGAGGAGTGTGTGAAACGAGCACTTTTTGAGAATTATCAGGAACGTATTATCTGAATTTCGACATCAAACTTCATCAAAGTAAAATGTTTGTGGCATCCCTACTTGGAGGCACATGATCCCAAAGTTGCTTCTTTAAAGTCAGCAGCCTACTAACTGGTTTCACGTGTTCATGGGTTACAGGAAAATGCTTAATATCCAGACTGTAGCTCAACAGTCAGATGACTGTGACCGGATCGACCAGAGGGGGAAAGGCCTGGCCCCAAGTGTAGTGACAGTAGTTAGGAGTGACAGAGTAATGTCAACAAAAATGATTTTCTGCCATGGGAACATGAATGATTGCCTTGGAAACATTGCTGATGCGGTTGTAGAAAAATTGTTGGCAGAATGGCTCGGATTTTTAAAATGCCCGTTACCTAAGCAAGAATTAAGTAGAGTTAGAGCAGAGGTGGGCAGCGAGGGCCGTATCTGTCCCTGGTTTTCACTCCAACGTCTGGTCTTTAATTAGTTGATTGTCTCAATTAGCCAAACCATTTATGAAATCTGACGTTTCATGCGCATTTCTTTAAATTATCATGAAACTACAAAGACTAGTCTTGTGTCCCTTCATAAAACATTTTCCTTTGATCGAATCATTGCGAAAATCTATATTTGTTCTTGCAATCAATTAACTCAATTAGTCAGGTTAATTCATAGGAATAAAAACCTGCATACACACCGGGCCTCCAGGACCGTGATTGCCCACCCCTGAGTTAGAGCGAAGTACAAGTATGTGAGCTAATAATTAATGAACACATTAATGACTAAATAAATAAATAAACACCCTGCTGTACATTGCTTAATAATTGAATGAATGAATGAGTACTGTATTTAAGAAGTGCTTTTCTCCCTGGGACTCAAGCACTTTTGTTTTGATCCAGACAGGGAAACAGATGCAGGGTCAGAGTACAAGTGAAGGCTATTATTGATTCGATTATGGTAATTGCAAGGGAAGGGCTGTAGTCCAGGATAGCATGAGCTCAATCCAATTCATTTGGTATACAGAAGTGAAGGTAAGGGGCGTGTCTGCGCCCAGCCAGTTGCGTCCTGGGGCAGATGCCAGGCGGTGTTCACTTTTACCAGAGCAGGACTGTCAGACAGCAGGTCCAAAGGGTTTAGCAGGGATGCAGCCCCAATCCTGGAAACGGATGAAGGTTTGGGAGCTGTTCCTAATAAACTGGGCGGAGGAACAAAATGGAGAGGCAGGTTAACTGGAGCACAGTCCCAATCATGGACACTGATAATAAGGCTTGGCAGCAAGATCCCATTAATAGGGTTCCAAAGAGTAGTTGCGTATTTCACTATAATAAAGGTTACAATAATTTCTGAAGACAAAAATACAATTCTAAACTATGTTGTAGAAGCTTAAAGGAATAAATTTCAATGATTCAGACACTGCAACACAGAAATAAGGCCTATATTCACCACTGGAACACCAGGGAACACAGCATGCAAATTAACAAAGTTCAATGAGAATATGATATTAATAGTATTCAGATCGGTATCATAATTAATTTTTCAATAAATAAATAAATAAATATAATATAATATATCAAAGTTAAAGTTCAAAACAAACACAGCATGTTTACTGAGTTACTGCTGTGAATTGCACAATATCTCAAATATCACAGTTTCGATAAATATCCTTTATAAATAGTTTTGATAGACATACTTCAGCCATGCATCGTATAAAAAAGGATTAATATCACCTGAGTTTATCTCTTAGTCCTGGTCTGTGAGAAGGCTGAAGGCACTGTCTCAAGTACTGTCAACCACAGCTCTGGTGCCGTTTGTTTAGAAGGCTGGGCAGTATGACCAAATTTCTTATTGCAATGGAATTATTTCATATTGATTGCAAACGAAAATGATTGATATTTTCCTCAATGTAGTTTAAGGCACCATGTGACCATTTTAGCAGGCTAAAAACAAATGTAGAAAAAAACCGATTTACTTGAACTGCAGAAGCAATATGAAAGGCCGCTGCCTGAGTCCTTGAAATGTCTGGATGCTTTGTCATACGACATCGCCATTTCGTGATGCACTGTGGTTGTCTGCTGTTGCTTGATCAGTCGCTGGGCTTCGACGTGCCTGAACTTCAATTCGGTGTTGACTTAGTCCATAAAGCAGATTTGTTACCAAACTTTGTGGGAAAGGACTCCCGATATAATAGTTCAATCAGGAGACTCGAGTTAAATCAAGAAAATATTTATGATGCTTTGAGCATAAAGGGGTAACATGCTTAGAATGAAACAAGTCTTTGAGGCTTGGACTCTTCGAGAAGACTTGTACAGCAGGACCACGGCTCAGAGCAGCAACAGGAAATCCACCGAAGAGTCCAGACACTGGTGGCGGTGGTGGCTGACGGCTGGTGGAGCTGGAGTGTCAGAACGTAAGGTCTGATGAGTAGGGTGGCGTTGGGGCGGAGGAGGGTCAGCGAGCGGCAGCATGGGGTAACTAGGGCAGAGAAAATAAAATTTTTTTAAAAAGACAGCAGCAGAATGATTGGCCAGCCACGCGACTGAGGAGGCCCCGGTTGGATGAAAGAGATCAGCTGCTATGCCAGCTGACAGCTCAATTGACAGCCCTGGATATTGACTGCAGAGAATTGCGAGTGAACATGCATGAATAAAATAGACAGGGTTGAGGAGCGCGAAAGAGAGTCTTCCTGACTGAACTTTCGCTAAGCTTCATAACACAGCGGTGTGCAAACTGTTTTTTGGATCAAAAAAAAAAAAGAAAAATGTTGTCCCGGCAAACTCATGTTGCCGTTTTTGTCAATAAACACTTCCGGCGCTCTCATCTCACCATCAGCCATGGTGTCAATGTTTTGAAACATGCCAGTGCGATTAACAAATAGAGCTGTTGACTGACTGGCTATTCCCGCGACACTTCTGCCTTCTTTTCTTCCTGTGATATGATACGCTCTTCATGTGTCAGGAAGGGAGTTTGTACAACCAACCTTTGATTCAACCGCGTGACATCGCGACGACCCTTAGCATTTGACTCAGCTGGATAAACTTATCAAACTTTGTACTTGAACCCTTTTCATTGTTATCAAGTGCTTATTGCAATAATTACTATTATTACCTTCGCCAGCGACTTCGCTGACGAAGGTAATGTTTTGATCCCCGTGTATTTATTTGTTTGTGTGTCTATCTGTCTGTCTGTCTGTGTGTATGTGTATCGAATAACTCAAAAAGTACCGAACGGAATTTCATAAAATTTGGTGGGTTGATTTGGCATGACCTGAGGATCAATCGATTAGATTTTGGGAGTGATCGGGTCAAAGGTCAAGGTCAAGGCCACGAAAAGGTCAAAACCGACTTTCGGCCATATCTCGGTCAATTTTTATCCGATCGGCATGAAACCAACGCCAGTGGCGAGGGATTTAGTGGCGTCGGCGAAGGTATGCGCTCTACCGAGTGCCCGTTCTAGTTGTTCATCATTTAGGCCTGCTTTCAAAATTTGCCTCCAGATCTCTGAAACACTCAAATATACTCATGATACTGACCATATGATTACCAGCTCTGTTTGCCTCAAATGCTGGTAATTTATCCTTTGTGGCAGTTTTCCTCCATTAGATAGGAAAAATGTGCAACATCTTAACTTTTTGTGGAGGAAAGAGGATTACAGACTCAAACTCTATAAATAGTATGCACAGTCTATCTCACAGTTATTAATTCCTTAGAACTCATTATGACATGCAAAATAGGTTTGCCCCATGGGTAGACTACTAATTAACTGATTTTTTTTGTCCTTCCCTTTGCTGCCAGTTGGCCTCCTCCCATTGTTACTCTCTTAAGGTGCATGTGATATCGCTTACTTACTGACTGCAACAATTTAATGCAATTTAACATTTTTTTCTGAGTGTTGCAGTGATGACTAATGGGATTTCGGTGCTTTTTTCCTCAGACCTAATTAAATTTATAATAAAAAAAATGTAACAACAGCCGTGAAACACGGTGATGCTATGGGTAGCACTGTTTCCTTGCAGCAAGAGAGCTGTGGGTTCTCCCTGCGTTCATGTGGATTTTCTCCATGGTTTGTTCCCTTAGTTCAAAGACATACTGTATATGTCAGGCCGATTGGAGATTATAATTTGCCTATAGGTGTGAGCGTGTGAGTCAATGCCGTGTGCCCTGAGATGGATTGGCGCACTGTCCAGGGCTCCTTTCGTCCATTGGCTGTTGGGAGAGGCTTCAGCCCTGCCCTAACCTTGATCAGAAATAGGCGGCTTAAAAGATGGATGGGGGAGTAACAACATCAATTTACCGATATGACCATTTACTCTGTAAGGCAATAGTGCTCATCCGGGTCACTTCTACGATTTTTAGTCAGAAAATGAACAAGCTCTGAAAAGGATAATATAATAACATGATTAATAAACTAATATGTTAAACGTCAATACCATAGTAAAAAAAAAATCCCTGAAGTAAAAATTAGGAGGGATTTTAATTCCAAAATCCCATGTGATCAGCACAATGAGTCTCAAATCCAGCACCTCAATCTCTCTCTGTCACTCTCCTCCAGGAAAGATTGATTGATTTGTCAGCCAATCACAGGACATTGATTCCACAATGGCCCTTCCCATCCATTTGTCTTTATGACTATGAAAGGAATTCACTGGGGTGCTGTTATGGTTCTGCAAGCACTCTAACGCATTCACTGTTTCATTGGGCAAAAAAAAAAAGGCAAAGCAATCTCACATGAACTATGTTTGGTCTGTCGCTCTGGAATTGAATTTCACTAATATACTACTGTAAATATTTACGGCAGTACCTTTGATGCAGTAAAATATCCAGAGTTCATTCAACTCTTACTGCTTGCATAAGGGTCCAAATGGGACCATATATATTCCTTAAGACGTTATTAGACTCTGGGCATTTTAGTATGTGTTAAATATGTATTCCCAAACAACATTAATAAACTATTCATTAACACGTCATTGTGTTTTTCTCTCTGTTTATGTTCTGTAGGAGGAATATTTGAGTCAGTTGAAAGTGGACCTTCGGGAGCAGAAGAACTGGCCTTTAAATTTGCTTTAAACACAATCAACAGGAACAGAACCCTACTGCCAAATACAACACTAACCTACGACATTCAGAGGATAAACATCTATGACAGCTTTGAAGCTTCAAGAAAAGGTAAAGTGGGTCGGATTTCAATCCAGTCATTTTCCTCTCAAGTTCACCCATAAGCTTTATGCAAACAGGCTGCATGCCATTATCATTTCCTCTGATTCGTTGCTCTCCATCACTTGGCATGCATAACAGTAATTTGGACAAAAACCCAATATACATTTTCTGTCATCATTTCCCGTGTCACATTTTAAAGTAAAATATGATGCAGAGGGCGATGTTCACCAGTTGCTTTAAGTGGTGCATTTTTCTTAATTTGCAATGGCACATTTTTTTTTTTTTTTCACAGCAATCGTTGAATGTGTTGCCGAGCGTCAGTGTTATAATTACAATCAAGTACGGGGGACTGGACTACATGCCAGAATTAATGTAAACACTACAAGGGCATTGACAAATGCTTCTCATCAGTCAGCTAGAGACTGTTTATGGAGAATATATTGCACATTTTTGCATATGTTTTTTAAGATTTTAAGAAATGTTGAGTGTAACCTTCCTCCAGTTTATGTTTGTATTTTCTTGTGTGTCAAAGATTCAACAATGAACTGTGATTGAATAAAATTTTGCAGCAATGGAATTTAATACATCATTGTAGCATTATCTTGAATTTCCCACCCTCAATCATGTTTACACAGATAAAAAAAAAATTAAGACATGCTCACCGTCTCCTTCATGCCTCCTTGTCCTTTAAAGAACAGATTTTCTACATGGATATCGTATAATTAGTCCTCTCCTGGACAAATTAATCACTGACTAGCAAAAACCTGCTTGGCTTTGATCCATTTGTGAGGCAAACTGACATCCCATCTTATGCATTATGATTTAAAAATGTTTTCAATATCAGTTACACATGTACAAACTATTCAAATGTCTTTATATTGCAAAAATATTAATGTTTTACAGACGATATAAATACATGATATTATGCAGGTACAAGGCCATAGTAATGTGAAATAATTCAGTTGATGGTCACAGGAAGAGCTAAAGTTGCAAAAATAAAATGACAAAATATGCTTTTCTGGTCTTACTGTATGTGAACCAGGAAACCTTGCTGATAGAAGTGGGGCAGCAATATCAAGAAATTAAGCACTTTGGCCTGGGCAGTACCTGCTAGCACATTTGCTCTTCTCTTCTCTCGCCATTGACAGACTTCTATCTCCTCTTCAGCCTGTGATCAGCTGTCTCTGGGAGTGGCCGCCATTTTTGGCCCCTCCCACAGCTCTTCGGCGAATGCGGTACAGTCCATCTGCAACGCACTTGGAGTGCCCCATATCCAGACCAAATGGAAGCACCAGGTCTCTGACAACAGAGACTCCTTTTACGTCAGCCTGTACCCTGACTTCTCTTCTCTCAGCCGAGCCATCCTGGACCTGGTGCATTTCTTCAAGTGGAAGACTGTCACCGTGGTGTACGATGACAGCACAGGTGAGTCCACATGTCTCCATGTATTCCTCCAATACACTGTATAAAAATATGGACAAAGCAGCCGTGATGTCACTCATTGGTTTCAGCATACTATTTTGGATGCCTCGATTTTGGCAATTTGAATTGCACCATTTTGTCATTTTGAAACCGGATGTGATTCCTATTGGACGAGAGCATGAATGGGGACCCGCCCGATATCTTAAAATAGCCTTTGCGAAAGGTGAACATCATTCTCCGAACCCGGAAGTCGAGTAAGCGAACAACAGGAGGCAATGTGATTAGTTAGAAAAAGAAGGTTTTTAGGCAAGTTTATCAAGTTTTATTTTAGATCTAACTTGTGTTGACAATAGGGACCTGGGGTGCGTTTCCCAAAACCATCGTTTTTTGACTATGGTAGCAACTTATGTAGTTCGTCCATTCACTGTCAATGGCTCCAACTATGTAAGTTCACACCTGTTCTTTTGACAAACACATTCCTGGCTCGGCAGAGCAGATCAAGCAATCGCAACAATGGCTCTGAAAAAATTCACTTCACCATAGACAGCAGATAAGGGGCTGTCCAGATAACACAAACCGCGATAATAACAACCCTTTTTTTCGTTTTTGCTTAGCCAGCTACAAAAATGCAAAAGCAACGTGTTCAATGGTCAAATCACGGCAGGATAACGAAACAGACTTCGTATCCATACTTTAATTTGTGACCCCTGTGACGGGTTTGTAACGGCAAGCTAGCTTGGTAATAGTTTGTTAACCTACTTGATTATACATTAGTTGTATGACTCTATGCTAGAATTTGAAATTATTTCACCTATGTTGTTAGGATTTTCTTTTGCAGCGGCTGCGATTCTTTTGTCCGGTATTGTTCATTTTGGGTCAAAAGTTGGCATTTTTAGATCGCAAATGTCATGCGATACCGCTTATTTCAAACCTTGTTGTGTATGTAAAATATGTTGATGTTCAAGAATAATGCTAGGTAAGGGAACAAAGCTTGTGAAGACTACTAAAGGAGTTTTGTACACCTATCGCTGCTGGTCGGTCTACATATCACAAGGCAGCAGGTTAACCAGGTTAACAGCCCCAATGCCTGTAAATCTCTGCATGCAAATAGTATGGGTGTTCAGTTAATATTCACAGTTTCAGGGCATTATACACTGTTTCATCACAGTGGTATAAAACAGTTAGTAATACTTTGACTTGAAAGTTTCACATGTAATGTGTGATGACAAGTGCTCTTGCATATTTATGCACATGTTGTTCATGCACATTTTGAGGCTCAGCCTGAATTGAATTGAATGAATTCTTACTCACTGACAGATAATTAATCTTTTCCTGCCAATATTAGTGTCTGTGTTTTTATGTATTTTTTGTGTTTGCTCAAACAGAAAAAGAAGCTCAAATTTACACAAAAATCTGCTGTAAGGCAAATGTTTATAGAACCTAAAACATCATTTATTGTTTCACATTTAGGGATTTGGTGAGACGTCCTTGGTTAAAAAGATCATTTTGCTCAAAGATACCCATTTTTCCTATGAAGTACTCCTCAATCTTCCCCATCCTTGAAAAGCCTGAGTCATCCGTCCTCCGAGAGGCAGGTCGAAGGCAGAGAAACAGTACATTTTGGTGCAGCAAAGCTCTTGGTCCACGAGCCCATCGCCAAATTGATTTCTGCTAGCCCTAATGCCACAGTTAATTAAAGAGGAAACGGGCAGGGTCTTTTCACAGTGGAGTTAATGGCGACTTGATTTTCTGTCGCGGGTTTTGAAATGTGAATCTTCTGGGAGCTAATGATTGGCAGTGCGCTTGTAGGCCATTTCATTTTCATTATTTCCTGTGTAAAATGGCAGGACATGGTGAACTGAAAGGTAGGGCACAGTCCTAGCGCTCCTTCAAAATATTACGATGTCATGTCACAAGTTATGCTGCCATTTATACTGCCTCTTGAAGTATGTCCATTTTATATTGCGATTTGCTGCCGGAAATTTGGTAAAAATATCACATCAATGCCTTATTGTAAATATAACCGTACAAACTGACCGATGATGATGATTAAAATTCTAATCAAAGCAGTGATACTTTGGGTATAAGGGGCAGGTGGTCTTGCGCAAATCATTTGTCAGCATATGTCAATAAAACATATTATATTTACCTATTACCATCCACAAAAGATTTTTAAATATTTACTATACCTATAGAGGGTTGAGGGGTTGGAGGGTGTATGCCATGGGGGCCTTTAGATGTGCTAGCTGTCAGTCAGTCAGGTGGCTGCTCCACAAATGGCTGGATAACTTTGTCTAAAATGCAGAATGGATCATTATTATAAAGCATCAAGAGCTGCCAATTTTCTCTGGAATTGGGGACTGTAATTTCCAATTTATTAATCATGAATTTCTTAAATTGCTATATATTTGGATATTTGAACGGGTAATGTTTTGCATTATGGTATGCAAGTGTATAATGAAATACTAGCATACCCCTGCATGCTGCATATGAATGTTTTGGAGAGAAATCCACTCGGGATTTTCAGTTCTTTTGTCACGCCCCATTTGAAGGATGAAGAGATTAGAATCCTTTATTCAATGTTCAGTATCCATGCAGCTATCGCCCACATGCACACCCATGCATAGGTAACAGAGGGAGGAAGTACTGCTAAAGAGATAATGGTGTGCAGAGACAGTGACAGCATGTTAAGTAATAATACACTGACAAAGCAGTGGATGATAACATTTTCGTGACACAAAAAGAAAGTGAGACAAAGTTGTTCAGTATGACACTGTGGGAATATAGTATTTTGCTTTGTTGGTGTTTAATGGCGGTCAAAAAAGTAGGTGTGGCCAAAGAAAATGACAGTTTGACAGGCCATAGGGTTTTTGGCTCTGGTTTCCATGGCAATAATACTAGAAACACACAGGGGAAACAATGTCACATGACCATCATTGACCTTCCAATCCTCCTCAAACTAGGCTACGCAACTGAAGTCTCTGCATTTTTATTTAGCATTTTGCAAAGCGGATATTGCACTCTTGAGAATGACCATAATTTTAATAAATCTTCCAACTCAACAAAACCATGTAAATGTAATTGAAATTTAAAAATAGTCTTCCAGTTTGTTGCCCTCCTCAGCAGAGGAGCAAATTAGTGTGCAGCATAGTCTTGTGTTTTTCCTGTTCCGAAATATCTGACTGGTGTTTTCTGACATTTCTTTAATTGTGTTGGTGTAAAGGTCAATATAGACAGAACTGTAATAGCATGTAGCATTTGATTGTGTCTAATGCCTCGTGGGTTATTTTGGTAAATTGGGAAAAATGCTTTTTTTTTTCTTCAGCACTTTACTACGTTTTAAAGAGGAGTTGCGCAGCTAAAATGACATTTCTTTGCTTGACCTTTCCATGGCGTTTTGGAAGGTTAGCAGCACAAGGGAGAGCAAAAGCGTTATTTGCGCTCCCCCACCCCCCCCCCCCCCCATCATCGGCCCCCCACCCCCCCATCACCGCCCCCCCTCGCAGTATTCACAATTCACAAGAGGCTGTTTCTGCCTGTCAGAAGTGCCTCTGAAATCAATAGTTTTTCTTGTGTTTGCTCAAAGTCCTCCAAGTACACTTCAGAATGGAGCAACCACTTGAATGAGAGTGAGCAGTGCTGGAAATTATCCAGTAAGTCCCAGGACACATTTGAGTAATCCATTTCAATTTGATATGTGTGAGTGCACCAGTCCAACACTGGAATTGGTGGTGCATTAAAGACTATAGACTCACTAACCCATCATACGCTTCACTGACAAGGTTCAAACGTCAGGTGGTGTTTTTACTGAACAAAACAGAGCCACTGCAAGGCTCACAACAATTTTGCTGTTAGAAAAAAAAAACTCTTTCAGTAGTGACTGTGCTTTCGAGTTGTTATTTCTGCCAAACGGCAGAAGTTTGCAGTGGCGAAATACCAGCTGGCTCAGTCTTGCCAGGGACTGGTGGGCGTGAACTGGGTAGAGTAGTTCACTGCTTCTCTCTCTAGCTGCAATTGCTGGCCAGACCACGCATCAGTGGTGCATGAACTGAGAACACACTGTCCTCATTTACCTCCAGCGACATGAGCAGTGTATAATTGATAGTGTGCGGTGCAGGGCACTATGACAAAACATCCAGCAAGAGTAGAATTCACACAAATCGGAGCAGTCACCTCTGAACTTTCCTTCGCTGTGATGGTTGTAGAAAGACATTAAATTCTGATTTATTCATGTTTGGGGGGGGAATGGAAATTAGAATTTGTGTAGTTTTTTTTTTTAAATGGCACGTCCTTTCCTTTTGGCATTTTTCTTTTCTTTTTTCATTTATGTTTTTATTTTGAGAACGCAATAAAGCCTATTGCCTCTAAGGCAACTATGCGGCTTGGCCGATGGCTACTCTGGAGGCGAAAAGATGATTGGCACTTTGAGATTGCATATGCCTGTTATGGCTGGATGAAAGTTTGATTGTACATCTACTAAGCACTGACACCGCTGATAAAATGACTGTATCGGATATTGCAGCTGGTTACAGAAGACCACCTGACTAGAAAGATGTTAGATTCTCGGAAATAAATAAATAAATGAATAAACATTATTTGTTTTGTGTCAGGAAGGCTGTGCTTTTATTGTATGTATGATACAATCTGTCAAACTGAGTCTCAATATAGATTTGCTTTAATATTCTTGTTATTATTTATGATGACACATAGATATGTTTTAGAGTATAAATCCCCTTAAAGAACAATTTATAACCAGCTATAAAATACTGCTCCGATTCATAATGAATGGTAATTAATCCATCCATAATTTTGGAAGCCTGTACTCATTTACTATTGCAAAAAAAAAAGTTATTTATTAAGTACATTTGAAGAGTTTTTTTCCCCCAAAATGCAATATATCCGTTTTACTTATTTTGAGTAAATCAGCTTTTTCTATGTTGGCGTTTATAGCATTTTATGGAGAATCATATACCTTGACCATGAAGAAATACACTCTATAGTATGAATTTCAAAAAATGAAAATTTGCACCGTGTATGAATCACAGGTCTATTGCTTTATGGCCCTGGTCCTCAAATCACACCCTATGAGGTCCGAGAACTGCTGGTTTTCCGCCCTCCGTTTACCCGGGAGTCAAGTGTTAACACAGGCTGGCCAATTAGAGGCACCAACTGTTCATTTACTTGCCTGGGATAGCAGGAAGCCTGGGCTGGATTTGGATTTGAGGTCCAGATTTGAGAATCCCTGCTTTATGGTATTATCTCAATTTTTGTTATTTTGGCACTTATTGCGTTTTGGAACCACACTCTTCATTTGCTCTTGGGCATTTACTCTCATATCTTTGACTGATCTGTTCTATTAAATCTGTTTTCGGCCAGATGTTCCGTGAATGTCATTATAATTGCTGTTCATTGTGCGGTGCTAAACAGCAGTGTTAGAATGTTCTTCTCATTTGGAGAAATGGTTCTTTATGCCATAGGACTGGTTCTCTGTAAATCAATCACCCTTCATAGACCTATGAATATTCTCAAATTTATTAAGAGAGGAGGATTATGAATTTAAGAAGAAATGCATGCTCTTGTGCAGTTGTACAACATGAATGCTTGGGTATTCGTTAATGACTGTGAAAATATTTCAACAGAAATGTGTAGTTATGCAGATGTACCTCCATTATGAAACTGATACGGATGTACTTCACCAGTACCCACACCCAACTGTCCCGATCCACCCCCCCATCCCCTGCCCCCTGCCCCACTTTACCCAATCCCACCCCTCCATCATCACACAGATTAAAAAAACACCGTGAAGATATTTTGAAAGATAAAGATTTAGCTAATCATTCAGAAAATGCAAAACTAAGACTAAATTAGACAGTCAAAAACTTACTGAATCATGTCTTCATACAACCATTGAACTACTATTAGTTTTTATCTGTTGAAGTCCATTCTTCTTTCAGTCTTCTGTTTTGCTTTAACACACAGTGGGGGGCGTATAACCTGTCACCTATTGTATTATATTCATTCATTCATTTTCTATACCCGCTCATTCCTCACTAGGTTCGCGGGGCGAGCTGGAGCCTACTCCAGCTGGCTACGGGCAGAGGCAGGGACCCACCCTGGACAGGTTGCCAATCCATCGCAGGGCGCACACACCATTAACAGACTGTATTATATTTATTTATTTATTCATTTGTGATAATTTACCATAAG